>CM069059.1:30935400-31535400 GCA_035220775.1 Malus fusca
GTTAGGCAATGTTAGGTATGGTTGTGTGAAAACATAATTAGGTGCAATTAATGTGTTTTGTGTGGTAGTAAATAATCTTAGTTTAATTAAGTAGCTTTCATTTGGTTTGCTATAAATACCCAAGTCCCCAAGCCTTGTAATTCATCCAAAAGAAAAACAAAGCTAAGTGCTAAATAAGAGAAGCTTTGCTAATTAGTGTTCTTGTGAGCTTTCTTTAGTGTGTGCTTTATTTTCTTCTTCTTGGATCATTAGAGTTATCTTGTATACTCTTTTTGTTCAACATTTAATTACGAATGGTACATAATTATAAGATGAGACTTGATCACATTCTCCTACAGCTAAGTCTTACACATTACCATGTGGTATATAACCAATTTACTTATGATATAACACATATATTAGTTTCAAAATTATTCCATAAAGCATAAACTCATTGTCGCACATATAATTTATAACATGTGAATTGATTATACACCGTGTTTACATCTTTTATTCAACTTTCTATTTTCAAAATTAAACGATGTGGGTACTAGGCTACTAGTACTACAACCGTTCGTTGAGAGTAAGTCAAAATTAAATGCAAGGAAGAAGAAGATGTGAAACCCTTATGTATCCATATAAAGATCAATTTGTCTATAAGTTGGACATCATTTTCCCTACTAGTTAAGGAGAGATTTTTCAATGTGATCGGAACACGGGGCGGTACGCCAAATGTTATTAATTACATAATTGGAGGGAAACTTTTTTTTTTCAAGTGTCTCTTCACTTGTATAATGACATTTGGCGTATGAGCCCGTGTTCTGAGCACACTGAAAAATCTCTCCAACTGGAGCTAAATTCTAGTTGTAGCTAGCTAGGTAGCTCATGATTATACCAACTCAGCTGGACCAAACCCTAGGGCAATAGACATATATACCAGAACATTATAACACACATCAATAAAGTGGGGCAAATTGCTATAAATTCCATTGGTTTTTTCTTGGAGATGTCTCTTCTAGTTAACAAGCGGCATGTTTGAGGCTGGGAAACATATATTTATATTGATGGTTCATTGACCACACTTCTTCAAGACACCCAAACTCCATTTCATTTCCCCTGTAACTCGGTATATATTAACAAAAAAGTCCAAACACCATTACTCTACATTTTTTCTTGTACCTTTTCCTATGTTTCTTCTTTTCTTCTTTTGAATTTTCCCATGGAGGAAGTAGCAAATGACTTAAAAAATGTAGTTAATGGACGGATAAAATAATTTTGGTTTTAAACAGATCATGGGTATACAAATCTAAACGTAACTAAGTTTGTTAGAGCAATTAGTTCGCTATTCACCCTTCTACATCCGAGTTTGAATGTTCTTCCAGTTCACTTAGACTAAAATATCCCTCAAATACAAAAAGAAAAAAGAAATACTGGCCTGACATAGCTACTATTGGGCCTTATTCAGCCCAATATATAGTAAAACTCAATTGTGGTTGGCCCTTACCCAAAAAAAGTAATAGAAAAAAAAAATCATAAAAACACATTATTCAGTTTATTTATCTGAATAAAAATTGGGAAGAAACTACATATCAGTTTATTTTTTGTTTATGGAACATATCAGACTACTATAACAGATGTTACATGACCGATTATTCTACACTTTCTCACAGATGCTACACACAATATACCTAAAATTCAGAATGCTTAATTAAAATTTTGGATGCTAATCAATTTCCCTCACCTTCTGTGTTGTGGGAGCCTATGAAATTAGGAAAAGAATCCTGGACCGTCAAATGAGAAGTTGGGAAACAACTGATCAGCCTGACCAAATGGGATATCCAAACCAACACTTGGAGAGTTGGTAGCTGAAGTTGGAGCTGAGATTATCTCTCCACTCTGAAAATTTTGGTCAACTCCAAAATCCCGCTGAGACATTGAGAAATAGTTTGTTCCTGAAGTTGTAGGTCCCGCAAATAGAGAAGAAAAATTTCCCACATTACCGTTGTTCAATGGTGAGGGACTGTTGAAGGAGGGGAACAGTTCCTCACGAGTGTCTAATCCTTCAGTAATGACTCTGAGGCCTTCCGGGAGGTTTAAGAGCGAGTGTTGTTGTGATTGTTGCTGGTTTTGTTGAGGATCCACTAGGTTATTCTGCCGTTCCGTCCTTTCGGGCTGCAACGGTGACGGTGAAGGAGGAGTACTTGTGCCGGTGGAGGCTTGTGTACATGTGTGCTTTCCTCTGTAAGTAATTTCAAAGATCGTCGGGTCTTCATCGGAACGTTGGACTTGCTTTGTGGCCAAGCAGCCTTGGACGTTTCGGTGAGTGCAGCGGTAGTAGCCTCTGCCAAGGTGAATGAATCTAATGTTATGCACTTGCATGAAGTTTTTTGTCAACGGTTCATTTGACCAGTCATAAAGGGTAATTAACAAATGGTTCAATTGACCAAGTCATACTTTCTAATGTTTACTATATATGCGCTTGTTGTAATTTAACATAAAGGAAGGAGAAGACTTATATGAAATTGTTGAGTATTATTTCTCTGTTTGTCTCTTTCATTACATGACAATCATGTGATGAGAGAGATACGAAGAAAACGACATAGAGAAGAAATATATACATAATAGAGATAGCTAAGTTTTTCTCGCTAGAAATGGACTTGTTATATGTCATAGTTATCGATTAAACTATAATTGGAGCTAATTGATTTGAAGACCTAAAGATAGATTATTTATGTATGAAGAAAATCTAAAGTCCTATATATACCTTGGATATTTGGCTCCAAGTATGTCCTTCTGGCCATACTTCCTCCAACTAAATCCATCATCAAGAGGCCCCTCAAGCCCCATACCAGATGGAACTCTTATTTGTTGTGTCCACCGTGGGAGATTTTTCCTGCAACATTCATGAAAAAAATCAAAATCAGCACCATTTAAGATCACCTTAAGTACTAAAACATTATCATGAAAATCTCTTTCTATATTAACCTCTTCCTAGAGGAATCTTTGTTGTCATGGTCCTTGAATTCGCGGTCGGAGTCTTCACTCTGGGGACTTTCATTTAGTGAATGCGGCGGAGACTCAACCATTCGAATTGCAACATGTCCTGTGGGCTGTTGTTGCTCACCTCCTGAGGCTGAGCTGCTAGAGTTCAGCATGGAAAGCGCTTTTTCGTACGAAAGTATTATCTTTTGAACCAGCAATTCCCGGGTTCCATAAGAGGAAGATGGAACGTTGAGATGGATCTGTAGCTGCCTAGCCAGCTCCCTCCCTTGTGCTAGCTCATTTACTAGACTCTTTTTCTCCCAATGTATATTGCAGTTCTCCATTTGTCAGTAGTAGCACATGAGATATAGGAACAAAGTTATCTGTTAAGATTTCGGAAAACAAGAACTGTGTTTTCAATAGATTGAAGTAAAATATGTATTTTTACCAAAATCAGAGACAAAAACTACCAGAACATGAAACGGGAGACAGATTTGTGAGAAGGATAAGCTGAGTTTTTGTGTTTTGGATTAGTATGTGTGATACTGTGATTAGTGATGAGATGGGAAGAATATGAAGGTGGAAACTTGATGAGGAATGAGAGGGAGAGATGGTCATGGGGATTTATGGGAAGGTGTTTTTGAATCTACAGAAAGTGAGGGAAAGAAATAGAGAAGTTTGACTGAGAAAATCGAAGTGGAATTTCTTCATAGGAGACCAGTCTTTGGTCATAGGAATTGGGAGGTTCAAAGTTAAGAGTATAGAGGAAGTCCAATTGCTGACCGTTTCAGCCTTCATGTGCTTTATCCCTCCCATAAGCTAAGCTAAGCACCAAAATTATATATCTAATCATCTCATTTGGTGATTTGATGATTTAGATTAAGAGGGAAATGAAAGAAAGTCGGCGACTAAGCATAAAAAGGTAGGGGGGAGACCAAAGAATCTTCAAACTTAGATCCGCGTCGTTAATACTACTATTCTACTAAAGCTAAAGCAAGAGATCTTTTGAGAAAACTTAATTACAAAATTGCCTCTAAATTTTAGTGGTTGTTCCACTTTGGTCCTCAAACATTCTTATAGTTAAAACTAGTTTTATGTCTTAATTTGTTACTTTAAGTCCCCATTAAAAGAGACTACTCTAACCAAAATGACATATGGAATTTGTTGGTTTTGTCCTTTTTAGCAATATGCCTAATCTCGAACATAAGTGGACACGTGCCAAGAAATAAAAAGAATTCTAGTTGTCACGTGCTACTCTGTTAACTTTTGTAACGATAAACCCTTCTATCCTTGACAAACACACTTTTCAAAAGTTTATGAGCCAATTTGAGACAAAATAAAAGGACCAAAGTGGAAAACTCTTAAGAGTTTAGCGGACAATTAAGAACAGAGGAGTGACATATACATGACATCAGCTTCAAAACTTTGCTTACGTTAACGTGCAAATTGGATTGGATCTCTTGTATTCGAAGAGACAATAAGAAGCTCAGACCCAAAACCGAACACAAGACTTGATAATTTAATAGTTCAATGGTTGAAAAATTGATTAATTAAGTGTAAAAATACACTCAGATTGTCAGGGAACTAGCTACTAGCTAGCGTATTTTTCGTGCCTTATTATTAGTGAAGAACGGTCGGTCATGTAACATACTTAAGCTTAATTATAATATTTTTCCTTTAATTGTATTTAATATTCATAAGATTTACAGAAAGTTAAAAACTAGATAATTTCCCAACTAATAAAAAGCAAATAGTGCAGTCTTCTGTCCTCAGTCCTCACGCGTAGAGCAAGCGAGAGTGTTGAAACCTGAAACATACATGCATGCATGCATACATGGTAAATTTGAACATGTTTTGTGACAAACAAGAGCACTAACTTTGCTTAGTATTTTATAAATATGGAACTTTTAGGATCGCTAATTAAGATTACACAGGGGAATGGAGTTTTTTTTTTCTTTCTTCGAAGTAAAATCACCGATTCTAGTTAAATTTCTTTCACAGGAGAATGAAGTTGAATGATTAATAAAGTTCAAGTAGAATCTGTTTTTATGGATTTTTTTTTTGTTTTTAGAGAAAATTGTAGCAATGGTCCCTCAACTTTAATCAAATTGGAGCAATGGTCCATCAACTAAAAATTCATTACCATTGGTCCATCAACTTATCAAAATGTGTAGCTATAGTCATTTTCATCAATTTAGTCAAAATTTTGTCAAAATAAGTTATGTTGGAATAACCATTTATATAATTAGGGTCCCTTAACTTATCAAAGTGTGTAATTATGATCCTTTTCGTCAACTACGTCAAAAATTTTGTTAAAACGAGTTATGTTGGAATGATCATTGCTACAATTAGGTTAAAGTTAAGAGACCATTTCTCCAGTTGAATTAAAGTTGAGGGATCAATGGTAATGGATTTTTAGTTGAGGGACCATTGCTCAAATTGAGTTAAAGTTCAGGGACCATAGCTACAATTTACTCTGTTTTTTATGTGGGATCTAATCGGTTCTAGTTCAACCAACACGTTTTTTAAGGTGAGTTACTAACCCAAAAGACTGAACAACAAAAGACAGCTTTGTAACTTTTGTTTTGTTTCATTGTACTATACTATGTATTGATATTGAAAGTTTGTAATGGAAAATGAGGTTATTAAGAGTAGGCAATTTTGAATCAGAGTATTCTTAAGTTATATCGTAATAAATCGTGGCATCATATCAATAGTTAATGGTAAAAATTGTAGTATGCATATATATAGACTAATATAGACTAAAAATTGTTGTTGATTTGATACAACAATAGTAATATTTAAGAACATTACTACAATATAATAAGGTTGTTTGAGAACATTGATATAGTATAGTATTATTTGAGAGCTTTTTCCACTTTTATTTTCTCCTTTTTCAAGTTGAGATGCGTATATTAAACATTTGCGTCAAATTTATAGAATAAATGACGCGTATACTAAACATTTGCACCAAATTTAGAGAATAAATGTTCATAAGAGTATAAAACAATAACATATGGTTGCTAAATTGCAAGAAATTAAACTGTATATCAATACCATATGGTAATTAAAATCAGTAATCATATTTAAGATTAAGAACATGCATGTTGGTCTAAAACTTGTACCTTTGTACGACTTTCTCATTTGGTAGTTAAAATCCAATTTCAAGCTATTTTGACATGATGGTACAGCATGACTATGACAATATATTAAAAAATCAGTAAACATAAGACCTTAAACTTGCTTTTTAATTGTTTAATGTATATTCCACTCATGAGTGTTATGAATTTTCTTCAACTGATGATGTATATACATAATATACATGACCAATATGCTGATTAGATTTAGCAATATTGTTCATTAATAGTTGATCATGGCAAACATTATTATATCCTCATAGTATTTCTAAATTGAACTTCATGTATTTCAACGATCCGAACCGTTATTTTATCTTCATTCAAAGATCATGTCTATCAACAAATACCAAAATCTAAAAATATATAACTGTTGGATTAAGGGTTTAGGGTTTTTTTGGTAGAATTATATTCGTTTATTTATTTTTTCACTACAAATGAATGTCTTAGTGATTTTGAATTTATCTAATTTTTTGCGAGAATTATTTATGAATGATGGTCTAAAAGATAGGCCGTTCGAATCGTTAAAATACATTACGGAGTGAGCTCCACAAAAATATGTGTCAAAAGTTATGTAAAAATAGTAGTGTCACGGATTTGACCCACATTTATAGATGAAGTAATGCTAGGGGGACTAAATTTTGTAAAATAAATGACATGAAAGTTGATGATTTGATTATTACTTAAACGTTGATAAACTACTTATTTTTATTAGTGACATATTATTTAATTTGCAGATTTTGTTTACAATTCCTAGTATTAACCCCCACACACATATATATACGCTGTCATTCAAAACAAAAATTGGACCGATTCAAAAAGTTCAATTATTGGCATAAAACTGACTCGAAAAGAGCAAAAGGTGATGCCACGAAAATGGAGAGAAATTGCAGGGTATATATATATATATATATATTGGTGTTTCTAGTTGGTACGTAGGTGTAGCCGCAATATTATGTTCATGTTCAAACGTTCTACTTCTAGATGAAAGCTGGTTATGTTCACTTCATTTGTCCAAGTTGCTGACCAGAAACCAAAAGGTTTAGCCGTGTGGAAAAGGTAGGACCGCAATGTGACTTTTCCAATACCTTTCTATAAAAAATTTGTGTCCAAGGGGACTTATACTTCATGATCATGAACATATTACGTAACTTTTAATAATTCTTATGGGGAAGATATAAAAGTAATGAGACCAGCAATATGATACCGGTCAATACTAATTAATGAGCCATAACAGAAGAGATTTTTCAGTGTGATCGTCACACGAGATGATCCACCAATTGTCTCTATATAAATGGTGAGTTATGTGTGTTAAAAGGTTAATAACTTAATTGGGGGTGTAGTCAAACTTGGATTTGAAAGGTTTTAAAAGATTTTAAAATCCTAGTGTAGTCAACTAATGGATTTTAAGAATCTATGTAAATCTAGGTGTAGTCAATGGAGATTTTAATAGTTAGTTTTAAAGTCCATCCAAATCTAGATGTATTAAAAAATTAAAGATTTTGTAGGATTTCATTAAGTTGTGGATTTTGTAGGATTTGAAAGAATGAAGTATATATAACAAAGACCAAATAGAATCCTACCTCATACCATAAGAATTCAAATCCTAAATGAACGACTCCTCTTCTTCTCATTGCCAGCCACTTTCTTTGCTTTATCTTCTTTCTTCATTTTTGCAATATTTTCTTCAATTTTTGTTGTTGGGTTGCATCTTTTTATGCGATTTTTTCTTCAATTTTTTGTTGTTGGGTCGCAATATTTCTTCATGTCCACAAAGTTTTCGTTGCTGCTGGACCCTCATGCTAATTGCTGCTATGTGTGCGGCATGGGTTCATGTATGAATAACGTGACAACAAATGAATTCGTTTCTTCATGTCTGCTTATTTATGCTTTTTTTGTTGTTGGGTCGCAATATTTCTTCATGTCTGCTTATTTATGTTTTTTTTTTTGGTACCATGAATGAATTCGTTTCATTAATAAATATTAAGAATAAATAAGGTGACAACGAAAGGGATGAGAATAAAGTGGGGGAGGAAGTATGATTGGAAATGGGTGCACTGGGATCTTTGAGGAGTTGGGTTTATGTGATAATCTTGACTTCTTTTTTTTCGGCTCCAAGGGATGCAGCTTCAGATCATGAACAACTTCATTTGATTAAATTTATGACCTAGATACATTTATCATCATTTGATTTATTTGATGGTTAAGATTTAACGTTACAAAATCTTTCAAACTCTATAGAAATCTGTCATTCAAATTAAAATTTTCCACCACTTGCATAAAAACACGTGGTGTACTATCCTTGTTCCCGTCACAACTAAAAATTTCTTTGATAACAGGGCAATCTCATTGGATACAGCTCCTCCATCATTGTCAAGAGTTTAAATATGTTCACAACTTCAAAACATAGGATCTTTAATTATATACCTCGATCGATTTTATGATATGCATGTCGTATGACTATTTCCCAGCACTAGTAAAAAAAACACTTTGCGCGACGTACGTACATGCGTCGCGCAAAGTCAAAAATCGTTGTGCAAGGGTTTGCGCGACGCAACCTTCGTCGCGCGCTAATCGTCGCGCCAAGGCAGTGACGCTAGGGTTTGCGCGACGAAGAAATAACATGCGTCGCGCAAAGCCACTTTGCGCAACGCACACCTACGGCATGCGTCGCGCAAACTTTTTTTTTTATTTAGTGAAAAATAATTTATTTTTAGTGAAAAATATTTTGTTTTTTAAATTTTTGATAAATATTGTAATTAAATTCTAATGCGTCGCGCAAACTTTTTTTTTTATTTAGTGAAAAATAATTTTTTTTTAGTGAAAAATATTTTGTTTTTTAAATTTTTGATAAATATTGTAATTAAATTCTAAAGAATAATTAATTAACCAAGCAAAAATATTTAATTATAAAATATATGAAAATGTACATACAAAATGTCCGAACAAAAAAGAAAAAAACTACAAGTGAACTAGGTTTAATACATCAGGCTACTGGGTATCGGCAGGGCGAGGTGGCTCTGAGGTCGAAGGTGAAACAAGATGAGGTGCTGGTAGCGAGATTTGGAGGTCGGACATTTGTATGGCTTGTACAAGGTCTCTCACCATCTCGGCATAGGTCTTCATCTCCTCGCCAAAGATCCAACCGTCAAACTTGTTTGTATATGCTTCGAGATCGCATACGCCAAAAACAAACATGCAAAGATCAAGTAATAGGATAAAACTTTCGACTGATATAAACAAAAAATCACAATTTAATTGTAGTTTTAACTCCTATTTTGATAATTTTTTACAGTTACACTCTTTAAACCTATATGAATACAATTAACTAATTTAATCGTCAATTAAAAATATTTACACAAGTGGATACCACAAAAGAAAAAGGGAATGCAAGAACCCAAAAGAAAAGCAAAAGGAAAAAAAAAAAAAACTTTGCGCGACGTAGGTACACCTTCGTCGCGCAAAATGTTGTTGCGCAAAACCCGTTTGCGCGACGTTTTGTTTTTGGCGTCGCGCAAACAGATTTTGCGCGACGAAATTTGATGCGTCGCGCAAGTTTCCGTCGCGCAAACATGTTTTTCAACTAGTGCAGATATTTAGAAATGATGTACGATCTCGAGTAACAAGTAATTAACTAGCCAGGCCAATATGTATAAGTTAGTCCATTAATAAGGACTGTTATATATTTACGATGATGCAGTAAAAGTAACATAAGTAAAAATAGGATGAAAGTGAAGTTAAGGTTCACAAGTCAGAGCTCAAAGAAACGAATTCAAACTGAAGATGTCATAGAGATATAGCCGGGTCTCTGTCATCTGAAAACGTACGTAAGTGTTAAAATTTGGCTCTTGAAGATTGGTGATTTGGTTTGCTAATAACAAGGAATGATTGAGAAATAATCTGCACTCGGCAGACCGGTGACCTAATCACTAATAGGATTTGGCCAAAGCATTCTCTTTGATTTGGATTCCTACTGCTGCCAACGGAGGAAAGTATAATTTTATATATGTACAGAGTAATGCTATTCATACCATGTTTTTATACTATATTTCTATACCACGTGCCTTAGGTGGCATCTGATGTGGACAACCACATCATTTGAAAAATTTACAAAACCCAAGGAAATAAAAGAGAAAGACTCCATGTATACCACAATCATCATTTAATTAACTAGTTTTTCTTGATTATTAGTTTATTAAATAATGAACTAAATTTAAAAATCTGATTAATTCAAATGATGTGGCTGTCCACATCAAATGTCACCTAAGGTGGTATGAAAATGTGGTGCAAAAACATGGTATGAATAACATTACTCATACATAGTGATTTTGAACTCCAGGATAAATGCGTGTGTGCGTAAGTACATATTAATTCTAATGTGATTCCTATATTGTTTGGTTAGAGTATACGGTGGATTTGATATCCAAATTATTAAGGAAAAATAATTCCTTCAACTATTTTTGACAGCCATCACAACTTCTGCTTCTTTAGCGTCACAAATCGCATCCCCCTCAAGACGCATGGTCTCAATAGTCAGGATTAGAGAAAACACTCTTTCATCAGCATAACGCTTTGAGAAAACACTCAGGCCCATTGCTTTCACAACACTTACGGCAAACTTTGGCGTAAGCATTCGGATCCGTGAGCAGGTCAGCGCTGAGCAGCGAGCATATCTCAGAAAATTCTTCGGGCGCAGACTCTTTGGATTCCTCACAAGTTCACAACTACCTTAGGGAGCAGTTTCCTCTTTCTCACCAGGCAGTATATACCAAAGACCGCCAACATTTATGTAGGTCCCACAAACTACAAACGAAGGAACCGGATCCCCTCCGGGTCCTTGTAAACTGAGCCTCATGATCAAGAGATCCAGACCGTTGAAATTTGATCTAAACGGTACAATTATTATAACTTTTAGAGGAACCCCCTGTTTGTAGTCGTTGGATCAAACTTTAACGATACGGATCCTTTGGTCAGGAGGCTTATTTTCAAATGGTCCGGAGGGGATCCGGTTCCACAAACAAATACACCCCGTCCAATAGTAACCTGCCCATGTGTCACCAACTTCATCCACAGCTCTCCACAGAGGAACCAGATCCCCTCTGAACCCAAATAAACTGAGCCTAAGGATCAAAGGATCCAGATCGTTGAAATTTGATCAAACGACTACAATTATTATAACTTTTAGAGGGACTCCCTATTTGTAATCGTTGTATCAAATTTCAACGGTCCAGATCATTTGCTCAGGAGGATGGTGTTTGTGAAGCTCTGGCGTAAGTGCATGTAGTCACATTGGATAGAGCGCAAGTGCTTCTCTTTTATGCACATGAGTTAGAATTTTCCTTCTGCACTATAGATTAACTTAAAGATATAGAAAGAGAAAACTTCCTCTGTAAGATTTACAATTGTATTGAATGAATAATTCAGTTACACATATGTGAATATATATAGCCTTAGCTACCTTAGGCTAGTTACAATAATACCCTCAACTACCTTAACTAATTACAGGTACTAATAAAACTAACTACACTAAGCTTTAACAAACTATTTTTCACCAACTATATTGGATGATTTGTCATTCTCCCTAATAAAAGAAGAGTATCGCTTGTATAAAAGAAATGGAGAGATCAGAATTGGAAATTAAGAACTTGAGATAATTTTGCATATTTGTATATTTTGAAATAATTATATATGTGCGATTGTACTAGACGGGGAAGGGCTAAAATATGGCTATATGGCTACATTTCTTTATATGTGGTTGCAGAGTTTGTGCACAAATGAAGCTGTCAACCTCATCGCTTCGACTATTTCTGAGGCAACTTGGCATGGGGTTGTGACAGTTTCAACCTCACCGGCAGGGACTCCGTTAGGATTGGGCCCAAAATCGACAAGTCAGAGATCTACATTCAGAAAGCCGTTGATAGTTGCATTTGAAACAGATGAATCCAATAAGACGGCATTGGTTGCACCCCAGGTAAAAATACCTTTGCCTATACAAACACGAAAGAAGCACCAAAAGAGGCTAGGGAAAGCTAGAAAACTCGCGAAAAGTGTGAAACCTACTGCTACTGATGAAGCTGCTCCGTGTACTACTTTGGAAGTGGATTACAATGAAACAGCAGCCAAGCTGGAAACTTGTACAAGCGTAGCCCCGAGATTGGAGCTGATTCGGATGTGGAGGATGCAGACGGTTGATGAGGAGGGATTGGAAAAGGAGGAAGAAGACGAGCGAAGGTGATCATGAGAAAGAAGAGAAGAGAACAAGTGGTAATGTGGTTAGGAGCAGGAAAGATCAAAAGAACGAAAATGAGAAGATTGAGGAGCTGGTTAGGGAGTATTCGGCTTCAACTGATCTGGTCAGTTTGGACAGGAAAAAGATGAAGATTCCTCCGGTTCTAACTTCTTCAGAGCATGCTTGGTTGTTCAAGCTAATGCAACCTATGAAGGTGAGCCTTCTCAAATTTCCGTTTTCTGGCTGTAGTCTTGAAAATTGTCTTGTGTGTTGCGGAATTGTTCCCTCGTTGTGTTGTGTGGGATGTATTTTGCTGTTAAATAATTACATTTCATGATCCAGGGCCTTCATGAAGTGAGAGAGCAATTACAAAAAGATCTGGGGACAGAACCAACTAACTGCAAATTGGCTGAGGCGACAAATATGAGTGTGGTTCAAGTGAAAAAACATTTCGAAGCTGGTCGAGCTGCAGGAAACAAGCTCATCAAGGCATTGTCTGGCTTAAGCCTTCAATACTGAATATATTAGTTTTAAATGTGAAGCAGAGAAACTGGTAATGTTGATATTTCTTTCAGCACAATCTCCGACTCGTGTTATTTGTCATTAATAAATATTTTCAATTTGCAAACGGTCCAAAATTTCAAGACCTCTGCCATGCAGGAGTGAGGGGGCTTATTACGGCTATTGATGGCTTTGAACCAAAAAAGAGTTTTCAGATTTCCACATACGGTCTGTTCTGGATCAGGCATGCCATCATACGTTCCATGACAGTCTCAAGCTTTACTCGTGTTTCATTTGGCCTTGAGTCGGTAAGCATTTTTTTTACCTAAGCTAGGTCAGGGCTATAATTTTTCCGGACAGTATAATCATTGACATGAATCCTTTGACAACAATAGTACATAAGCATGGAAATTGGCGGTCTTGGCTCACAGAGATGAGGGTCCTAGACTTTGGCTATAAAGTTGGACTCAGTAAGTTTTTGTGATAGAAGAGGAAATGAATGGCAGCGTTATCTTTCTAGGAACTTTACTTGCTTAAGCGAATGGCAGCGTCGAATGCAAGTTGCAAGTAATGAAAACTTATGCAGGTTAGCGGAAATCCAAAAGGCCAAGCTTGCGATGGTGTTTTCGCTCAAAAGAATGCCAACTGATGAAGAGATAATCGAAAAAGTTGGAATTTCCCGAGAGGTATCATGGAGTAATGAGGGCCTCAAAGCCTGTTCTCTCTCTTCATTCAAGGCATGCAACTACACGAGAGGAGTACATTAACGGTATTACTGATGTTGATGGTGTTAAAGGTGATAATGTTGAGAAAAAAACTTAGAGTACACAACTCTAACACAAGTGTTGGAGAGACAAGTAAACAAATTACTTGTATTACACACACAAAATATTACAACACTTAAAACTCTCAAAGACACTTTAGAAGCAATGACACTCACTCACTTTCTAGAAACAAACTCTAGATCACTCACACTCCTCATAAGACCACTCTTACTTCTCACTCTCACTTGGTTGCTTGATCACTTCTTCGTTACATCTTTTTTTAACAGCACACATACATACATATTTATAGGTAATGGTTGCCGACATTAAAGTTGGCTAGAACATTCTAGTGCAATGGTTATGCACTGCACCGACTCACACACTGCAAACCGACTTAGGCTTTTCATAACAGCCACACAATTTGGCTTCTAGGTCTTTCTACGAACTTATACTTTGATATTGCTAGACCTTTCATTGATCATGCAGCTACCGACTTAAGTTTGCATAATAGCCTTGCCGACTTTAATGATGCTAGAATTTTCTAGCATATTGATATGCATGATGCACCGACTGTGGTGTTAGAACTCTCTAGAATCCAAACACCAATTGAGTTGGTGTTGATCTTCAACAGATAACCGGCGGAAACCTGCTCTTCTCAGGCTTGCTATTGATGATGTGGTACTTATCCTCTCCTAAAATCTCAGATTCATACTTCACTGCTTTCTGCGCTTGAAAATGACATCAATAGGATTATTATAAGCTGCATTTTTTAAATTACGCTAATCCTTTCTATGCATATTCTCTCCCAGCTTGATTCCCTGAAGCCGAAAGAAAGCTTGGTGATCAGACAGAGATACGGGCTTGATGGTAAGGGTAATAGAACATTAGGAGAGAGTGCTGGAAACTTAAATATTTCACGGGAAATGGTTCGAAAGCATGAAGTTAAGGCTCTCATGAAGCTCAAACATCCAGCTCGAGTAGAATATCTTCGCAGATACGTAGTCTAAAGTAATCGACACATATGCATCTCGTCTTAAAAAGATCTTCCGCCTTCGGTTTACTACTGATCGCCATGTCAATGTTGTTTACTAGTCACATTTGTACCATAGAAGAACTTTTGTAAAGGTCAGTGAAATAGAGATTGCATAACGTCTAGTGAAGAAAGTTGAGGTTTCACCATAAAACCAGTTGGCAATATGGGGAGTAGCTCAACCTTTTATAAGCTTATACAAGGTCTCTCCTCTCATCAATGTGAAATTCATTCTCAACACATCTCTTCACGTGTGACAAATTTTCAAGCCTAACACGTGAACAACACAACGAGGTGACGTGGAGCGTGTTTGGCCGTTTGGCTTCACATGTGGGACAACCTGCTTTGATACTATGAAGAAAGTTGAGGTTACACCATAAAACCAATTAATGTAGAATTCCATGCAAGGTATTTCCTCTCATTAATGTAGAATTCATTCTCAACAGTTCTACGGATGATATATAAAACCTTTAGATTCTATACACTTACCTTTTGTATACATGAAATGTAATATTTTTCACCCTTTTGTAGGATGAAATGTGCGATTATATTATTCCGATTTACGCATAAGTATTACACGAACTGTGTGTTGTTATCTCACCCCCGCTTTGCTTCGCTTTCGCTGCGACAACTTGAAATTTAACTTTTCTTTTCCCTCATTACAGTTTATCTAGAGAGAGAGAACTGCAAGAACTTAATTACTACACAATAACAGAAAGGCACAGAAAACAATCGAAAAGGGAGACTACTACTTAAATCCATTAAACATTTGACGACGATCAATATTAGAGCCCTCCATCTTATGTTGATTTCGTTTTTTCAGCAAACGCATCACAATGTCTCATGATCCAGAACCTCTCTAGTACTTCTGCTTTTCGACCTGGAATCCGCCCAGCTATTAAATCCCATCTGAAACCAAGTAAAAAGAAGAAGAAAAAATTCTGATCATTCTTATACCAAAACACGGTGATGCAAATACCGCAAGACAATATTTATTATTATTCATGTAAGACCCTGATTTTGCAGTCTGCTTGGAATTGCTTCTGGAAATACTAAAAGCGCTTTACGCCTACCAAAACACTTTTAACTAGTTTGACAATAAAACTTGAAAATGCTTCTAGATCATAGATCGAAGTCCATTCTGTCAACCATAAGCGCTTCCACTTCCTATAGAAGCACTTACGTTTTTAATTTAAAAAATAAAAAATAAAAAAAACTAATAAAAATGAATTGAAAACTTTGAATTTTAACCAAAAGGATAAAAATGTGTTGTAAATGAATAGTATTAGGAGTGATTTTTTAAAGTAAAAATATCCTTAACTTTAAAAGTTAACAATACCATGAGTGTTATATTAAAACTCCTAAAAAAAAATGACTTGTTTCCAATATTTTAACAAAAATACTTATAAGCAAAAGTGTTTTCGAAAAAAGGGGCTTGAGGATCCTGTATATATGGATTCAAAGCCAAATTTGACTGTTGGACAAGGTAAATATCTAGGGTACAGCCGTGGAGGCAGTTGTGATTTTCAGAGTACAATAATCTTTAGGAGCAGCAATTTTTACAGACCGGACAGTAGAAAAGACAAAGTTTACAACTTCAGAGTGCGAGTGCCAGACGTCTATTCTTTTTTTACCAAAAAAAGAAAAGAAAAAGACACTACTTTCTCAGATGGTGTGTGTTTATTTGGAATTGAATAATCACATAACCTTGTGTTTTAGACTTTTAGTAGGAATCCGGATCCTCGCCGGATTCTCTTTGTGAGGATCCGGAGATCCATCAATTATGTTCGTTTATCGTATATTGTGCGATCAGATATTATTTTAAATATTTTTATTTAAAATTAAATACAAACAGTACTTGACAAAAACTGACCATACAATGTACGATAAACGAACACGATTTACGAATTTCCAGGATCCTCACCAAAAGGATTCGGAGAGGATCCTCACCAAAAAGGATCTGGAGAGGATCCTGTTGGTTTTAGTAGTGGATACAAAGTGCATTTTGTTTCTTACTTGGTACTTTTTACAGTTAACCAGCATTCAGGCTTTTGCTGTGAGATGGTTAGAGATAAAATAGAAAAGGAAAATTTTGGGTGGGAAAGGGTACTATTACCATGTATTCATTAAATATTCAAACACACACGTTCATTCTTATTTTAATTATTCGAGCAATGCTATATATTTTATATAGGAGAGCCGCCGAGCTTGAGTGTAGAGGAGGCCTAAACACTCCGGCGAACTTGGTTACACTACGCTTCTATTTGCACGCCTTCAATTCATCTTTCGATTCTTGCGACTAATAAAATAAGTCTATGTACTAATCTGAATCATAAACGAATTATTTTATAATAAAAAAATAAGGAATTAAACACTTAAACTAAGTTCTAGACATTACTAGGTGCAAAATTAAATAGAAAAACATTTGGATTTTGATTTGGAAAAAAACAACATACCTGGGTCCAACAAGCCTATACATTCTATATATGAGATCTTCTTCTTGTTCAGTCATGTTTATGAATTTCCATTCATCACTAATAACCTCTGCCCAAATAAATATAGAAAATTAAGTTTATTAAGAACTCAGACTTAACTGGTGAGTAAAAGTTTGTTGGGAAGGAATGAAATGCACACAGACCTTCAGACTGATCAGTAATGGTGATTTTGGGTCGCTTCTGGTGACATCGGTCCATGCTCTCCATTGATTCTTACACTAAAAACAAGAGAGCAAATGTTTGGGAGGAGAAGGAATGAAAGAATGAAGAAGGGTAGAAATGTAGTAGATAAATAGGGTTTGCACTTGGAAGGTTGGAATGAGCTAGAGAATGAGATCACGAATGATACATACATATATTATATATATGTATATAATATATATATATGTATGTATGTATGTATATATCCAAAGTATCGCATATTAAAAATACAATCTTAAGCTGCCCAACAATCAACAACAACAAAGTGTGTTTACGTGATAGAGTTTGTTTGTTTGTTGACTCGTAGGCCTTGTGGTTGTAGACTTGTAGTTGACATCAGAGAGTGCAGAAGGGAGGAAGAAAGAAAAAATGGCAATAGGCAAAAGCTATATCTATCTATATATATATATGTATATATTTATTTATATGTATGTAAGTTGCCTAGCTATAACTGCTTTCCCTAAAAGGTTCATTCATCTCTTAACCTTTGTTAGCATATGCATGGAAGGAATCAAACAGTATAGTATTTTCTCTCGAATCCGGATCCTCTTTGTGAGGATCTTGGGGATCCGTGAATGGTGTCCGTTCATCGTATATCATGTTATCATTTTTTCTTAGGTATACTGTTTGTATTCAATTTAAAATTATTTCTGACCGCACGATGTACGATTGACGGACAAGGTACGTGGATCCCCAGGATCCTCACCAAGAGGATCTGGAGAGAATCCTTATTCTTTTCTCTCAACACTTTTTCATCAAGTCGCTTATCTTACCATTAGTCAAAATTATAATTTTTGTCCAAAAATTACACTTGAGGCTTATATACGTAGTTAAGATGTCATTTCATGGCCTAAAACATTGAATTTGCTCGTGTATGTAAATTTTACGTGCAACTTTTAAACTGCGTTAAAAAGAAAATCGTAATTTTAACTATACATATGTATAATTAATACCTTTTTGCATTGCACTATTCGTTGATGAGAATGAGGACAGTAATATTGTCACATGGGTGGTCTGCACAATTTGACAAAATTATTTTAAGTTGTTGAGAATGAATCTGACATTGATGAAATTAGGATATTTGCATGTGCTTATAAATAGTTAGTTACTCCTCATATTGTCAAGTAATTTTATGATAGAACCTCAACTTTATTTATAGGTGAAACAATTTGACCAAATTTAGATAAAAAAAAAAAAGACGGATTGAAATAGATTTTGGGGGGGGGGGGGGGATTTACACTATTCCAACACGCATGGGTGACAAATCTTGTTCCCTTGTTTCGGATAGGAATTTTCATGATCTGACTTGTAAGTGGGGTAGACATGCACGGGTTGATTCAATCTGATTTTCCTAATTGAAATATATAAAAAAAAGTTAATTATAAAATATATCGATTTAATTTGGTTTGATTTGATTTTGGATACCATGTAAATCTAACTAAATTGAACTAGTTCAAGAAAACTTGGTTTGATTCGGTTAGTTGAGAGCTCCATTTGGTCCGATTCACCCATTTCTGATTTAAATACTCAACTTTATTTGCGTTGCACTCGTAACATAAAAGTTATTTTATGTATCAAATCATACTAATCTATGATGGTAACATTGACTCGGTAATATACCAGCCTGTATATCATCATTATAGACAGTTTGAAGTCTTGGTACGAAAGGTGCGTAGCATACGTAGTAAGTACATGGTGGTCAGCATTTGAACAATTCTTCTTCTTCATTATGTTGTTTGGGTCACATGCATGGATTTTATCATCTTCTTCAATAATTCATTGTCTGTCCTACTGGATAGAGGAACTATGCCTTACTTTTACAGCACAGGAATATTGTACCGAATGGTTACGTAGTTGCAGTGCTTCCACATGTTGATATCTATAGCTCGTACAAATTAGTAATGATAGGTAAATCAATTTTTTAGACAAAATTTATAAATTATGCGATGTGTGTCACCAATGAAAAATTAAAATTTTAATCAACACTTCAGTAATAATTCAAACATCAACCATCACATTATATAATTAATTTACAAAATTTGGTCTAAATAAATAATCTGTCTAGCATCACCCAGTACAAATATGTAAATTTAAAATACTCTGCATACATTACCACAGCTTGAACCAAGACAAAGAGAGAGGATCTCGCCGGATCCTCTTTGTGAGAATTCCAATGATCCTCCAATCACATTTGTTCATCGTACATTGTGCAGTCATTTTTTGTCAGGTATTGTTATATTCAATTTTAAATAAAAAAATTTACAATGATTTCTGACCACGCAATGTACGATGTACGGTTGTGATTTGAGAATCCCCGAGATCCTCACAAAGAGGATCCGGCAAGGATCCTCATTCCAAGACAAATTGCCTTTCTATTTCAATCCTAGAACATGCGCCATTACTACTACTACTTGGTATCAAGCGAGGGGACATAGATTCACTCCGGGTCTCACTGTTCGGAGCCTCAAGATCAGGTAATCCAGATCGCTTAAATTGAATCTGTCGGTCCTCATTAACCCATTTCGCTAGCCTACCTTATCACACAAACCAAGAGTTTTGATCATTTTTTCACATAAACCAAAATCCAAATTTTCTGGTCTTTAAACTCTGAACAATAAAGTTCGGTAAGGATCCAAATTTAGGTTCTAGGTTATAGCATTTGCCTTAAAGATAAATTATCATTTATGAGTGTTTTCATTGGCATATCTCAGGAGAAAAGCTTGAGTGGAGGTGTCTCACAATGTTACCTATATTACTTTTTCCAAAAACTTGAATATTAATGTGAGAGACAATTATTTCGAAATTTCTCTAATATTTAAGAATTTAGGACTAATATAGTCTTGCTAAAAACTATTTTTTTTATTAGATTTTAGGACTTAAACAAGATTTTTTGTAGATTTTAATCTGAATGGTTTTTGAAATCCAGTTTAAGTTCTTATTTTTAAAATTTACCATCTTTAAGTAATTATAGCACATTTATTATTATAAACTTAGCATATGTGTCACATCCTAGCCCGGGCCCCCATGACATCCCGAGTTCGACTCCACCGTAGCACGATATTATCCACTTTGGGCCCCAACCACACCTTCAAACGATATTATACCTTCAAACGACATTATCCACTTTGGGCCCCGACCACACCTTCACGGTTTTGTTTCTGAGAACTCACACAAGAACTTCCCAATGGGTCACCCATCCTGTGATTGCTCTCGCGCGAACTCGCTTAACTTCGGAGTTCCTACGGAACCCGAAGCCAGTGAGCTCCCAAAAGGCCTCGTGCTAGGTAGAGATAGAAATATACATATAAGGCTTAGATGATCCACTCCCCTAGGCAATGTGTGATGTAACAATTCACCCCCCCTTAGGGGCCCAACGTCCTCGTTGGCACACTTCCGGCCAAGGATTGGCTCTAATACCAAATTGGTACATCCCAGCCTGGGCCCCCATCACATCCCGAGCTCGACTTCACCGTAAGCACGATATTGTCCGCTTTGGGCCCCGACCACGCCTTCACGGTTTTGTTTCTAGGAACTCACATGAGAACTTCCCAATGGGTTACCCATCCTGGGATTGCTCTCGCGTGAACTCGCTGAACTTCGGAGTTCCTACGAAACCCGAAGCCAGTGAGCTCTCAAAAGGCCTCGTGCTAGGTAGAGATGAGAATATACATATAAGGCTTACATGATACACTCCCTTGGATGATGTGGGATGTAACAATATGAAATTCTCTACTCATCTATAATCAATGTATTTTTTGTGTGCTCCAATTATATTAATACATAAAACAATTTATTCATAATTCAAATTCTTATAATTAAAAGAAAGTCAACAACAAAAAGAAAACAATTTATATTTTAAAAAACTCATAGGTACGGAAGTATCGGTACAAATAAATCTGTACACAAGTTTCGGCACAAATATATAGGTACATAAGTTTCGATATACAAATGTACCTAAGTTTTGGTACAAATATGTAGGTACATAAGTTTCGGTATGAATGTATCGGTATGTAGCTATAGTATCTAAGCATAAATAGGTACATAGTATGCATATGGAGAAATTTGCACACAATAGATGACAATATATGGATTTCTTATTATGAAAATTTAATGAATTATCAATGATATATAAGATTTTGGTTGAATTGTCAATTTAGTTCCTGAATTATCGCCCAAGTGAAAATTAGATCTCTAAACTAGTTTTTAGAACAATCAGTCATTGAATTATAAAAATCTGCCAATTACATCCCTAATATTAGATTTGAAGATACTATATTCAATTTTCCGTCAATTCAAGTCACGTTACTTGCATGTGATACACATTGGAGGGTAGATTGATAATTTTTCATAAAGAAATAGTGTATGAAATTAACTTTGGAGGGTAAATTAGACATTAGATTCACAACCTATATAAAATGTTAAGGGCCTATAGGTGAAAATGACGGTTTTACACTCGAAAGTGTGTCAAATGACTTAAGTTGACGAAAAATTGGATAAAATAGCTTTGAATATAATAGTAGAGATGAAATTAACAATTTTTAATAAATTTAAGGACTTATTTTACCGAAAAAATAATTCAGGGACCTAATTTTCACTGAGATGATAATCTAGAGACTAAATCGGCACTTCTCCTAAGATTTTTATTGTTTAAGAGAATCAATATATAACCTACATAAAGAATTCAGTAATTATTACAGCCTAATTAATGTTTGAAAATTACAATTAAATACCAAGGATTATAGTTAATTTTTAATCTCAGACAAGATTTAATTCAAAAAGTAATCTTCTTTAAGGATTGGAATAGAATATTTCAAAAAATATATATATAAAAACCGTGGAGAATGAAGAAGTGTGGAGGGAGGTGATGGGGTAAGATCTTAAGAGGGAAAAATACAAAATATTATATAAAAACAAGGAGTTAACAATAAAATTAATAATTTGAATTTGTTTTCAGTTTTTTTGTTTTTTAGTTTCATTTTGTGTCCCGTATTCGAAAGAAGACAATGAATGGAAGCATGAAAAAAAGAAAACAAGGTTCACCAAATGATGTGAAGAATGACTTCAAACACAACTTCACCAACTGATGGAAGAATGACTCAAACACAACACAATGACACATCATCATCATCATCTTTGAGTGAAGATTTTTGACTTCCGAATTTATTCTTGAGCTTGATGACAACGTTTTTAATAAGTTTAAACAAAACCGTGTATAGGCTTAGTTTACTTTGATTTGTTGTGATTAAATAATTAAGTTGCAAATCAACCTTTTGGCAAAGAAAAAGGAAGATCGTATAGACTCCTAGCCAAGGGAACATAATATTACATGGTGAAGGTGTTAAGGCAGGATATCTGTCGCGAACCTTCCGAAACAGGCAGCAACTCGGTAAGAATTTTCTTATTATATGCACTCGGATTCTTTTTATTTTTTATTTGTCATTCTTTTTACTGTGCATGGTTCATGATTTGGCTGCCTACCTACTTATTAGCACTAACATTTATAGAGGTGGATTGTCTGTCTTCTCATTTCTATACTATTCTCATCTCTTTTTGTTTTGTGTGGTCATAGTCACGTCAACATTTTATATTCTTATTACTTTTTGTTTTATTATTTTTATAAAAAAATCAATATAAAATGTTAACGTGGTTTAACCGTGACCACACAAACAGAAGGGGATGAGAAGAGTATGAAAACGGGAGGGCATACAATCCACCTCACTTGAAAATGAAAATCAAAAGACATTAATAGCTTATTGAAATTGTTAAAGTAGAGGAAATTAATCCAAAATTATCTCCGTAATTATTGCATGTATTATAGGAATGTAATTTTCAATTAACACTAATGTACGATACTCATCTAAATATGGATGAGTAGTGCCAGAGAGACTAAATTTATAGCAAAATTTTGCAAAGTAAATGACATATAAGTTAATGATTGGATTATTACTTAAGCGTTGATAAACGTGCTCATTTATATTGGTGACACATTTAATTTGCAAATTTTGTCTACAAATTTAGTTTCCCTAGCAATATTACCAAATAAGGATTTATATAGGGTTTATGATTTGCTCTCTTGATGAGTTTGTTATCAATAAAGCTATCGTTTTTATTCAAAAAAAAATTACACGGAGTCATATTTCTATATAAATGAAGAACTGAGAACCGTTCGAAAGTTTGTCTGGTATATATTGTTTTCAAATTTCTCTTTGTGGAACTTGAAAATGAAATTTTCCTAGGGTCAAATTTAAAATGTGAGGTTATACAATGAAAAGGCACGTGATAGAGCTCTTAGCACTTTTTGGTAGAAACTTTTTTTTTTTTTTTAAGAAACTTCAGGGGTACGAGGGTTTTTTAACAAAAAAAAAGAAAAAGAAAAAAAATGATTACATTGCTGGCGAAAAATGTTTTGCGGAGTTTTGGTGAAAACTTTCAAAGCTATGATGAATTTTGGGTCCATCGGTTCTGCGGCCAATTCCATGAAAGTATTACCCTTTTCTGGAAAACTACTAATTTTTACATCTTTGCCAATAAGATCACAGAATTGAAGCCCCATGTTTAGTTCTGGAAATATATTATTCAAAAAATGTTAATGGACGACGGTCGAATAGGATGCGTAACTCATGAGTCATGACCTTAATCAAGCTCCACTCAAAATAGTTTGACCAAACCAAAAATGCTCCACTCAAATAATATATTGCCAATGGTTTCCTTCCGTCATCACAAAACCAAAGCCAATTAGTTTGTTTTAAGAAAGCAAATATTCATGGAACTTCCTTGTTATTAAAGGCTTTTCCGTTTTATATGCCCCCTTGGATGAAGGGTGGTGGTAGGATATTCATACACTTATTTTTATCTCTCACACATCTCTTTTAATTTTTAATCGTCGGATCAAATGTATTTAAGAAAATCAATGGACAAAAATTAACAAGAGTATGCGTGAGGTAACAATAGGTGTGTGAATAGTACTTGATGAAAATCTCACTTTTCCTTCTGAATTTGCAATTCTGTGGCTTTGCTTTATGTATTTTCATTCCGAGTCTCAAGTTACCTCATTACTTCAAGTTAGGAAAATGTTCACTTTGTTGTTGTAGAACTAGAGAGAAAAAAAAAAAAAAAAACAATGTTTCGAGCAAAACATCGATTCCACACAGCCAAGTTAACAATTTTTCTGATCAACTAGATAAAACTGGATAACATAGAACAGGTAATGAAAGTGTATTAGCAAAGGCATACAATGGCTTTCCTTTTTGTTGTCTCCTCAAACTAGGGACTAGAGTGTTGTTTCAAGTAGAAAAGTAAGATTTCCGGAATTAAATTTAGGGTTTATGAAATTCAGGAATATACAGAATAAATTGTGTATAAAGAATAATGGAAACCACATCATCAGTGAAAACAACATTTGTGTGTTTCACATCACTAGCACGTCTAGAATTTATTTACAAAACCATGGTGCAGGTTTAGTTTGAAACAAAATTAGATGCCGAATCATTCCTAAAAGTGAATAATTCTAGATGTTCGTTTTTCAATCTGAATGTATAAGAAAATGTAATATTTCGAGCAAAAAATCAGTTATTCATCAGCTAAAATGAACTATTTCTCTAACCAACTTAACGAAATCATGTAACATGGGACACGAAATGATAGTGTTAGATTAGATTTAATTAATCTAAAATCCTCTTCGTAATTGGAGAATGTAGTATAAGAATGTAATTTCCAACTGTAATTATTATAGGATTCCTACCTCAAAAAGGATTAATATAACCCTATATATGTTGTAATATTTCTACACATCAATACAAGGAGTTATAATTCTATGTACCATCACTCGTCTAGATTTTTTCTTTCATCATCCTCCCACATATTCTCATCTTCGTAATTCTACAGAGAGTGGATTTTCCGGTATATACCGCAGGGATCATACAAACAAATCATCCTTGATTAAATGCAATTACTGTTCTTTATGCACTCTCCTGGATTGATTAGGGACTAAAAAGTTGCTTGAAGTAGAAAAGTAGGATTTCACAGTAATTAAACTTACTGCAGCATGATTAAATGGAAGCCACGTCATGAGTGAAAACAGCCAACACTTCTCAACTTGTATTTTGCATGTCTTCCAACTTGAATATATGCATGCGTTGCTCCTGTGCAGCTTCATTCTGAACGCCAAAATCTAAGATGCAAAGTCAATCCACAAGTTTATAAAAAACACACAGCACTTGTTGTGCTTTTAATTTTTTTATTGTTCTCTAATTATTCATCTCACTCACTCGTATATATATATATGCATTCCCAGCAGGCTGTACATATCGGTCAAACACTTCAGGCTATACATTCTTAAGTCCTTAGTGAATACTAATCTTGTCTTTAACTACAAATCATTGCCGAGGGAGAAATCAACATCGAAGATGTTGCGATTGGTGATCGGAGTGATGGGTGAGCGATATATACTTACTACATTGTTCATAAACCTCATACTGATGTAGCAGAAAGGTTTCTTAGCAATGTTAATTATATCATAATTTGTATACTGTTTGTTGCAGGGAATGCTGCCGCTTTGCTGCTTTTCGCTGCTCCAACGTAATGTCAACTGTGAAAACACTCTTATTTTTATTCTACTACCTAGCTCAAAATTCGTAGCTAATAATACTATATGTGTTTCCTGCAGATTGACTATGTCGAGAATCGTAAGGAAGAAAAGCACAGAGGGGTTTTCGTGTGTACCTTACATCACTACGCTGCTCAACTGTCTCCTTTACACTTGGTATGGACTCCCAGTTGTAAGCAACAAGTGGGAAAACGTTCCGCTCTTCACCATTAACGGCACAGGGATTCTTTTCGAGTTCTCGTTCATCATCATCTATTTGTGGTTTTCTACAGCACGAGGGAAGGCAAGTTTCAATTAATTGACACAATATTTTGGTTTTCATAGAAAATTTTCAGTTGCCATGCAACATCTGCATGGGATGCATGAAAATATAAGGTGAGGTAATATACGTTAACTGTTGAATACTATGGAATTGCAGATAAAAGTAACTGCGACTGTGATACCTGCTATTGTGGTGTTCTGCATCACCGCCATTATCTCAGCCGTCGTTTTCCATGATCACCAACATCGAAAAGTATTTGTCGGAAGCGTCGCTATAGTGGCCTCTGTGTCAATGTATGCTTCTCCCCTGGTGGTTGTGGTAAGTAATTTCTTACGCATTGTTTCAAACACCATTAAAATCTATCTATCAGTTACAAAAAATAAAGCTTCTCAAATGAACATTTATAATTGCAGAAGCAAGTGATACTAACAAAGAATGTCGAATACATGCCATTCTACGTGTCTCTTTTCTCGTTCATCTCTAGCTCCCTCTGGATGGCTTATGGACTACTCAGCCACGACATCTTTGTTGCGGTTCGTATTAAAAAAATTAAACTCTATACCTTATTAATTGTTGTTCTGATATAAAAATGGAAGTATGAAAAGGATTAACTTGAATTTTTCAACTTGAATTGCAGTCTCCTAATCTGGTTGGAACCCCATTGAGCATCCTTCAACTAGTGCTCTACTGCAAGTACAGGAAAGGGGGAACAGTGGAGTTACCAAGCAAAAGGGATCCTGAAGGGAATAAGGTTAACGACGAAAAGACGATACAGCTGCAGGTTGTGATTTGTGAGACAGAAAATGGCAAAAACTGAAGAAAAAGAACACTCCAGGTTGGTTTAGAGTGCTTCCATTTTCTTGAAGAATAATAGGTTTAATATGTTAAGTATATGTTAGTGGAGATTTAACACATTTACACTTCTGTCGCAGACTCGCAGCTAGTTGAAAACACAGTTTCTCACAGCAGTTACCGGTTTAACTCAATAATTCTCCGAGGGGGCGGTGAAAGCAATAGGGTGTTGTAAAACAGAGCTCTTAACTGTTGCAATTTCTTATGAACTTACGAAGTGTGTCAATTTTGTATATAAAATCGTGGATAAGTAATGAAAAGTTTATTTTCTTACACAGTATCAATTCGTAAATTTTCCGATGTATGCCATAGAGAGAAGTAACAGCGGTAATTAGCTTCGACAAAGAGCTGATATATTAACTCTTAAGATGGTAATCCGATTTTCGTTACCTAATAACACAATCAGAATGAACGCTAAAGTTTATATATATTTTCTGTCAGATACTCCAAAGTTTCATAAATCAGATTACAATGAGGATGGGACTTATCTTCTACACAGAATACATGAACTTTCCTGTTCAGCTCAATCCAACTACATCCAGGATCCTTTTTCACCTCCAAGTTTCTCAATCGCTTCCGCGCGTTCATCTTCGCCCCCCACTTTCCCAGTACTGCATATATGTTCGATAAGAGTATATATGCGGAGGCTGGTTTTGGATCGAAACTTAACATTTTCTCAGCCACCCTCTCGCCCAGTTCCGTGTCCATCCAGAACCAACAAGCATTTAGCAGAGCTCCCCAGATAACCCCATCTGGTTCAATTGGCATTTCTTGAATAAACTCCATAGCTTCTTGTAAACAACCAGACCGACCAAGAAGATCCACTACACATGCATAGTGTTCAAGTGTAGGGTTTACTCCGTAATTTTTTTCCATCAGGTGGAAAATTCTCATCCCTTCGTTGACTAGACCAGCACGACAGCAAGCAGAGAGAATTGCCACAAAAGTAGCAGCATTCGGAATGATTCCTTGCTTTAACATTTTCTCAAACAGCAACATTGCCTTTGAGACAAGCCCGTACTGCGCATACCCGTTAATGAGAGCTGTCCAAGCTGCCACATTGGGTGAACCAATGCAGATGAATGATGCTTCAGCATCGGTGATGCTTCCGCATTTGGAGTACATATCTATCAGGGATGTCCCAACATACACATCTGATTCAAATGGTGTTTTAATCAAATGACCATGAAGTACTTGTCCTGATTGAAGGGATCCAAGGCATGAACAGGCATGAAACAGAGCAGAGAAAGTGGATCTTGTACGGTCTATTGACAATTTGTGCATCGTTGCGTATAACTCCAAAGCCTCCTCATGCTGATGATTTTGAATGTAACCAGACATCATGGCGTTCCATGTCACAGGGTTTCTTTCCTCCTTTGTTTCTTCAAAAATCTTTGAAGCCTTATCGATATCACCATTCCTAGAATACACAGAAATCATAGTATTTGTAGAAATTATAGTTCTATGAGGCATACTCTCAAATAATCTCTTTGATTCATCGACTTGACCACTCGTTGCATAACCTTTAATCATCAAGTTATACGAAACTGAATCCTTTTCTTTTAGTCTATCGAAAATTCGCTTTGCATCTTCAATCCTATCCATCAACACAAGTCCTCCAATAAGCGAATTCGAAGCATTTAAACTCGGGCTTTCTATTCTATCATAAACTCTCTTGGCACAATGAACAGCTCCACAAACACAATAAAATTCTAGTAATGCGCCACCAATCGATTCATCAGACTCAAAACCATATTTGATCAAAATTCCATGCACAGCCTTCCCTACACACAGCTCTCCTAATCTCCCACAAGCCCTTATAACACAATCCAAAGTAAACTCGTTAGGCGCCACCCGATCACTCATCATCCATTTAAACAGCTCCAAGGCTCTCTTACACCCATCCTCGCTCTTAGCGTACCACGAAATCATCGTAGTCCATGCCAAAACATCCCGCTTCGGCATATTCACAAACAACTCCGTCGCTTCACTCATCAAATTACACTGCACATAGCCCACAAGCAATAAGCTCCACAACAACTCATTTCCACCGTTTAGCTCATCGAAAACCCGCTTAGCATCCTCAATTTTAAGGCAACTAGCGTAAAAGTACAACAGAGAACTACCCAAAAGCTCAAAGCACTCTAACCCAGATTTCAAAACCAAGCAATGAACCTCCTTTCCCTCACTCAAAGACCCCGAACGCGCGCACGCGCTGAGAGTTGTCATAAAAGTCGTCTCATTTAGCCTTACATTGCCGTGATGCATATCTGAGACCAACCATAGAGCCTCGCTGAATCTTCCCCACTTTGAATATCCAGAAATCATGGTGTTCCATGAGACGACGGTTCTCATTGGCATTTCGTCGAACATTTTCCGGGCAACATCTAGCTGCCCGCTTTTGCAGTGGCGAGTTATGCAAATGTTGGTGGAAACTATGTTGGGGTCTTGGGTTTTCGTAGTTTTGTAATGCAGGGTTGAGAATTGTTCAAGGTTTGGCTTCCATCGGTTGTGCTTCCATGTTCCCGCCATCAACGTTTTCAGAGAGAGCAAAGAGGTGAATGCAGGTGACGACGTCGTCATAGTATCAGCCTTAACCCCCGGTTTATGAATGTAACAAAATGATGGTTGGTGTTCATATCTTCAGTATGCAACTCTTTTTGCTAATATATACAGGTACTTTAAGAAAGCGATCACTATTTTTTGGATTTGGGATGTCTAAGGCGAAAATGTACTGTATATTATCGCTAGTCCACTATGAGGATTAACACCTACGTAATTTAATTGTTTGCACATAAATACATGTTGACAAATAAGACAGACAAAAATGAAAAGTGAGATTTTGCTTGTGTTTAATGAGTGTTGCTAGGGATGGGCAAAATACCTCTCGATTATGGGTAACAGTTTAGATAAAGTCTCAGACCCAAAATTTTCAAACCAAACCGAAAAAGTTCCAAATCCAAACTGAAAAATCTCAAACCAAAACCATAATCCCGTCCCGAAAAATACCGAAGTATTCAGTATGAGATTGGTTTTTCAAATCTTATTTTTTTCGGTATTCCCGAAATCCCGAAACCTTTTGTTTTTTTTTGAGGGTTTTTGGCTTTCGATCCGTTCCTCTCGCAATAGCTATGTTTCTTCTTCACCTTTTTCATTTTTTATTCTCCTTTTGTCTGCCATCTTCACCTACTATTCATTTCCTTTTCTTTTTTAATTTCTTGATAGCATCATTGTCTGCCATCTTCCCACTCCCACTGACAGCCATCCTCTATCTCTTCTCTCCCTCCACCGACTCCCTCAAATGCACAGAAGGAAGCAAGCCCAAGGCCTCCAAATCCTTTCTCAATCTTTTAAAAGTGAGTGTTACTCTGTAGCTTTTTTTTTTTTTTTTCTTGTTTCAGATCCAGAAAGCTTCACGAATTTAGGATCTGGAAACAACCACACATCGATGTCATGGCATTAGAATTCTACGAAGCGGCGCCATCGCTGCAAAGCAGAGTAGCCCTCCGATGGCGATTTCGTTCGGCAAAACATGGAAAAACTCACACATCGACGAGGATGGGTACCTAATTATGTTCGATGCATGTCGCAAAGTTCCCCGACTCCCGAAGGCAGCAAAGACAAACCCAAAAATAAGAGGGATGGAGATGGGGGTGGGGAGGTCGAGGAATCTGGGACGAGGTGTGGCCGCGTGGGCTTGCAGGGGAGTGGGAGGTCCACGAATCTCTGATTTTAAATTGGGGTTTTAAATTTTGATGCAGGTTCGGTTTGGTTTCGAAAAATCCCGAAATACCGAAATTTTGGTTTGTGATCGGTCCTCAAATTTTCGTCCCGAAAATAAACGGTTTGGGACTTGATATGCTTTTTTCGGTTCGGTATCCCATACCGAACCAGCCCTACATATTACATGTTTATTAAGTCTAATCGTCTAAAATAAGGAAATGCATACTAAAATGTACCTATAACGGTGTTTAATTGCCAAAAAATAAAAATTATGACAAATTTTTATTTTGTAATTTTCAAGTTGTTAAAAAAAACATTTAGACGGGTGAAAATGGGTAAATGGGTAAAAAAAAAAGATAAACGGATTCAAAAACGGGTAAATGGGTTAATGGTTATGAAGAAATGGATAAACGGTTATGGTTAAATGGGTACACGGTTATGAATATGGTTAACCGTTTATAAACGGTTATGGATATGGATATAACCGTTTATGTAATTACCCAACAGTAAACGGTTATGCGAGTATGAATATAAACGGTTATGGGTAAATAATCGCGGTTATCGGCCCGCCATAACCGTTGCCTATCCCTATGTGTTGCTTCCCAATCAAGTTACGCATCTTCTAGCTAGGAATGCACTTATATGGAAAAAGATCCTCACTGGATCCTTTTCATAGGGATCCCACAATCATGTTCGTTAATCATACATCATGCGGTCAGAAATTATTTAAAATTTAAAACTTAAAATTCAAATATAAATAGTACTTAACGAAAACTGACCGTATAATGTACGATGAACGGACACGATTACTGGATCCCTAGGAAAAAGATCCGGCAAGGATCCTTTTCCCACTTATATATCTTAGTGTTGCATGTAAATAAACATTTCATTTTAGTGTCTCATATATTAGAGTGATTTTTAGTATGCCAGAAAATAATTAGATTTGGTGTAACTTAATACAAGTGGTTAAATATTAAAAATATTTTAACTGCTTGTATTATAATACTTAATATATTAGACTGTGTTTTCCCACGATAAAAAATCTTCATATTTGCCTGTTGATCTATCTTTTTCAGATTTTAATTGAAATAGCCTTCAAAGTGGAAAACCTGTACCATTATTAATAACTTTAACGATTTGAGCATGTAAACAGATGATTTTTTTTTTTATTTTTTTATTTTTTTATTTTTTTTATTTTTTTATTTTTTTGGTTACCCTCCACCACCCACACAAATACAAACACAAACACACACACCAGGTTTCGAACCTGGGACCTAGAACTACCCCACCCCTTACCCACACCCTCACCACTAGGCTATTCCTAGTGGCTTGCATGTAAACAGATGATATATTCGAAGAAATTGTTAAAACTTTTGCATTATTCAAATATTTCTTTTGATTATATAACATAATTTTTTGGTGAATTTATTATAGGGAACTTTTAATGAAAAACTATCGGTACTGTTCACTTTAACGAAAAATCATATTTTTACACTAAAAAGTCAATCATAGTATTATTCACTTTACTCTTTATTTTGTCCTCATTGTTAAAACTAAAAGTTTTCAAATATTTTTCTTTAGTTTTCCTTTTATTATAACGTATCAAATTTTCCATGATTCACAGGAGAACTTCGTGTCGATTCAAGCTCAGTCTCGAGCTGCCACGTGTTGTCAACCCACCATTAAAATCCCAAACACGGAAAATTTTTGGTTGTCACATGAACACGGATGATACATCACGTGTTTCTATGCAAGTGGTGGAAAATTTTAATTTTTAAGTTATTAATCTTTTAACACCCATGACCCACCATTTATATAGGAACACGTGGTATATCACTTCGTGTGATGGGAACACTGAAAAATCTCTCCCCAAACACAAGCGTCCTCCATGCACGAAGCCACGTACCAGTTCTGTTCTCTCATCACTTGTAGAGTCTGTCTTGTTCTTGCCCCATTCACTCACTCTCAGCCCAGGAAACCAGAAAGAAAAACAAAGCTGAAAAGCCCTTTTCATAATTTTATTAGTTCGCAATAAACATACAGAAAATCATTAATTTTCTCAGATATATATTGTTACACAATGGTACTTAATATAAACACCTACAATGGTACTTAATATATATTGTTAAGAAAACCAACTAATATTGATCATACCCTTTTTCCCGTGTACAAACTCGTACTTAATATAAACACCTACAAATGACCCATCAGATGATGAAAAGTGATCATTGAGATGGTGCAATAGACCCGTGGAGTGGTACTAGTACACCACTCAATGGGCCAAAATCATGACGATTTAACGATTGTGGGTATTTCCAAGTATTCGTATTCAGTACGTGTTCATACTGTAATTGTTGACAGACCATTGATTATGTTGGACATATCTTTGCAATGTGTTCATTTGTTTGTGACTTGTGAGTGCTACGTATTGTCACGATTGGCAGGCGGAGAAAGGATATGGGTACTCTAAGCTTGAGAGGCATGCAAAGAACATGCTAATTGCTGGTCCTGTTCTGTGGCTGCTCGGATCGATCCACAACTCGTGCCAAATCTACGAGAGGGCAGACGGGCATGTCCAAATACTTCAACAAAGTGTGCATATCCCATTTCTGATTGGGAGTGTGTTGTTCACAGTAGCTGCAATTCTCAACAGCCGTGAGCAACATGGACTGTCCCTTCATGGCCTACAGATACTGGTAATTAGTCCTTAGTCCTTCCTCCTCAACTTAATTAAGTTCCTTTAAGTTTGATTATTATAATCTTTTACACAATTAATTTATCGGTAAATGTGTGCAGGGTAGAACTTGGGTGTGGCTGGGGACGGGAGGAGCCTATTGTTCCTGATTGGAGGACTAGCAAATGTGGTGAAGGTGTTCAAGATGCAACAAATGGGTGATGGACTGAGGCTTGAGAAACTGCGGGGAGGGGCGTAGGAGAGGCTCGTTCGCGGAAGGGAAGGCCAGGTTCCGCTTATCGTCGAAGATCATCGGAGGAGATCGTCACAAAGACCATCAGCTAGTTACGATAACAATCATCATGCACATCATGTGGAACCAAATCCAAATGTAGCTGCAGAACCAGCTCCTACTCCTTACAAAGATGTTCTTGTTGGTCAGACAAGTTGAATAGTATATACTTAAAGGGCCATGCATTGTAGTTTGTAAGCACTCAGTGTCAGTGAGTGATATTTTATTATTTTTCGCGTTAAGGAAGAACAAAAGGGATTTGAAAAGCTTGAGTTGCATACAGACAAACAGTTTCCGGAAGCCACAGCTGCGAGTAAAGCGCTCAACGGTCACAACAATTGGAGAAAGGAATATGCATGACAAAATTTTGCACGATAAAGTATTACGCCAAATAACATCACGGTTCGAAATGGTTCGGTTTAGGTCTTAAACTAGTAGTATGATTGAGGATTTTCTTATTATGTGATATTTAATCGTTAAATTCTTGGTTAAATATGCAATGATCAAGATTCAACAGTTAAAGTTCTCGATGCACTAATATTCCAAAGCACCATAAAATTTTTGGTACTTGTTTAGGACATGTTTACTTACCATGAGAAGAAACCGGGATATGAAGGATTAGGCTGTGAACAATCTAGCATCACAATTCGAAATGGTTTGATTTAGGTCTTAAACTAGTAGTATGATTCAAGATTTTCTAGTATACTCTGGGGTGTTCTATATTTTGTTATCTTTAATTGTTAGTAAACACATGAATGAGAATGATATGAATTAATTTCTAATTTATTCTTTGTAAGTAAATTACGAGCCGTTAGTTTCTGATTTGGTTCGGTTATTTCTTCTCATAACTCATAAGCAATTAACCAAATGCAAAATATTATCATATGCCATAGTAGAACTTCTGACTTGTTTGATAGTTCTTAGGTATCATAACGCTTTTATATTATCAAAAGCGATTCTCCCACGTTAAATGGTAAAAGTTAAAAGCATTTAAGGTAACCAAACACCTGAAAAATGCTTTTACAAGAAAGCACTTATGCCTTTTATATTATCAAAACATAAGTAGAAAAAAGACAAATAGAAAAGGTAGCCAGCATTTCTCTTTCGGAATAAAAATCCGATTTTATGCAAAACGTTACCAAATGGGTTCCAAAATAATCTTTCGTTTTTAGTTAAATGGGCTCGAAGCCCACATTTCAAGTTTTGTAAATCCTTCTCTTTCTTCCTCCCGAAAACATTTTGCTGTACTAAGCAGGCAAGGTGGAGTACTGCGCAACACGGGTACTCAGTCGCAAGAACCCTAATTTGCTGACAACCCATCGAGGTTCTAGTTCCTTTCGATTCTTCAGGTACCCAATTCTCCTCCTTTTTAATCCTTTCGATTTTTTTCCCCCAATTTTAATTTTCAATTCGCAATTTTCATGGTTCTTTTTGTTTAGTTCGTCTCAAATTTTGCTTTTGCCTTTTCGATTTTTCACTCTCGACATGCATGTATTTACCATTGCTAGCTTGGCTGGGATATTGCAATTGTTATTTGCAATTTTTCACGTTTGCTGGGTTCGGATATATTGTGAATTATTATAATTTATAAACAAGGTTGAATTTGGAGGACATTGATGTTTTTTCCCGTCATGAAAATATCCTTACTTTGATTTTCATATGCATTTAGAAACGTTCACAATCAAATATACAAATAGTTACATGAATTCCATATATATATGTGTGTGTATGTAGGGCTTACGTACGGATAGCTACGTAGCCTTTTAAAACATTCCAAATAACTGCCTGATGTTTTGAAAATTGGACGTCTGTTAGGTCACCCGCGATGTAAGGGATGACGTGGGCAACTATTGAAGCGCGTTTTCACTCCCACATCATTTATGGAGCTCTAAATCTCCAGATCGGCTCCTTTACCCTAACTTGACTAAAAGGAGTCGATTTGGGGAATGGAGAGCTCCATAGATGACACGAGAGTGAAAACCCGATTCAATAATTGTCCACGTCATCACTTGATGCTTGTGATGAATCACTTAACGTTGGTGAGCTAATGGATGTCCAGTTTTCAAAGCTTTAGGTTGTTATTTGGAATGTTTTAAATGGTTGAGATCAATCACCTGTAACTGTTGGGCAGTTATGCGTATATATTACGGGCATGAAGTGTAATTTTTCATTGTGCGTGGTTAAGATGAAGAGTAATGAGTTCATTTTCTTGTGATGGAGAATCTAATTGTGAAATGCGTCTGGGTGTGGTGATCAGAGGGACTGAGTATTTATCTGGTGTTGTTTTGTAGGTATTGGGTTGGTATACAGAATGGCTTCTGTGTCCAGTCAGCCACAGTTCCGGTACACTCAGCCACCATCTAAGGTGCTTCATTTGAGGAACTTGCCATGGGAGTGTACAGAGGAGGAATTGATAGAACTGGGAAAACCATTTGGTAAAGTTGTCAACACAAAGTGCAATGTAGGAGCAAACCGTAATCAGGCATTTATTGAATTTGTGAGTGTAATTTCAGTTTTTTGCTTTGGTTCATTCTGCTTTTAATATATGTTTTACTGATTATATTTTTCCTTTAATATTTCATGAATGTTTTTTAGGCAGATTTAAATCAAGCTATTGCGATGATATCATATTATGCGTCATCTTCAGAACCTGCTCAAGTAAGAGGGAAAACTGTTTACCTACAGTATTCCAACAGGCAAGAAATAGTGAACAACAAAACTGCCGCGGATGTTGCAGGAAATGTACTGTTAGTAACAATTGAAGGTGCAGATGCACGCCTTGTCAGCATAGATATTTTACACCTGGTAAGCAATTTTGCCTGCTTCCATGTTATAGTTAAAGAGGTAAACATTTCAGTACAAATATGTTAGCATTAAGGTATTGTGTTTGGGTTGTAAATCCTCTTGTTCTGGGGTGCTTTTGTTTGACATGAATGTGAATGGATCAGCAGGCCCATTTCAAGAGAAAATCTTCAATGGCAGCTTAGTGCATCGGGAGAAAGAGCACATGTGTGTTTGTCTCCTTTCTTCTTCTCTTAACACTGCCTCTTTCTTCCCTACTCTTCCTCCTCATGATCCTAATCCTACCACTCTAATAGCGTGGACTGCTTTCATTTCTTCTCTTTTGCACCCTGCATATCCCCTTTGTTTAATTTATACATGCTTGTTTTATAAAATTTTTGTCTGTTGCTTTGTTTCGTCAGTGTGATTGTCTCACACTTTTACGTTATAGTATCTCTCAAGTGTTTAATTGCACCCCCCTTGTAAATTTAGGAGAATGTTATACAAAAACTGGCTATATGCTTTAATGAAATATGTTAAAAGATTAATGACATCACTCTTATTCCCTTTAACTAAACTGGAAATTCATGGCCCCATAGTTCTGTACACCATTCCAAAGTAGTAAAGTTCTATTATATTTTGTAGATAAGATAATGATTTTCAAATATGTTAGTTGAAAGATTAAGACACTCCCTAAAAATAAACTCAATGTCACTTTTGTTTTTTAATAGGCTATAAAGAAGTTTTGCTTATAAAGAATAGAGTAACTATTGTAAGCTTTTTAAAGTTGGAAAAAAAAAATTGTGTGTTTTTATTATTTGATAATAATTTGTAGAGTGCTTATCTCTCAAAGTTTGTTTTCAAGTTTCTGAAGTGTATTTCCCTATGTATATTTTTCTGAATATTATTCTAGTGATGCAGGTATTTTCAGCTTTTGGGTTTGTGCACAAGATAACTACTTTTGAGAAGACTGCGGGATTCCAGGTCTTTATGAGTTAATTTTCTTATAAATTTATAACCGGCTTCCAATTCCCTCTCCAAATAATCTCATTTTGTATTCTTCTTTTCAGGCACTGGTGCAATTTTCAGATGCAGAAACTGCCACTTCTGCCAAAACTGCACTGGATTCAAGAATCATCCCTAGGTGACAGTAGTGTTAATTGTTTTACGTGGTATCAAGTATCAGATTTAAAAAGTGTTCACACATATAGGATCTAGTCACCTGTTGGATATTAGACAGCCTGTAGGGCACGAAAGCTCTCTCGGAAAACAGATTTTTAAACTTTGGGCGTGTTCAAGTGCTATAATCTCCATTGGGTGGTGGTTGTAAATATTGCTTTTAGATGATATTTGGTGATGGAGGCTCATTTTCTGCTTGTATTCTTTCTAATACGTGTTGTCTTCTGACTTGTTTTTCTTTGGTACAGGTATCTGCTCCCCGAGCATGTGGGACCATGTACTCTCAGGATAACATATTCTGGGCACACTGATTTGAGTGTGAAATTTCAAAGTCACCGAAGCAGGTATTCACATGTTTGTTTTTGTTATTCCAGTTCCTTGGAAATAATACCTAATTTTATGTTGCACCCTCCTACATTGTTTCTGTATTTATGATGTTTCCTGTTCTTGTAATTATTTATAAAACAAATAAATAAATAAATAAATATTTTCTATTATTGGACCGTCTTTATCTCTATGTAGGTGACCACTGTTCTCACTTTACCCATTTTGCTGATTCAGGGACTACACTAATCCTACCCTTCCAGTTGCTCCATCAGCCATAGATGGAAGTGGTCAGGTAATGCAGTGATGGGGGAAAAATCTGTTATTAGATTATATCATGAGGGTGAGGCAGGCAGACGTTTCTGTACCAAGGCCCTTATTCATTTCGATCTTGGCATGCATGTCACATAAAAAGTTTTGTATTTTTATGAAGTGTTTTTGGTACGTATCAATAGATTGGGGAAAACAGGAATTAAATTCGTCTGCTGGTGCTCTTTCTAGGAAATACTTGAGACTAGTTCAAAATTGTGATGTAAACTTGTATCTTCGAGCATGTTATATTGTACCTCTATTAATAGGGTTCATTGTTTCATCATTACAGCTAATTGTGGGATTGGATGGGAAAAAGCTAGAACCGGAGAGTAATGTGCTTCTTGCATCCATCGAAAACATGCAGTATGCTGTCACCTTGGACGTTTTACACATGGTATATCTGATTTATTTATAAATATGATCGTTTTCTTTTCAACCATGTGGATTCAGTCGGAAACTGATCTTTTCCTTTTCCTGCCACTAGGTCTTTTCTGCTTTCGGGCCTATTCAAAAGATCGCCATGTTTGATAAGAATGGAGGGGTTCAGGCCTTGATTCAGTATCCAGGTACCTTTCTACTAACTCTCTTCCATGGTTTTCAAAATTGGAAAGTAAGGATTTGATCTGATCTGATTAATCGGGAACCAGCCGGCTGACATGTGTATGGTTGAACCTAAGTTTTACGGATTTTGAACCTAGGCCATACTGACTCTGAGCCTAAGCCCTATGGATTTTGAACCTAAGGCATACCGACTTTAAACCACCTTAGCCTTGCTGAGTGAATGTTAGGTTGTTTATTACCCATGTACAAGGTGCTGCATTTTACAATTCCTGTAGAAGTAAACTGCTGATTATACATGGGGCTAATTATGTTATGGCGTGCAGATGTTCAGACAGCTGTTGTTGCCAAGGAGGCCTTGGAAGGGCACTCCATATATGATGGAGGGTTCTGCAAGCTCCACATCTCATATTCACGCCATACCGATCTCAGCATAAAGGCAAGTTAAATATATTCCCAGAAGGTCTCCTGGATTAGTCATTTGCATTTCTTGTTGGTGTTCCGTTTTCTTTTTCAACTTTCCCATGATTTCGGGAGACGAGCTGTGCCTAATGTTCTGCGCCTATCATGCTGATTACAGGTGAACAATGATCGGAGCAGAGACTATACAATCCCTACCATTCCAATTGTGGCCGCACAACCGTCAATTCTGGGACAACAGCCAGTTCATCAGAGTCCCTCGGTGCCTCCATACAGCGGGGCTCAGTATGCTGATCAGGCTGTGATGCCTCAGCCTTCTGCAGGGTGGGGACCAACTGTTCCGGCAGTTCCTCAGTCCATGCCGTTTCAGATGCATAATCAACCGTACATGCCACCCGGAACTATGCCTATATCTTCTCCTCAAATGGGCCCTGGGATGATGCAGAGTGGTCCGCCGCCTCCGCCCTATCACCATGGTCATGTGCAATGACACCTCTCTTATGGAATTAACCGTTAAAGTTGTCGAATCTCCGGTCATTGGATTATGGAACACCACCTCTGCATATACAAGGAGCATTTGAACAAGGGAGTCTCCCATCTGCAGAAGCAGCCTAATTGGGAAAATTTCATGATCCTGTTTTCTTTTCCTAGAAATTTTGATAGTGAGATTCTGTAAAATCAGTGGGTTTCAAATACTTGATTGTGTTGTTGACTGTTTTAAGGTTTATTAAGATAATATTATCAACTGTTAGTTTAAATGAGTTATAAGTGTATGGGACAAGGGAATTAGGCGTTTGCTGCCTGCCTTTGGTCCAAATTTGCAAATTACAATTTTTCTCACCATAGTGTTACCGTCTTCTACCATATAGTTTAGTACTGAATTTTTATAGTAAAAATATATATACGGTCGGATCCGTGGCATCACTTCTTTTACACAAGCGCACATTTTTGTAGGCTCGCTTCGTAATGTATTTTAACTATCCGAACTGTCTATCTTTTAGGTCATTCCTCAAAGATCATGCGTATCAAAAATCACTCAAATCCGAAATCATATAATTTGAACCATTCACATTTTAGGTGGATCAGCGAAGATCATATTAATGAAAAAATTTCTAAAATTGAAAGCCGTTTAATTATCTGATTGTGGCTTGATAAATAGACAACATTAACAATGAAAAGTATGAAATAATAATTAAAGGCTAAAGATTTTCAATTTAAGCGAATTTTTGCAAATTGATCTATAAATGATGATCTACAAAATAAATGGTTTCAGACCATGAGATTCTTTTGTGCATCGAGCTACTAATTAACGCTGTATAAATTTACTTATATAATCATATATAACTCTTACTCAATGCATGTTTGAATTAAGGTACGATAAATCTTGTATTTTTTGTGAAAATCGAATGACGCAATTTGAATGACTACCCAAATTTTTCTTGGTCAAGTAAGCCCAATTGTTACTATTTCTTTCCAATTGAAAATTTCCGTTTGTTTTTATTTTTACGTATACGTTTCAAAATACCTCCATCTCCTGTCAGCACTAGGAATACCTAAACGGTCGATCACCAAGAAATCCTGCGGCTTCTACAAAAACAGAAATAAAAAAGCATCACAGCCGATTAGTATAAATAGAGGGAGCCTTCGAGCTTCCATTGCATGCAACAAAGCCAAACACCCCCTCTTCTCTTCTTCACTTCTTCTTCTGCAGTCTTTCGTCACTGTAAGTCTCTCTCCTCAACGTTTAATATTTAGGGTTTGCACGTTTTCTTCTTTTGTTTTTCACTTCGGTGAATCGATCGATGTTATTTATTTATTTTTTACGCTCACGAGTTCTTGCTTTCTGGGAACTACCAAGCAGATGGTTAACTTGTAGAACAAGGACTCCTAAATACTTCAATTTCCTACTTGTTTGATGCTTTTTCGTTGTACGATTATATGTTTTTATCTGTTTTTCAACTTACTTTAATTGCTCCTTTTCTCGAATCTCCTAAGAATTCTTGCTGGTTAGAGGTTGATTTGTTGTTTTTTCTTCAACTCGTTTAGGCTGGTGAGTGAGATTTCTGGTCATTGCGGTCACCTCCGGGGTTCTTCGCACCTGGATAGTCGTGTGTGATTTTTTTTTTCCTTTTACTATGTTTCTTCCATTCAAATTAGGGTTGAGGAAAACTTGTGAGTTTCCCACATTCTGCAAGTACACATATATATATAGGGTGACCGAAACCAACAAGGCTCACAACTTTGCGAGGGTCGGGAGAGAAATTGTACTTAAACTGCTGTGTCGTCTTTGTTAAACTATTGATAATCTCTGCATCAAATCATATTAATTTGCATTTTTCACTTTTGGATTGCAGGTGAGAAATTGTGCTTTTATAAAAAGCTAGGTTCAATAGTTAACAGTTTGGGAAAAGATGGGAGCACTTAGTGATCCTAGTGAAGCCGAATTGGACTTCCTTCAACAAAGGCAACAATTCAAAGAACGCTTTCGAATCAATCATATGAAGGAATCGGGGTCTGCTAATGATCGTCCCATCGATAAGAATAAAAGTGACAAGTAAGTTTTTCTTTCTTTTCGGATGTTCATCGACGAGGAAGGAATTGATAAAGCTGCATTTGGTTTGAGATGGATGAGTTGTTTTTCGACACATACAGTGTCTTCATCTTTGCAGCTTCGGGACATTCTTTGGACCCTCAGAACCTACCATATCGCGAAGAGTGCTCGAAGAAAGAAAAGCACTAATGCCGGGATTAACGAAGTTGGCATCCAAGGTCAGAAGTTCTGATGATCAGGTATGCAATCAATGAAACCATTGTCACGAAATTTATTTGTATCGTGATATTAGTGTATAATTTTTCACCTCAGCGTTTTAATTTCTTCTCTAGGGTAAAAAGAGCCTGAAGACCCCTTCCTCAACTACAACAAAGTCTGGTTCGACTTTAAAAATTATAAAGAAGTCCCGGGATTACTCCTTTTTGTCGTTAAACGAAGCAGAAACACCGGCAACTTCAAAAGGGGAGTCTAGACTCCGTAAAGATTCTGTCTCGAATTCAAGCAATGCAAGAACTCCGGTTTCTGGTACGAATAGAGCTTCTGTGGCGAAGTTGAAGCCTGAAAAGAAGCAACATTGGGAAGATAAAGAGAGACATCATGAGAAGAGACAAGATTTGATGCCAAGGCAGTCTTCCTTGCAACGTAAGGTTCCAAAAGTGAATGAAACTTCTTCAACGAAGTCACTGCCTGCATCGAAGAAACAATTGGAACAACGAAAGGATTTGCATCAACCTACAAAACTAAAACCAAAGCCAGATAAAACTCAGTCTCCTCCACAACAAGAGAATTCAACGAAGTCACTGCCTGCACCGAAGAAACGATTGGAGCAACGAAAGGTTTTGCATCAACCTGCGAAAGCAAAACTGAAGCCAGATGATAAAACTCAGTCTCCTCCACAACGACAGAATCTTGATAGGTACAAAGCCTCCTCATCAAAGTTACCATCTTCGACAAAGCACGACATTAAAAAAGAAAAGCAAATCCTCCAACCCAATAACACAAGAGTGATGCCGAAACAGCAAAAGTCCCCGAAAAATAAGGTTCTTTCTCACTGACATGCATTCATATTTTCCGTTCATTTGTTTGTTCATATTTCTTTCCATCTTTCTGTGACGAAGCTCATGAATTTCTCTGAATCCTAATTTCAGCAGATCAAACGCGATGTGGCGGAGAGTTCTTATGATGACAAAGTCGACGTTTCTTCTATGATCCAATCAATTTTTAGGTAAAACTTCTGTCCTTATGTTTTGATTTCTTGGTTTCCACTTTTCATGTTTCGTATTATCTTAATATTTTGGGTTGTGGTTTTTCAGACGTAAACGTAAGCATATTCGGGAGGAATATTCCGATTCCGACGATGATGACGCTGCAATGGTTTCCACCTTTGACGATATTATTAGAGAAGAGATCAGAAGGTGCCATTTTACTTTTCCTCTTCAAGTAATGAATTACATCAATTTACTTACATATTTACGTGCAAAATCTAAGCGTGCCTCTCTTTTGATAGTTCAAAAATTGCTAGGAAGGAGGATGAAGTCGAGCGTCTACGGCTCGAAGAAGAAGAGAAGCAAGAGAGGTTAAGAAAGGCAAAGAAGCAGAAGCTGAAAGCATCCAAAAGCGATTCCAACTCTTGATGTAAATGACCTAATTGATAGATAAAAGTATGAAATTTTTATGTTATTGAAATCCACCTAGCTTTTGAAATCCGGCTAACTACTCGCCAAACTTAACATAAAATGCAATCAGAAGCAAATGTACAAACGCCGTCTCTCGGCACATATATACACAACCAAAATCATATCACCGAAACAGAACCCGAAATTCACAGAGAAACTAGTCCGGTTTTTTCTTCCTGTACTTTTCATTCGCGAAAGGGTTACAGAAACCTTTATGACGGATGCGGTTCTTAAGATCCTAAACACAGGAAGTTTAACAATCTAATTTTTTTGTACTGATGAAAAGCAAGGGAAACAAAAATATGAGCGTGTTTCGCGTGTGAAATGGAAGTGTACAACTGCCTGTCCGTCTCCAAAACCTCAGAGTTAGGAAAGCCTCGGAAGCTTCATCCATTGCAGTCTCTGGCCGCCACCATGTGCTATCGGTTCCAATTTTCAGAGCCGATCAATTGGCTCAGTTTGGTCCTGTACCGCAAGTCGCTCTGAGACGTCAGAAAGAGATTTGAGATTGCACTGGATCAAGGCTTCAACAAAGTAGCAGGTCTCATCCTTGGTGTTCCCTTCAGGAATGTCAACTACAAATGACTCAATCACCAGAGTCCCCGGTCTTCCGTCAATTATCTCTGGATGGAGGGAGATGATTGAAGAGTAGTTCTGGGAAAAAAAAATAATAAGAAGTTAAATATACATAGGCTGGTTGCATAATAGAAGAACAAAGGGATAAACCGAAAACAAGTACTCCACATTGAGTTTGGAGATCCACTGATCCAAAGATTATAGGAGGATCAGTTTCCGGCTCAGAGGCTTGTAAACAGGCCTACTTTAGTCAACAGGGCAGCCTCATTGCTGCTTAGTGCAGATAGCGTGGGAGTTTTATGGTTAAGCCTAAGGATTGATATATGTGTAACCATTCATATATATTTTACATTATCAGTAGAATTCAAGTCAATAACCTCATCCGAATTCAACCATATGCCATCAAGTACCAATTTTGAACTTTGAGACCGAAGCCAGTGGTCACTGATTAAAAGGAACATGGAACCAACAGCGTAAATTTAAATTTTGTGCAGCCAAAGCTGAAGCCTGTTTCAGGAAATCTTTTTCTGATTCCATTAAATTTTGATGAGATCAAGTTCAACGGGCCCAAAAACTTCAAAACTAAAATGCAGAGACTCCGGTGAACACAGAACTTCATATTAAAATCTTGTGAACTAGTTAACCTTTTAGCTTGTATGCTCGGAAATGTGCAACCAACTAAAAGGAAAAGATAAGTATGTGCTGGATTATAAAGGGAAAGAATCTCCATACCCTGAGTCTGTGATCCCCACCAATTATTTTAATGCTAAGAATATGCTCGTCATCGTCAAGCAGTTCCAATCTCTCAGTACTTGTTGTGGCAGGAAGCCCAGACTTAACATCAACTTCTCTGAGACTTCCAATCTCAAGATTTCCCTGCACCACACACCTGCTGACAAATGGCTTATATTTTTGCGGTTGATCAAATCGTCTCACCAACGACCAAACCTGAAGAGAAACAAAACAATTCACATTCCGGAAAAGGGATAACCAAAAAACATATTTATACTAATACAGTAGTTTCATGTCAACCATCCAGAGATGCAGAATTGCAGTCAATATTTATTGGCAAACTATCATTGCAGTTATCCTGCCCATTCTCAACGAGGATCTCTCTCAAATACACCTTAATCTTCCAGTTTCCTGGAAACAAGGTATTAAAAACAATCGAACATTAAACAAGAAAAGCAGTAATTACAATTCTGAGCCAACGAACAAGAACATAAAAAAAAACCCCAAAAAAGCAATAAAAATTTCCTTTTTTTCCCTGTTTCTCCTCGATTTTCTTAACTACACACACAGAGACGCCGTGATAGAAGAACTACAATGACCTAATCGATCGACACCCCCACATTAACGTAGGCAAAATCATTAAGCAACCCAACCGAAAACACCACGGATCAAAACCAGATGCTCTCCAAAAATGCAATCAAACATGTCCTTGAGGAAAAAGAACAATACTTTACAGACCAAAAAGAGCAAAAACAATCCGAAATCGAATCCCGGTAACCCCAGTTTCACAAACTGATACCTCAACTCCTATATCAAACTCCAAATCCAATTGTAACATAAACACCCACCTACCTATATGCTACATGCATGATATTTACATGTCCAATATACAAATCCCAGATCAAACAAATCAAATAAATCAAAAATCCTAGAGCTTCGTAGATAGATAGATATCCACAGAGAGAGAGAGAGAGATGTACAAGATGGACAGGCGCTTTGATGTGCCGGACGAGAGTAGATGTACACTGATGGTCGTTAAGGTCGTGCTTGTGGTGCCTCCGAATGTACTCGCTCACTATCCCGCCAAAATCACCTCCTCCTCCGCCTTCATTCCTATTCCCATTCATCTTCCTCTAAACCAATCACAACACTTTCGATCAAAACCAACAAAAATAAATCGCCTTTCACAATAAACCAACCAATCAAACATTCACAAACTCACCAATCAAAACGCCGCCTTATCTTCCACCTTCAAGCTCTAAACCTTCCGTCTGCAATTCCAATACTGGTTGAGAGAGCGAGAGAGTCAACCCCGTTCGACTCGGTCGGACTTGATCAAAGCTTGGGATTGTGAAAGGAAGAAGTTAGGTCGCTAGTGAGAGAGAAAAGTGTCCAAGGACCCGATTCGACTCTGTCAAAGCTTGGGAGTGTGAAAGGAAGAAGTTTGGTCGCTGGTGAGAGAGAGGAGACTCACCGCCATAAAAGATGGAGAAGAAACGCCTCAGGCCTCCCCATCATCCTCATCACCTATCTCACCTCCTTCCTAATAAATTAATACTTTAAAACCCCCAACCAAACCAAAAAATAGACCTACAACTTTAATTAATTAAAGCAAGTTAGCAATTACCTTTGTCTGTTATTGCAACTTGCATTAAATTATACTTTTCTTGTCTTGCAAATGCCTATCTTCTGGGAGAGATTTTTCAATGTGTTCCGAATATGGGGCGGTAGCTCCGATGCGTTATATGTTATTATATAAGTAGAGATGATTTTTTTTCTGAAGTGTCGCTTCACTTATTTAGACACTTCACTTATTTAATGACATATGGCGTATGTGTTCGTGTTTCGAACACATTGAAAAATCTCTTCTATTTTAAAGGATTGTACACGAGCACATTGAAAAATCTCTTCTCTTTTAAAGGATAAATGTGAACATGTCATCACTCATTGTCTGTTTATGAGGATTATGTTTTTCTATGACTAAATTGTCCTCTAAGGTTGCTTGATTTACGCTTCCGATTTACTTGACTGTTGCGTAAGGGTTTTGGTATGGCAACGTGACCAAGTTGGATGGTTTACAGTGTGGGCACCACTCGCACTATAAATGGTTTAACTCCCATCTCTTATGAGTGTGGCCTCTAAGTAACGGGTCAAGTTGTCTTTACTGAAGTTTATCTCCTCACAATATTATTGTAGAGCTAAATTCATAGTTGATCTTGCATGATTATGTGTTTAGTTTCTTCACGTGACAATACTTGATTCACCACAATGACTCCTGAGTGTAGGTAAGTTAAGAATAAAAATTGTAGTTGTCGTTGTTAATTGATGAAGCAATCTTAAGAGAATTCCGCTATTGAGATTATGTCGTTAATTAATGTTCTTAGTATAATCATGCTTCTCTTATAGTAATGAGAGAGGCCCTAAATCCGTAGTCCCTCACCCGTTTGATTATAAGAAGTATTGTCCTAAAATATTAATTGGCCTTAGGTTACTAACTTTGTTCACTAGCCATTGTAATTTGTAGACCAGGCCAAGGGCAAAGTAGTATTTATAAAAACTCCCCATTCAGTTTATGTCAAGTTAGACTACTATTCAATTGGGATAATCTCCTATTTAAACGGTTGCGATTACGTCACGTTTACATCTTGTTTTGAATTTTTTATATAGAGAATAAGACAAAAAGAAAAGTGTGAGATGAGAGAATGGAAGGAGATGGTAATAGGAGAGAAGAGAATCTCACTTCATTCAATTGAATAATTAATTAAAGGTCATTTACTTGTTTGATTCTTACAATAAATAAAGTATATTGTTTTGTTTAGCTTATAGTGGCCTATGCCCTAAAGAGTTAGGGTCACATGGCCTTGAATGACTAATTGATAACACCAAATGGTCTTATGTACTATGCTATATATTTTTATGGGAGCTTTAAGACAAACACTCAAATATATTTCATACAACTTCACTAGTTTTGTATCATTCTAAAGAAAGATAAAAGTTCAAACTCCGATAAACCTAGTCCAAAAATAAGTAAACTAAAATTTTGAAATTTCAACCGTGCCCCCAATAGACTTATTACTTAACCAAATTGACATCATCTGTAAAGACTTCAAATTGATTTTAGATCTGTGAAAATATTTTTGCACTTCTACAAGATTAGTTCATAATTCATGCACTTATGTAAGATCAGAAAAAATAAGAGAGAGAATGGTGAAGAAGATGTAGGAGGGGAGAGAGAGAGAGAGAGAGAGAGAGAGAGAGAACGATAAGGAGGATGAGGGGAGAGGGAGAGGGGTATAGGAAGGAGAGAGAAAGGTAAGAAGGAGGAGAGAGAAAGAAAATGACGAAGAAAAAAAAAAAAAAAAGAGAGAAAGAAACAATATAAATAAAGAAATAGAGACTCATCTTTCAATTTTAGAGACATAAAATTGTCACCGTAAAGTTTGTAATCTCTACTAATTAATAAAACATTCATTGTCAACCAAAATTATATGAAATTATCAGTTTAACCCTCTAATTAAACAAAACATGAATTAGAAATATGGGGTAGAAATGTAATTTTACACAACCAAAATTTACTTTTTAAATGTAATCCTAACGTATCTCTAATAAAATAAAAAATTTCGCACCCCCACATTCTCTATCACTCTCTTCCTCTCTCCTTCTATTTCAAAGACAAAAATAAAAAAATTTCTCACACATTTTGTGTGTGCCCATATGGTAGTAGCAATTAAAAAAAAAACAATCATAACATTACATGTAACGTAGATAAATTTTATACATCTCCGAAATAAATAAAAAACTTAGTATTTCTCCAAAATATAGTCTTACAATTTGAATATATGTGTACTTATTATTGTTTTTATATTACACTCCAACCAAGATCATTAATCTGAATTTTGAAAACAACGCAATGTTCATTGCACTCACAAAAGAACCAAATAATCGAATACAAAATTTCGAACGTAGAAACGTATCCAACTATTTAAACTACAAATTCGTTAATTTAATCAGACATATAAATGTTCACTGCACCTACAAAGAGAGTCAACTTTGACTTTTGGAATAATATTATTTTCGTTTTGTTTTCTTAAATAATTGAAACTCAACTAAAAACTTGAAGGTCAAGCACTCTTAAGAGTACCAGGATTGATTTTTTAGTATAAAAATATGGTTTTTCGTTAAAATGAACACTACCGGGAGCTTTTCGTTAAAATTCTCTATTATTAACTCTTAATTACTCTTATAATTTTTTTTTAAATTTTTTTTAAAATTATTTTAAGCAGGTGCCTCGAATATTCTCTATTGCAGTTATTTGTTTATGAGATGGGTCCCGCGGGCCCGAAAGCAGCGGTCCATTTCCAACGCGCATGAATGCACGTGTGGATTCGATGCACACAGCGCGCGCATTCTTACCGAGAAAGGCGGAACCGTGGAGTGCATATCACGCTCTAAAAAAGAGCGTGGGGTTGTGTGGAGGGGAGGCTTCCATTACTACTCGGGAAAGTGTGAGCGGAAGGTCGGCTGCTGCATCTCCGCACGTGCAGGTGGAGATATTTTTTAGTGTGATCGGTACACGGGTGGTACACCACGTATCACTATACAAATAGTGACATATGTGTGCTAAAAAGTTAATAACTTAAAAAATAAAATTTCCGCCCACTTTTATTAAAACACATGGTGTACCACTTGTGTTTCCGTCACAATTAAAATTTTCTCGTGTGTACGTGAGGATACAACGATGGGTTATGGGTCGTAATTTATGTGAGGAAATTAATATGGGTCATGGGTCTGGGTCAGACCAGAAAAATTAAATATGGTCAAGGGTTGTGTGTGAGATTATGAACTGCTAAATTTATTTTAAAATAAAGATTTTTATCTAAAATAGTTTTGGAAATTTGTATAACTCCTTATTTTAGTCTTTTATATTTTAAATTGATATAAGTGGTTCTTGAGGGTGTCTACCGTCAATTATTTTAGTCATTTTGTAAGAAATCTCCGTTAATTGAGAGGATTTTTGTCAAATCAACTCCCCCCTTGATTGGTGGCTTATCCAGTTTAATATAGATTTTTTACCACATAGACCTTTTTAAATAAAAAGCACGAAAATATTTGATTGTCTTGATTCTTTGGCATGGGTTTAATCCATTGGGTTGGCTTTTATCTTTGTATTCAACCAACCATTGTCGGTAAAAACTACAACTACCTTGTCCGACTTTTATGAACTTCATTTCATTCTTAACTGAGCTTAATTTTTGTATGAAAGTGACATGACATAAAATGGTAAACCAATAAACGAAAACTTATGCATGCAGAAAAGAGTATCAATTAACTTTTGGTTAGGTGTAGATGTCATAATCAGCTCACACAGATGAGATATTTTTCGGCACATCTGAGACACGTGACAAAATGCCGTATATTATTATGTAATTTGAAGGTTACTTGAAAAAAGAAAAAAAAATCTCTAGTTATACAATGACAAATAGTTTCCCATGTTGCGTTCTAAACTCATTGAAAAATTTCTCCACACAGACCAAAAGACGAAATATGTTTGTGATGATTTTGTTTCCTAAAAGCTAATTCTGACTAATGACTACATTGTAATGAGAAAAAAACTTACATTAAATAAGAAGGCTAGCTACATGATAGTATTCCGAACTATTCATGTGCCGTCATTGTGATGGTGCAACTCTATTGTAAATGGAAAAATGTTATGGAGATAATCTTTTTCGACCATTTTGTAAATCACATAATGTGACGGTTGATGATTGGATTCATTTTTATTGGTTTAAAGAAGAAATTCAAGTATCAACCGTCATATCACGTGGTCTAAAAAGATATCCACTTTAGCATCATCCTTGTAAATGTATTATCTCATTACAAAAATATATTTGTAAAACATTATATAGCTTGCCATACAAAAAAATTACCAAATTCTGTCGTGTCGGGTGTTTTTGCTAACTTGCAATTATCTGGAAAAAAAAAGTACGAGGGATATTATTTTGAACTGTCATCTAATTACAACAGTTACAAATTAACGTTGGTATGAATTATAATTAGTTACCTAATCGGGTTTATGCACACCGATGGGTCCCGTGTGTTGGATCGTTGATTGTGTTATCTCTATACAGTCGTGGCCACTATATATGTATCGAATTATTGCATGAGTTTTGCTTTAGACACACAATCACACAGTAATGTGCTTTCGCATGTGATTAGCAGCTTAATTTCGAGAAACAGTGTTCATACTCATGGGTTTGCCTTTCTTATTACCAATGCAGTCTAAGCAACCATATCCTAATGCCTAAATGGGAAGCCTGAAAGTTAAGTAAAAATTGTTCTTATCCAGACACAAAACAATTTAATAGTTTTAACTAAGACACTTAAATGATACAGTCTATTTACCAATTATCTTAAGTAGAGGAAGTTTTTTTTTTCCCTACGCCTGAAGTATCCACATCCCAAAAGGATAACTAATCTTTATTGGGTCCCGGAAAGGCTAAAGGTATTTCAGCTCACAAATAGCCACAGTTAAATATCATACGTTCTCTCAAAGCTATAAACCAGATAATCATTTATGTTTTTGTCAATTTTGTGCATCAAACCCAGAACTAGGGAGCACAACTAACTTGAAATTCTACAGCATTTCCACCGAAGATTTGAGAAATTAACGTGGGCTTGATTTTGGGACAAGTTCAATAAATTATATTCTGTTTAGATTCTCATCAGATATATCTTGTTTACTGCATTAGGGCCAACATACTGGTTGTGTTGTAGGAGAACGTTGGAGCTACTTAGGGCAAAACCATATCCAATTATCCATGCATGCAGGACTGTACTCAATTCCTTACCTTCAGTGACACTTGCCGGAATCCATTTGTGCAGTGTAGCTAGCTAGAGTACTATATCATCTTCTAGAGGACACCTGTCAAACATGCAGCAAATAGAGACCATTTATATCCATGCATTATTGTTTTGAGCAACGCAAGGAATCATTTTTTTTTTTTTTTGGTTGGGTCTAGCAAGGAGTCATTTCTAAGTGTATACATTTTAGAGTACTACTAGTGCAGGTCCTATATATTTTTTTATTTGATGTGTAATGTAATTAATTAATTAATTTAGAATACGCTTACTTAACAGAAATCGAAGAACATAGAAATAAGGAAAGTAAAGAGAATTGAATCAACTAACTTCACTCCCTTCCCCCTAATTGATCTGATCCTAATTTTAAAGTATTTAATTTTAATCTTTATTTTGCGTAGGTAAATATGACCTTAGTAGTCGTTTAATAACATACTATATGAGATTTTTGTAAGAAATTAAAGATTACATTATTCATAGATTAGCGCTTCATCCCAATAAAATGGTGGCCAAAATATCTAGATCCTTGTCGGCAAGGTTTACAAAACTAATTAAGGTTTACAACACTAATTATATATAGGAAACTTTCATGAAAAGGGCTTGGACTAAGTTTATTTTAATAAAAAACTATGTTATAACTTTATTTAATTAAATAGACTTAAATTTTAATGAAAAACCTTTAAATTTTAATAAAAATGACAAAAGAACTTAAATTTTAATGAAAAAGACATAATTTTAATAAAAAAGACAAAAATCTGACGCGCAGACTCACGGTACACTGTTTATGAAACTTACTACACTGTTTATGAAACTTATGACACTGTTTATGAAACCTTACTACACTGTTTATGAAAACTTACGACACTATTTATGAAACTTACAACGCTGTTTATGAAAACTTACTAAAATGAAACTCTGAAGGGTCATCTCTTTCTGCACATAAATCCTTCTCCCCTACATTCTTCTCCCTCTTTGAACCAGACTACTCAACACCAAAGAAGAGTTTTTGAGTTTTCCTATAAGTGGTAGGAAACTAAAATAATACAATATAGAAACTTTAGGTGCAAGTAATCTAAACTATATATATGGGGCTACCGTAAATATGTCTCTAACAGTGTGCTTAAAGAACCAAGTGCACAATTTTGGATTTCGCATTCTTTTGACATAGTTGAGCCTCAACCTTCAGCCCTACTACCCATGTTTAATCCATTAGCTACAAAGGCAGCTACAATTTGTCTCTCAGTCTTTGGTCCTGGAGGGCCATTCAGTTTCGATGCATAGAAGAAATAGCAAAGGAAATCTAATTCCTTGAAAAAAATTCTAATCACGAGGCATTGGGTAATGAGTGGCTGCAATCTGGAAGCTGTCTGATAGCAAAGTCATACGGTGCTGTTAGCAGTGTCATTCCACTAGTCGCAAAGGTTTTGCAACCCCCTCCAGGAATGAAACTCAAGTGCCCGCCAGCAGCCCTGTAGCGAACTGCATTTGCAAAAAACCTCCACCCACAACCCCTTCCAGCAAAAGTACTTGTCATCGGATCAATGGGCATGGCAGCCAATGTTCCTTTAGGGACACACCAAAAAATTCTCACTATCTTGGTAGAAAAAAAAAATTAAAAAAAATCTATTAAACAAAAAGATGGGAGAAAAGATGGAGTGTTTGAAGTTGGGGGGGGGGTGCAAGTTGGATGTGTTAGTTTTTTTATTTTTTTTGTCTTTTGTCTTTATTATTAAATAAAGTTTGTGAGTGGTTTTTTATTAAAATGTAAAGATTTGAAGATCTTTTCGTTAGTTTTCCTTTATATATAAGACAAAAAAATTAAATATGAGGAATAAGATAGCGTTACGTACATCCGCCAAGTGTATTTTATATAATTTGAATTAGAGCACGATGGAGCAATTTATGCAAATGGCTCTTCTTATTTATTTAATTTTTCGGTGGATCTATGCATCATTCATTTAAATAATCAAAGTGGTTTTGTGCATAAGAACTCACCAAATTAATTAATATATCGAACTGGCTAGCTTGGTAGTTGGTACTGTATGCAAATCCTGGATTCTGGGGATTTTGAAATTAGCTAGCAAGAAACAACGATGGTTGATAGTGATCCGTACTCTCACAAAGGTGGAGCATCAATTCTTTCCTTTATTTATTTATTATTTTTTTTAGCATCAGTTCTTACTCTTTCCTTAATTGTTAATTAGAAATTATTGGTATGCAGTATGACAAACAATGAAATTTATAATTATATATTTAAGAACTAATCAGCTTCTCCAGTCACAAGTGCATCAAGGCAGCAGCCACCAGCCCGCCACTAAGACAAACTAATTATTTTATTAAGATTCAAATTTTTTATAATCTCTTATGTTATTTATATTAATGACCATTGGTGCAAAGTGCAAGGACGAGGCCTTGTCAATTTCCATTAGTATTTTCTTTGCCTCTGTACGATTTGTATCTTTATATTTAATCAATTTTCCCAAGAAGAGTTACAAAATGTGCACTTTATTTTGTCGATCTTTGTATTTAATCAATTTCTTAATTGAATAAGTTTTTTTTTTTTGGTCAAAGTTAATTGAATAAATTTTGGAAGAACCCTAAATCGGGTCTTCTATGAACTGTCCAACATTAATATCTAAGAATGGGATCCACGATCCACCAGTATACAAATTGCAAAGGACAAGGATTGTCTGCCCTCCATTTCCGGTGCCCTTCCCGTGCCCTCCTGTTTTATGTGGTCACGGTTAAGCCACGTCAACATTTTATATTATTTTTTTTATAGATATAATAAGACAAAAATAAATAGTAATATAAAATGTTGACGTGGCTTAACCGTGACCACACAAACAGGAGGGCACCAGAAGTGGAGGGCAGAAAATCCTTGTCCAATTGCAAAAGGCTCAAATCAGAACATGTATAATTCCAAAATAATTCAACAAATTTGTCAGAAGATTTGATGACTATCTACTTGAGAGTAGTTATATACTTAAGGCAGAGTGTTGTGACATAAATTTTAGAATATGTGTGATTGTGTAATTTATTAGGAGATTGTATTCAGGATACTAGAAGATATTATCCGTTTATGATTGTATTATTTGCAAAGCAAAGAATCCTCCTTGGCTTACTATAAATAAAAGCATAAGACATGAGGAATAACACACGCTCAAGTCATTCTCCATTTCTCTCTCTTTGTGGCACCCTTTCAGTAAAATATGTCACAACGCTTTATCAGCATGTTTTTGTCGCTACACTAAGAAAAAACTGAAAGTTATTTTATACAAACCTATTCAAAAGATTCATCTTCAAAGACGTTGCTCAAAAGAGGATATTTTTTTACTAGGAATTCAGGAGTTTGAAGTCTTTTTCCTTAAGCAAGTGGTCTCGGTTTCGAGCCCTTGTGGATGCAGAAAACTTTCTTGGGAGAGGTCCCCGCATATGCGCCCGACAGTACCTCGAAGGATTAGTCCTGGGCTTTGCCTTGGGATACCTTGGGAAACCAAAAAAAAAAGTCTTTTTCCCCCTTATCTTCTTGTAAAAGAAATAAAAGCTGGTAAATGTTGTTGAGAATGTTCGACAAAGTAGACTAGAATATAGTAGATGCATACGTTTCATGGTTGAGACGGGACATGATTAATCAATTAGATTGACGTTTTGTTATAGTTACCTATTTTATAAATTTATAAAGGTTTAGACTAAACTTTTGAATTGAACAGTTCGCTATATCGTCACTAAATTTTTTTGTGTCCGACGTTAATGAAACTTCATACAAAATCATGTCGAGTATAAGCCACCATAGGACTTAGGGTTGGTTTGGTATTGCTGTGCTTTGAAAAAAAGCTGCTGTGAGAATAAGCAGCTCTGCTGTGAGAATAAGCGGCTGTGAAATAAATCAGCAGAGTGTTTGGTAAACTTTTTTGCATTAAAGGAGCACTGTAGCTCCGTGTGCTTTGAAAAAAAACCAGTTTTCCAAAGCTGCAAATAGCTGCTTCAGTTTTTTCCTTTGATTTCAGCTTATTCTCACAGCAGCTTCCAAAATAAGCCCTTTTTTTTTAGTTTACCAAACACCTAAAACCCTCACAACTTTTTTTTCATGGGTGCTGGGTACTTGATATAACTCCAATATTTTGAGCCAATAGTAGGAATGGTCCAATTTATTAAAATAAGTCCAATTCTTTAAATTTAATTATTTAATTATCAATAAGTATCTCTTAAAAGAAAAAACTTATTGTAAAAATCAAATTTCTTCCTAATTATCTCTTTGATTATCTCTTTTTATATATATTTTTTGTTATTTCTTGTTCTTCCTCTTGTTTTAACTCATTTATAGTTTTTTTTTAATTTTTATAATCAACCTATATCACAGGTTAATTGTATTTATCTACATGTATGACAGATTCTTTTTCATAGTCAACCTGTCACAGATTAATGTGTCTTGCTTGTAGGTATATTATGTTTTTTTCTACCTTTTAGTTAGGTTTCATATCTCACTTATAGGTATAATATACATTCATATATTTTGCTACTTGAGTTAGGGTAGAATGTTTTGCAGATAGTTCATGTTAGTATATTATTATTTTTTGTTTATAAGATATTAATTAGATATTTTGAAGTTGAAAAATGCATAATATTAAAAGATTTTAATTGATTTTTAACATTTTTAGAAAATATAAAAGGAGTATAAAAGAAATAAAAACATATAATTAGATAACTGGAGTCATTCCTAAAAATACTCTATGTTTTTGGACCTGGATCTAAAAGCCCCTTTTTTTTAAGCACCTCACTCCCAAACCACCCTTTAGTCTCCTGTCCCTAGTCATGAAGTCTCTCTCTCTCTGTTACTAATCTTGTTATTCGTTCTTATCTTCTGCTTTTGGCATGTGCGGTGAGATGTGATATATAGGATAATCCCCTTTAAGTAGGACACTGTAGTTTGTAATAGTTGTTGCTAATCATGTAATCAATTTCTCATTATTTGGTCAACTTAATTCAATAATTCACTCTTTCTAACGAACAAAAAATAGAAAAGAACATGTCAACTTGTTTTTTGATGAGTCAAGACCCAAAAGGCGTGGCCCAATCTTAAATATTTCCTTGAGCCTTCAAGGGTTCCAAGTCTCTACTAAAGCCCCCATTCAGCTGAAAGCCAAATTAGATAAACGGTCCTCATAGTAATAAGGTAATTGAAAAATAGCTTGCATAGTAAAAAAAATAGAATTTAAATCTATGTAGTTTAATCCTTTAACAAATTTAATTCAAAAGAGATTTTTCTGTTAAATGTCTGTTAAATGTATAGATAAAATTGTACCATGAAAATGCTCCAATATTAACAAGTATATGCACAATATTTCATGATACAGCACACACCAGACACATTTAAAAAAAAAGCTGGAAAGTACATACATTCACACATACATATGTATGTATGTATGTTAAATGCATGGGGATGGGCCAGAGTTTCACCGAAACTGACTAAAACATAGCAGTGAAACTCTATGCCTTCTCCAACAACAAAAAGGAACTCTATTCCTTCATTTTCATCGACCGATAACTTAGCTATATATATTAGGGTTGTTAAGGCCATAACAAATACTGACCTTAATCCTAATAATATTTCTTAAATGTTTATGCACAAAATCTAGTTAATTGACTGATCTAGGTAAATTCCCAGGACCCCAAATTTGAGCAAGTGACCTGCTAGAAGAAGACTCTTTTCTCCACCTTGCAAGCCGCAACAAGAAAGTTAAAACTTCTGACGGATCGTGCAGGGAATAGCAAGCTTTGGTATCCTTCGGGGTTGAAGACACAATTATCGGAAACCCTAGTCCTCTACTTCGTATCACCTGTATGTATGCGCAACAAGTAGCTAGTATTAATCCACAAAACTAACTGCAAGTATGAAAATTTATCAAACAGTACTATGTCGTACGTACCTTGAAAGCATCTTCATCAGTCCGATCATCCCCAATGTACAACGGGAGGACGTCACTGGAACTGCTGAATCCAAGAGTGTCAAGTATATATTCTAGGGCATGACCTTTGTTCCATTCTATGGATGGCCGTACTTCCAAGACCTGAATATATAAAGATGCACATGAAGACATGTTATTGATAAAACAATATGTACGCACGTTATAACTTATTACAAGGAAGAATTTCTTAGGAAATTTATATATACCCTACCTTTTTGCCCAAGGTGAGATGAAATTCGGGATAGTTTTTAAGTACGTACTTCACCTTTGCTTCTAATATGTCATAATCCTACAATTGTACATACATCACTTATCAAATCAATGAAGATCAAATACAGGATTGAAATGATAGAGAGCTAATTTGAATGTTCTTAATTACCTCATCCCGGACCCTGCGGAAATGAACAGAAATGCAGAATCTGTTGTCCTCTATCCTAGCACCTTCTACTTTCCTGGTTATCTCCTCTAACAGTGTTCGTATCTGCATTTCCAATTAAAACGTACATGAAATTTCTTGTGTAAAAAACACAGGTACATCTGAATTCTGTATGTCCAACTAAACACAAGGCACATTTAAAGTTCTTGTTAGCTAACCTCTTGGATTGCAGGCAGAAATCTTTTAGCAGGTTGAAAGAGAACGTCACTCTCCTGCAACGTTAATAGTAATACTGTGTTATTATTGACCAAGCTACACTCACACACACACACACACACACACACACACACACACATATTAGGGCTGCGCCAGTCCATAGAACTAGAAGAACACACACTGATCAGTGATCACTGACCTTTTTATCAATGGCTGCAGTGTGGTTCTTGGCATCACAGGGATTTAGTGGCCCTGTTGGGACCAATATATCCATCCCATGGCTTCCAGCATAATATACATTACTTAACTGTACAAATTCTTTTACCTGTAGAACCAAATTAAATGAGAAAATTCTTTTATGTGCAGCACATTGTTTATTGATGAATATCTTAAATTTGCTCGAGATCATACTGATGTTAGACTTATTCATTACCTTATCTCTACTCCTTCCACTAATTACTGCCGTTGGAAAATACTTGGCAACTTCCCGTACTGCTGCACGCATCTGCCGACATATGGAACATAGTCAATATAGTTAGGGTGGATTGAGCCGTGTAAAGATAGGAATCTTGTTATCAAGAAAATTAAAGATTGTACCTCATCAGACATGAAGGCACGATCAGGATCATCAACAATTGGTGAAAGGGTCCCATCGTAGTCTAGGAAAACAACCACCCGCTTCCCTTTTGCTGCTTTCATCATCCGATCAAATGAGCCTAATGCAGAAGGGTGCTCGACCTAAACATATAAGCCCCCGAAAAAAAATTATAAAATAAAAAAGAACAGGGATAATGAAAGCAATGGTATATAGTAAGCATTGTCATAAGATCATCATCAACTCAGTCCAAATGGCTAAAACGTACCACCCATGAATTATAAGCTAAATCTGAGGAGATTGGTCCATTAGGGGTAGAAATATCATGCAAGTTTGAGGTGATTGATGCTAAGGAAAGATCGACACTGTTCTCGTCATTCTTAACTACTTTCGTGATGGGTTGCACCTTCTGCTTATTGGAAGTTGATGACCTTTGGAGTCCCATTGTCTGGTTCAGCTTCGCCGAGTTTGTCATGTTCACCTATTCTCGCACAATCCCAAACGAAAATATGATGAGGCTATATATAAGAAAGAGTGTCACACAATTATATAAACCAAACTTTACCATTTTTAACAAGTTTATGAGGTAGAGAAAATTAAACAATTCGAAATTACAAAGAATAGATGAACTGAATTCCTTTATATGGTCTTAAAACATAGTTCTATAAGCTAAGGAAACTGAGATCCTCTTAGCTTTTCCTGGGTGCAGAACCCTTTCGCTTCTAGCAAGACATTGTTTTTCTTTTTGCCACCTATTAGGTCAAAGTCATTCGCGTTATCCTTTCCTTTTTTATTTTGACATATGACAGGACTTGAATTGAAGACCTTCAAGTGCTCCAATTAGCAGATTTGGAAAAAGAAGACTTAAGAAGATTTGGAAAAAGACTCTAAGAAAAGACATGGAGTATTTGGAACTAATAGAAGACTTGACATAGAACTCAAGACAGTGACGTTTTAGCATTCATACAGCCGACCTCACTTAAGAGATAAGACTTCGTTGTCGTTGGATGACAAGACTTGGCACAATCCATGGCCCATCCAGGTTTTTCAAATCAGCTTTTCTTGATGCAGTTTATTATCAAAAGAAGTTGTAAAGATATTAGTAAAATCCTAAGATTAAAAAGGGAACCATCTTTCCGAATATTGAAAAAATATTATTTAGAATGTCGTTGGCGTGCTTAACTAGTTTGAAACAAATAGTTCTCATTTGACTTGCTAAACAATTAGTGTGGTCATATTTTCACACGAAAAGCAAGCTACAAGGATAATTAAATACGGTCAAAACTGATTTCTTAATCAATTAGGCTAATTTGAAAGTACTTGTGTAGCTTTTACCAGGTGGTGTAGCTAATTTCAGTGTGCTAGAACAGAATGATCAAATTAAATATTAATATGTGTGTATAATTTAAAAAGATTAAGGTCGTTTCCGGTTAAAACACCTTTTTCTTTTCAAATAGAGCTACATAATGTCATTTTCAAGTGATCGATAACATCTTTTCGTGGAGAAAATACACAACAAAACAAGAACAAGAGGACCGATTTAGTGTCTGAATAATTAGATTTGGTGACTTGACGTTACATGTAAAACCTAAAGGGTTTGTCCCAGAGTGAGTCATCAATCTGGCTGATTCAGATGATGACACCACAGGTATATAAAACGATTTTTTTGTAAAATATATGGTTGGTTTTTTGGACCCTACCCTAACTATCATCTTGCCTCATTCCAACTGAACTACTACCTAACTGATAGGTATCGAATCATAATATAAATTGTTAACTTATATCTGTTTCATAATAATATGACTACAGTACTAATTAGTACAGTTGTTTTCAACCAAAAAAAAAATCTGAGAATACGCAGTGCAAATACGTGATCAAAATCAAATATTCAAGGAGAACGCTATACTTTTTAGGGAAAAATTGGACGAGACTTGGCAGAATTAGGTATGTTAGCCAAGTGAAAATCCTATAAATTTAGGAATGATTAATCGAGGATTCTAATATACTTCGGTATACTATACAGCATTAAAGATCTAATAACTAAAATCTGACAACTGAAAATCTGGGAACATACTAGAACTTACATGGGCGATCGAACTAAGAAGACAACCAACGAATTCAAGAATGTTTCTTGAAAGGTTCATGGTTTGAAAGAGTATGACACTTGCACGTTGATCAGTTCATGTTTCTGAAGTCCACAATACACGTGAAACAACATGCATGCATGGTATAAGAATATCATTGCTGGCTAGCTAATTAATGGAAATATAGACTCCCATGGAATTTGAGATTTTGATGAATTTTAATGGAATTATACTCCAATGGATGCCAAAAATCACATTGAAGATGATAAAAAGAAAAGTATAAAAGAAAGGAAGATTTCTACGGTGATGAAGGGGAGTAGTGTTGGCAAGTACAAGATATATTTGGGTGATTAATTATGGCACACCAAGATCAGGTAATTAAGGAAATCGAACAAACAAACAAAAATAATATCAGGCAAGGAAATTGAAGATTATAATTCGATTGAGTTGAATTGCGATTTTAGGGTTCTCAAAACAAAGAATAAATAAATTGGCCATGAGGAGAAGATAGGAAAATCGCTGATTACTAGTGGTCTTCCTTCCTTGAAGAGAAACAATAAAAAAATTTGACCATACAGAGAAGATAGAAGAATTGAAAAAAATGAAGTCTGCATATTTCTGGGCGTGTTACCTTTATATGTCTGCTTAGAAGAAGAGTTTGTTCATATCCAAGCCATCTCATATTTTGTAGGGGTGAGGAATCACGATGAATTTTAGAGGTATAACCGTCAAGGTATGATTTGTGAAGGTTTTTGGTATTTATATGTTTCACTCTAGAATCCATTAAAAACCAGATTTTGAAACATTTTAAAAAACTCAAGATTGAATATCACCAAATTTTAACATACTCATTTAAATCAAGATTAAATACCAACATAGTTTGACAATAGCATTTAAAATCTTAATTAAATACACTTGAATTTCAAAATCTTTTAAAATCGATTAGAATCTCAATTGGATACACCCTGCCATGCCCGGATCGGAGGTTAGTGAAAAAATTAACCCCCGCTCAGTGCGTAAATAAAATAAAAATGCTGAAATGAAGGTGAAAAAAATAAAATCTTCTTATACATATAATCCCAAAACCTTACAATTGTACAAAAATGAAATAAAACCCTTAAGTCCCAGTCTAACACAAACTCAGCTCGTCTAGTCCATATATTGCTAAATAACTCATCTATAAAATAAAAAAGTGATGGGTGAACAACAACCACCGCCGGCCAGTGAATAAAATATGCAATATGCCAATCAAGCAATACAGTTTTACACTCTAAAAAATAAAGTACTTATATAAAATCACATACCACATAATTTCATCACATCATTTATGTACGTGTTCATTATACCCTTCATCAAATATAACTCACCACGTGACCCTTAATGGATTTTTTTGCCCTGATGTCTCTGTGTACAGTTTACATTTATCCTTAAGATCATGAAGCAACAAAAAAGTTCTCATGCTCCCTAAACAATCCACTAATCAGATATATAATAACTCTGAAATGAATTTTCCAAAATAAACATGCTTGACTTGAAAATAGAGAAAACTCCATGATATAGCTCATGGTTTTCACATGTATCATAAATAAGAAGTTTTAGGACACATTATATAAACCACTTACCTCGATAGCTTGAACCTTGACAAGCCACTGACACCTAAACTCTCCTACTTTCTTTTCTACACGTGACACTCTAAATGCATGCTCTGCATGATGCCTTACTTTTTACTATGGAAAAACAATGGGGCAGAGCTCCCTATTTATAGCGATAGGAGGTCGCTGCAACCGTAGTGGCCAAGTTTACTTATAATCATATAAATGTGTGGATGGACATATAGGAAGCAAATATATTATATAAGGAACACAATAATAGCTCTTTCAAAATAATAATAATTAAACAAATATTTTCAAAATACGAATTCTCACAACCCCTAAATTATTAGGAGGGCCCGGCATGATCGATGTTTTCCTTCATCTTCCTACTACTAATGCTGTAACCGAATTAACTAATACAAGATCAATCAGGGAACATACTTTATTCGTTTTTTTGTTTATTAAAGTTCTTCAGCTGACTCAAAACCCACTTTATCAATAACCAACTGACTTGAACAAACCAAATACAATTCTTTGAATATGCAAAATAAAAAAGGCATTTGATAAAATAACATAGGGTTGTAGCCTTGTAGTTGTGGGACGTCCACCATTTATTTATTTAAAAAGAAAATTAATAAAAATGACTTGAAAACATTGAGTTTTAAAAATAAGAATAAAATAAATGGTAAAGTGAATAGTACCATGATTGACTTTTTAGTGTTAAAATGTGGTTTTTCGTTAAAGTGAACAATAACATGAGCTTTTCGTTAAAGTTCCCTTATTTAAAACACACATGATGACAGAAATTAAAACAAGTTTTTTTTTAGGGAATCTTAATTAAATGATCCCGGTACTGTTCACTTTTAACGAAAATGACATTTTTACCTTGAAAAGTCACTCCTGGTGTCACATCCCGAACTCGATTCCGCCGTAGCACGATATTGTCCGCTTTGGGCCCCGATCACACCCTCACAATTTTGTTCTGGAAACTCACGCGAGCAGAACTTCCCACTGGGTCACCCATCCTGGGAATGCTCTCGCCCGAACTCGCTTAACTTCGGAGTTCTGATGGAACCCGAAGCCAATGAGCTCCCAAAAGGCCTCGTGCTAGGTAGAGATGACAATATACATATAAGGCTTACAAGATCCACATCCTTGGGCGATGTGGGATCTAACACCTGGTACTATTAACTTACATTTTTATTTTGTCATTTTCGTTAAAACTAAAATTTTTGAGAAGTTTTCGTTAGTTTTATTTTTATTTTTTATGCCCCTTTGAAAGTCGACTCTAATCACATTTTGCCCTTTAAAAACTTAAATATCGCCATATGGCAATGATGAAAGAGGATGCGTTCTTTCGAGTGAGGAGATGAGGTGGCAACTTGGTAGCCACGTGGCAAACATGTCATCAAGCTAGTGGGCTTAACTCATGCCATGTAGGATATTTAACAAATTTTACTGATGGAATTGACGAAATCTTGCAAAGTGAAGTGAAAATTGAGTTTAAGAGGCTAAGTATAATATTTAAATTTCAGAAAGCAATATGAAATTAGTGTTGAGTTCTAGGGGCATACAAAAAATAAGCCTTAAAACAAATTTTCATTAAACATTTATGAAAAGCAAACAAGTCACGTAATGTACTATTTTATGTTTAAATAAGGGTAATGGACATAAGTGATATGTCATACTAATAAGATATATTAATTAAAAGTAAAACAAATTCAAGTGTTATAAACGAAGTTAAATGATTATTCTATGTGATCATGTCCTGAACATAACGAAAATGCACTCCCAAAACTGCCGTGGGACACACGTGTATCCAAATAAGCAACAATTGACCACTCCTAATTAATTTTACTTCTTTGGTTCAACTGACATGGTCCTTTAAGTTTCAGAAAATTATATATCAATTGTTTTTTAAAAGAGGGTTTGAACCCTTGACTTTTCCAAACCTAAAGTTCAAATGTTGGAAATATGGGGAAGCCATGGATGCAAATATATCTATATCAAATGTTGGAAATATGGGGAAAGCCATGGATGCAAATATATATATATATATATATATATAGAGAACAACTTTAACTTGTCGACTGGATCGACAAGCTTTGTACGTTTTGGTTGTATACAGAGGCCACGTCTAAAACAAAGATTGGAGAAGAGAAAATGGCAGCTGTAGTATTCAGAATTTAGAACCAGACATGTCGAATAGGACGAACTGTCCAAGTCACAATGAAACTACCAGGAAGTGAAATGAAAGTGCTATAAATAATATTAGCAGCTAATTAGATATATAATTATGCTAATTAGACGACAAAACTAGTGTTCTTGAGGAATAATATTTCTGTATTTAAAAAGTGAAAAGCTGGCCAGTTCATATGACTTTGTGTGCGACGCGTTTCGTGTAGGTCATATGATGTGCGTTTCTTCGTTTTGTACTGAGGAAAAGAAACCCAATAATGGGACTTGTATGTTAATTAAATATTCAAACATTGAAACTAGAACATATGAGAACTTATAGGAAGCTTCACTAGTTCTAATTTAAGAGTTGAATTCTTTATACAATTAATTGACAATAAAAATAATAGTTTCAAGAAGCAAAACTTTATATGAAGCATACATGCAAAGTGTTACTTTTTCTACCTGGCATTCTCACTTTCAATAATTTACAGATCAAGTACCGACCAAACCTTATTCTGTTGTGAAATACGTAGACCAGACCTTTCAAAGTATGTTTGAAAGAGAAAAGAGAGGACTTCAAATAAAAAAGAAAAAAGAAAAAGCAAGCACTTAGGACCCCACATAAACAAATCTTGACAAAGTGGAAAAACTAATCATGTTGTTAACATCAAAATAATTTTCCCACCTTTTTTTTACGAGCATTAAGTTGGATAAATTAAGGATTAAAGTTAAATATAAATATATAAAAAATTAAAAACGATGTGTGAAAATTACTTTCCTTGTTAGTATACCTAAAAACTCATAACTATCTTCTCAACATTTAGGAATATAGTCACTCGAGCCTCCATTAACATTACTCAAACATTCTTTCACGCCCGAATTCTCTTGAGAACCCCTCAATTATGAATTAGGTTCTAAAAATTCTAGAAAACTGGGCTAAAACTCTATCTTTTTTCCAGAATAATTTCCACAAAAAATCTTCCAAGATAATTCATCTATGAAAGATGCAATAAATATAAAATAGAAAAAACATAAAACAAATTATGCTTGCTCTAAATTTACAACGGTTCTGGGTATACTAGCAAATCGAACAAGCTAGCTAACATAGTCAAGATGCAAATAATACCAGCAAGCATTTGTTTATGTAAACATACAATAACACAAGCAATCAATTGCTTATGTAAATAATCTACTAATATATAAATATAATTCAAAGACACATTTTGACACACGTCTGTCGATCTTTACTTCAAATTTCATCTCTGCCAAATATAATTATGAGAAACATTTGTTGGACATATTCGTAATGTATTTCAACGATTCAAACGTCTATCTTTTATGTTTTACCTCAAATATTATATCTTCCAAAAATCACCCAATTCCTAAATCGTATATAAGTATTGAATTAAATTTCGTGTTTTTTGTAGAACCCTATTCGTCTATTTTATTTATTAAAAATGAACTATTCGTCTATTTTATTTATTAAAAATGAATGACTTAATGGTTTTAGATTTATCTAACTTTTTGCAAGGATGATTTATGAATGATGTATTAAAATATAGATGGTTCACTGGAATACATAACAAAGCAGATCCTAAAAATAGGTGTTAAAATGTGAGTAAAAAACGTGTTGTCTCGGATCCTAATCTATATGTATACATATATAACACACAAAAAAAATACTAATATTATATCATATTAAAATTTTAAAATAAAAGGAAAATACCAGAAAGATGTTGTGGCCATATTGCCAGCAAATCTTTAATTTTGCGTCCTAGAAATCTTAAAAAAACAAAATAAAAAAAAAACAAAATTTATGATCTATTTTAAAGTTGGAGGTCAAACGAATAATTGATTAGGACCGCAATACAATTAAATTGATTAGGAGGTGGAGGTCAGACGAAACGACCACCAACCGCTTTCTTGTTCGACCGCTGAGTTCTCCATTAAAAAAAAACCGTATAACCGAAAACTTTGACTTTTAAATAATAATTGAGCAAAATAAACAAATTCAAAACTTCAACACACAAAAAGAATATTAAACGAGTAAATTGTTCAAACACCAATTTGAATTACAACATTCTACGAGACCAAAACATACACGAAACAATATAAATAATAATTTTGATAACAAAGTTTTGTAAGTTTCATAGCTTAGTTGGTTAACGGTATTTAAATTTGCACTCAGGTGTTCAGTTTTGATTTTCTTTTCCTAATAAAAAGGTGATAACATAATAATGAATAATGAAATCAAAGTACGGGAATGTAAGCAAAGAAAGACTCACCTAATGAAATCTTCGTTGCCTAGAGCTTGTAGTTTCCTAGCCTAGCGAGTAAGGAGCAGGATGGAGGTGAAGAAATAAAAGGAGTTTTCAGAGAGAGAGAGAGAGAGAAAGGGGGCGGGGGTGGTACCTAGCGAGTAAGGAGCAGGATGGAGGTGAAGAAATAAAAGGAGTTTTCAGAGAGAGAGAGAGAAAGGGGGGTGGGGAAAGAGAGAGAGGGAGGCTGAGAGAGGTTCAATGTGAGAGAGGGGGAGGGGGTTTTATTTATAGAGGGAGAGGAGGGAGAGGAGGAAGAGGAGGGGGCGGGGGAGGGGAAGGAGGAGGAGGAGGAGGAGAAGGGAGGGTTTATTTGTAAGGACAAAAGGAGACGTGGGTGTATGCCACATGATATACATATATGGGTTCAGTCTCGCATTGCATTACAACTTCCTCCAACAACAAAATTTACCCCAACCCCACTTTTTTATTTGAGGGAGTCTCCTATAATTTGTTGGACTTTAATCAATTAACTGCTTACACCAAAGAGAAATGCTAAGGATACTCTCTCAAAAGTGAGATTCTTTAGGGACTCTTTGTCACTAATGTTTTTTGCAACAATATTTTATAATATTGACACGAGACTTAACGCTAAATTGTAAGGTAACAGAAAATTCATGAGAAGTCTCATTTTGAGAGAGTCCTCTTAGCATTTCTCTACACAAAAATAGGCGCAAGGTACTTTTCATATTTCCCTAAATCATTTGAGATACATTAATTAAATTTATAATATGGGAATTGAGACTTGAATGAGAGTGCAGAGCACCGACTTCTCAATATTATAACACGTGGAATAATATACCACGTGGCTAATGTTCCCGATCCTTACAAAAAAATTCGAGAGAAATAATGAGAGCTATTAACCTAGTCGCATGTACAGCTATATACATACACAAACAAGGTATAATACCGTAATCTTCTTTTTCGGTATGTAATTAAATCGTAATCTTCTCTTATATGTGAGTATTCATTGTATTTAATTATACCATGTAATAATAAAGTCTCATTACTCATCATGATTTTCTAATCGAGAATTTTAAAGCCGTGATTGCCTGGATTGATAGGTGCATTAAGGAGTAGGATTCTCTCCCTCCCTCCAAGGAGAGACGAAAGAATTTGGAAGAGAGAGAATCCTACTCTGTGCAGTAATGCCATCACCGTGATTCTACAAATCCACTTTTTTTCTTTTTATTTTAAACAAAGTGATACGGCCCATTGTGAGGCTAAATCCACCCCCTAGTATCATGTGTTCAAAAAAAAAAAAAAACCTTGAGTGTAGGAGTATTTAATGTTAATGTTTGAGCTACAAATTTCTTATGTTTTGAATGCTTATTTCGTCCGTGAATTCCAAATTAAGTTATTGAGAAACAAATTATGTACGACCATGACAAGGAGATAGAGATGGCAATATACAAGATTAGGTTTGGCATTCACCGTGGGGGCTTATTCTACGTCGACAAACAGAAGATTACAATAAAATTAGTAGTATCCATATCAATATACATGATAAAGTTACACAAACAACCCTATATGGCCACCCTCATGTGATTCACCAGTGCCAGGAATTGAACTTAGGACATGCCATGTGAAATACAGACATGGAATTCGTCTCAAACCACTGACTCACTGAGCCACCCTGTGGTGGTTGCCCATGGGGTACTAGACCTAACGTATGTCTCCTAGAATGACCTAATATATTAATGCGAAAAAAATAAATTGGTATCGAACTCATCATTTACGATTTATGAATCTAAGACCTTTCAGGCTTTCACCTATAAGTGAATATGAATAACACTAGATCGTATTACGTATTACTAAATGACATATTGATGTATAATTTAATTTTTGTTTCTGACAAAAAAGGTAGAATATTATACTAAAGTACAGGAGTCCACGTATGAATGTGTAAGTAATTTGCTCAATTCCTCTAGTTTTTATTCGTTCAATTGTTTCTGAAAAAGAATAAGCTAGTAGCAAGTCCCTTGTATGTGGACCATACAAATTATAAATTGTATATGACTATTCCGGTTCGACATTCATGGTGGAATTTTCGTGTGAACCTTCCTTGGACTTTAGAATTTTCAGGAGCTGCCGGCATTTGCATGGCCTTCGACCCACATGACTTGACGATGAAAATCAACCCAGATGTTTATAAATTATTCATATATTGGTCGTCCTCCTTTTATGTATATTTATATATATGCGCATATAAGATTCTCCGTCTCATGCAAGGCAATGCAAAGCTTATTTGCATCGTTGCATGGATGACTGTATGTAATGCAACTCTTACTCGAATACACGCAGTATTGAGAGTCAAAGTCTCCTTCCTGAATCCTTACACACAAAGACAAAGACAAAGACAAAGACAAAGACAAAATCACTAATTAACTATTTTCTAAATATCCGACTAATTAGCCTTTAATTTAGTGGTATTTGTCTCTTTTTAGTTGGGGCTTGAATGTGTGGGTGCACCAAAAAGGATATGATTAATAACGATGATATATGAGGTAAAATAGAAGTGGCCGCAATTGAAGATAAGATAAGAGAAAATCAGTTAAAGTGGTTTGGACATGTCAACTAAAGACCTATAGATGCTTGCATTAGAAGATGCAATTATGAGATTGAGGCTCAAGACAAAAAGGGTAGATGAACTTAGGAAGACTTGGAAAGAGACTATAAGAAAAAACATGGAGTACTAAGAGCTAACGATGTAAGGTTGTGAATGACAATGAATGCTGTATTGGATTACTTATGTTGTAGGCCACTTGTCTATCGGGTTGTTAACAACTTAAGTGATCTGATAGTCCTAATGAAATAAGGATTATGGAGTCTTATCCTTTGCAATTTACCTTAAAGAAATCGGATAGAATTCACTATGAAGATATAGAATCATGGTGGGACTTAAACACTCAAGTGATAGGGTTTGGTTTTCACAACCAATAATAGGACGGCTGTGATGAAAACCCTAATGGTATAAATACTATGGTTATGTTCCTGCTTCCATACCCCCAATATCTCAAAATACGCTAAACCCTATTCACAGCAAATAGATATTTTGAAGTACTGAAAGTAGAAGACGACCTAATTTTGCAATGGCTTCTTCAAGTAAGTTTCACGTAAAACTTATATTGCATAAATGCATGTTGTACTTGTTTGCTGCACAGAGGCATGGTCTGGGTAATCCTATGTCCTTTGTTTTGTCATCGTATGCATGCTTGTGTATGCATATTATTCATGTAATCCTTACGAACGAAATACTTGGCTCAAAATCGAGCACAATTTTAAAATTCATCCAGCCGATCCCACTTAGTGAGATAAAGTTTTGTTGTTGTTGTTTGAAGTCTTGAAATCGACTGACATGAATGACGAGAATGATACAAGAGATGAGTTATATACCTAATTGTGATTAACGTGGATATAATTTCTAACGTTGTCGTGTCATAATACATTGTGACATCTTTACAAATACATAATCGTGGGTGAAAATATTGATAATTTCCGATGAATCCAATAATATTTTAGACCATGTGCGTAGGCACACAGTCACACACATTCGATAGCAGATGCAAATGTTTGTGTTCAGTCAAAATGTACGGATAAATGTGCAATGAGATAAAGCTCATTGGGTTTTTAACAGAAAAAAATGTGCAGTGTGCGCGTGGGCTTGCATTTGAGTCAAAGATTTCCAGGACGCACATTCCAAACCTGCCAAGTCACAACAGATAAGGGATGGGCACGATGCCAACGAACAAAACCAGCAGAGACAACCGGAAGAGAACAGGCATGAGTAATTTGCTCAATGCCCTCTAGCTTTTAGCTGTTCAATTGTTTCTTGACAAGAATAAGCAAGTTCCTTGAATGTGAACCATATAAATTTCAATTGTATATGATTACGGTTCGACATGCATGGTGGAGTTTTCGTGTGAACATTCCTTAGAATTTGGAATTTTCTGGAGCTGCGACCATTTGCATGGTCTTCGACCTACATGACTTGACGATGAAAATTGACACAGATGTTCATATATTATTCATATATTGGTCGTCCTCCTTATTTATAATATATATATATATATATCAATTATATAATATAAATAGAAGATTCTCCGTCTCATGCAAGGCAATGTAAAACTTCTTTGCACTGTTGCATGGATGACTGTATGTAATGTAACTCTTACACGAAGACACGCCAGTATTCAAAGTCTCCTTCCCGAATTCTTACACACAGACAAAATCTCTAATTAAACTCTTTTTTAAATCCGACTAACCAGCGTTTGTTTAGTGGTATTTTTCTCCTTTAATTGAATGAAGTCTTGGATTCGACTAATATAGATGACGAGAATGATGCTATGGATGACGAGAATACACCTAATTGTGATCAACTCCTTATGCTGATATAAGTTGTAACTTTGTCGTGACAGTAAGGATACATTGTTGAATCTTTACAAATACGTAATCGTTGGTGAAAAATATTGATAATTCCTGATAAATCCAATGATATTTTAGACCATATGTGTAGACGCACAGTCACACACATTCGATAGCAGATGCAGATGTTTGCGTTCGGTCAAAATGTACATAGTGTCAAAATATATGTGATGATTATTTTTTCCTTTCTTTTTCTTTGACAAGTAGAGTAGAGCATTGAACTTCTATTATTGTACGTGTCCCTTGCTACTTAGCAGTTTACTTGATCTCCCCATACGAAAACAAATATATCCCACTTTGTCAGGATTCAGAAAGGAATACGATTTCCGCAATCTCTTTCTGTTTGTTTACTTTTATCAATTGATTTTTCTTTTGGTTTATTTAATCTAAAGCCGAAAAGTACGCATAAACGTGCAATGAGATAAACGCATTGGGCTTTTAACAGAAAAAATGTGCAGTGTGCACTGTGCGCGCGGGCTCGTATCTGAGTCTACAAGATTTCCAGGATGTCCATTCCAAACCTGCTAAGCCACTACAGATAAGGGATGGGCACGGTCCGATAACCCAACCGTGTGAGAGGAACCGATCGCCAAACCAACAAAACCGGCAGAGGCAACCGGAAAGCTATGTCAGTCCAGCCGATTTCTCGGTTTTTGGGTAAGAATGCCCAGCGCTACAGAGAAGATGTATCTGTGTGTGTGCCAAATCATAGTTCACAGATGAAAAAGCAAATATTAATGCAGTAACTAGTCCACTGAAAGATGCAAAATAACCTTCATTTTCCAAACTACAATTATAAAACTGATCTTCAGAGAGATCAGGCATGAGTATACAAAAGTTTTCAACTTTCCTAAAATCCAATGACCATCTGACCTTTCATTTTCCACAAAAAATGCAAAAAAACAGATGGTATCACCACCAACCTGCTAACCAATTGCTGCAAATAATGCGGCAGCTTGTACATTTGCAACGGGTCTTAGCAAAAACAAAAAGGGTTAGCATAAACAAAAATGGCCAAACCTATCCAGACGACCGGTATTATCTTCTAGCAATGTCCATAATCTACGGGTGCTGCGCTTACAGCTTCAGTTTCCTTGGCCAACTTGGCATGTACCACTGTCGTCGGTCATCATTGGTTGCGGTTTTGGAATTTCTTCATCTGTTTTAACATCATTCTGTTTCATTGGTGCATCATGAGCTTCTGTTATAACTTGATAAAGTTCCGAAGGGAGAGCTGCTGGATCCAATTCCCAACAACCCATTGGGGCATTATAAGCTTCTTCGCCAGTAAGCAAGTGACTAGGGACCAGATGCGAGAAACGGAACATCTCCTCTTTAGGAATCCTCTTCACTTCCTTGGGGTCTGTGTGCTTACGGAACACTGTTTTAAAACCAGCAACCTTAGATAGAGGAGCGACAGACACACCGTGTTCCTCAGCAAAGTCATCGAGCAGTTCCACCATGTCATATTTGTTGATTACTGCATCTGGGGTATGCTGATTCCAATCAGGGGACCAGTTCCTATATAGAGCCCAGATTTCCCCCTTTGTAGGAAATACACGAATCACTCCTCGTGTGCCTTTTGTCCAATTAACCTTGCTCGAGAAAGAATTTAAAGTACCAGAAATTTCATATTTGCCAGGCCGGAAATCCCCACAGGTTTTAGCAAAACCAGAACCTACCCAGTTCAGCGGACCCAATTCATTGTTGCTTCTCGAGTTAAGCCAACTGATCCGCATCTTAAACGGCCTCAAGGAGATCACCTTCTGAATTCGAGCATAATAACGAGGCATACCATCATCATCATATGCAGCCCAAACTTGGTCCTCTCTAAAGGATCTTTCAGTTCGATCCAAGTCAAAATTATGAAAATCGGGATCTGGAACGTTGATCGGCATTGGTGACTTATCCTCTACATTTGGACCACTGTTTGTACTTGTGTCAACATTTCCCACGCTCTTCTGTTTCTTATTTACTTTCACAGTTTCTTGCTCTTTGTTTGCCTGCTTTGCTTCAGTTGCAGAGCTCCGCTCAAGAAAATTGTGGATTGAAGTTAGTGCCATCTCAACCAGAGCTTTTTTTATTACCGGATATGGAACCTCTCTGAGGACCTTAGGCCTATCGTATGTACTAGAGAAACCATAAATTCTTTTTGTTCCAGCATTACCTTTACTCAACTCAGATATAGCTCCCAAGTCGGCTCCACCATTTCCCATGGACATTTGATTCGCCTTGTTTTTATCATAGCCGTTCAAATGAGGATCATCCATTCTTCTCCTTTTCAATGAAGGATTTCCGTTCAAATTTTGACTCCTTTCCCATTCAGCAATTGACTGTCTCCGCTCTGCATCTCTCTTTACATTCTCACTTGTCTGCTGACCCCCGTCCACAGCAACATGACCCGATGCAACCGTGCTACTGATACTAGTCATTTTGGAGATAGAGCCCTGGTTTAAGTTTGTGTTGTTGTTTGAATTAGGACCCAAAGACCCCCCAGCTCCCACATTTTGAGTTGCAGCGCAGTGTCTTCCAGAACTATTTGAGTTACCACCAGCAGCATGTTGTCTTGAATTCTGATGCTGCCGGGAAGAAGAGCTCTTGGACGCCTTCAAAAGCTCCGCAGGTGGAGCCAGTTCTACAGCCAAGAAAGTATTCCTACAATTAGGGCAGACAAGAAGATGACGAAGATACATCCTGACATACTGATAATGAGTTTTGCAATGGTTGCAAACAGTCCAAAAAGTAGCAGCTTTTGCATACGAAGGTATCAGGGTGGGACCATGCTGGGTCCTTGCATTCATAACATTCTGAAAGGTAGTTGCACTAGGTTGCTTAGTCCTCGCATTCGTAACATTCTGAAAGGTAGTTACACTAGGCCGCTGGGTCTTCGCATTCATAACATTCTGAAAAGTACTTGCACTAGGTTGCATTGATGGACCTCCACTACAGCGTGCAGCTTCCTGTTGAGACGTTTTTACAGTCTTCCTCACACTATTCATAGAATTTTGAAAGGTGCTTGCACTAGGTTGCACGGACGGACCCCCAGTACGGGAAGCTGCTTCCTGTTGAAACCCTTGTACATTCCTCTTGTGGTTACATGCTACCCTCTTGGCCTTGTCTGATAACAAACTCCAGGCCTCTGAAACCAACTTAAATGCGCCTTCTGCACCAAAAGACTTGTTTTTATCAGGATGAAGCATGAAAGCCAACTTTCTATACTGTTTCTTAATAGTCTCATCATCAGTATATGGAGTAACACTAAGTACTCCATACCAATCCGCTTCCCCATTAATTTTATTCTCCGAAGAGATGTAAACATCAAGTATAGTCAACATTTGGGAGAGACCCTCAAGCTCGGGATACAAATTTAGAGCCTTCAAAACAAATTTCTTAGCACTAGCATAATTTTTTTCTGCAAACTTCTTCTCAGCAAGTTCCTTAGCCTTGACCGCATCATCTTTATTGCACTCCATAGTTTCCTTGAGAGTCTCAGTACACTTCCTCTTTACTTAACTAGAGCACTAAGCATAATATGAGAAAAAAGTATTAGATTCTACAACCCTTGTTAAATAGAAAAATAATACCCAATACAGTTATGCTAAAAACTTAAGGTCGGATGCAGAAACAAAAAATTCATATCGAAATGAACATTGTTCGAATACTGAGTTTAAAACCCTCCCCAACCGACACCGAGCAAAACCAAGTCTTTGCTATAAATCTAGAAAATAAGAAATCCCATCACATTGAATAGAAACAAGTATCACTTTTATTGACAGAAACAGATAATGTACTAAATTAACTTCAAATCTCAATAGATGCTGCAGCAAATTAGCAATGCATTCTTAATCTCTGCTTTTCGACTTGAACCACAGACTTCCCGTTCAAGGACGAAAGGATTCCGCTTCATTACAAAGGCTAGGCATGCGTTTTCATCAAACACTTGGAACTACACCAACAGAACTCCCCAACACAACAATTCCACTACAATTTCCAACATATCTAACCAATTGATGAAGCCATATATGGCACGCCATTGCACATTATTACAGGAAATTCAACAAGAAATTACCTTAACGAAGCTTCACTAAATGCATACAACATGTCACATTATCAACAAAATGCAACAAATCAAAAAGCCAACTTTTCGAGAGAAAAAAAAAAAAAAAACCCTTAAAAAATCCCCAAAACCCACTTGGAGGAAAAAGTCCCCAACAAAATAATGATCAGAATTCTGTGCGGGTTCACAGAAACAGAGCTTTTAGGGTTTCAGTAACACCGCCCGAACTTCTGATATAAACCTTCAATATTTTGGGTGGGAAAGGTCTGAAATTTAGCACTTCCAAAATTTCAGAAAGTCTTACAAACCCTAGCTCTGTGCCAATTCCCAAAATTGAACAAAACCAGAAAAGCACTTAAGCAAAAGCGAAAATTGACGAGAAAAAGTGATTACCCACAAAGAAGGAAGAGGACGAGTCTGACTTGAAGGAGTTTGATTCTGAGACGACCATCAACGCCAGGTACACTGACACTGACCCATTAGCCCCTGGACCCCTAGAGAAATTTCTTAATTGCAGATTTAAAAATTGAAAATTTTTAGGGAAAAAGTAGGGATGCGTTTTGGTGCCTCTAGGCTCTAGTATTGTTTAGATTATATAGTGGTTTGATTTAACCCAAGAAGATTAACTAGGGTTAAGTTTTAACCTCGGCGTAAGATTTACGCTAGATGGACGCCACACGTTCTAGATATAAAAGAACCGTTACGCCAGATGGAAAACTAACTAGGGTTAAGTCGGCGTAAGGTTTACGCTAGATGGACGCCGCGCATTTTAGATGTAAGAGAACCGTTACGCCAAATGGAAGACTAACTAGGGTTAAGTTTTAACCTCGGCGTAAGATTTACACCAGATGAATGACGCACATTCTAGATGTAAGAGAATCGTGACACCAGATGGATGCCAAACATTGTGAGAGAACTAAAATTATAATCGAAAAAGGTCTTGAGTTCGATTTTCAACGCGCATACTACTGCGACCGTGTTCTGTTTAGTGGGTGGAAATTTAGTTTAATTAAAAAAATATACAACTACCATATTTCCTTAGTTCTTTAATTTGTTTTTTAACATATGGTACACACAAATTTTATATGCAATTGGGTTGGCAAGAAAAAAACTAACTCTTGCCAATAATGGGGATAAGAGTTACATTCCAAACATTCTTAAATTTTAAATGATTAAATTACATTTTATATATATATATATATTACATTTTTAAGAAATAAGATAATTAAATATCAATAAAACATTAACATTTAGTCATATTATAATTTCAAGCATAGGTTAGTATGCACTCTTCCAACTGTAAACCAAATTTCATTTGGTAAATAGTCTATAATTCGATTAGTTAAGAGTATTCGTTTTTGCATCTAACATTTTACGGTCATATCTCTCTTCCGTAATTTAAATAAATTTAATGTAGAATATTATTATTGTTTGTCAAAATAATTGTAACTTGAAAATGAAGGTGAAAACCACAACTAGGTCAAATGAAACACCATATATTGTCACCAAAACACAAAATGAAAACCAAAAGGGCCAAGCCACGTACAACTTCAACAGCACAGGGTACAAGCAGCTTTACTCAAAATTTCACCCCCATAAAAACACAAAAACTACAAAACTCCACCTGTTCTTTTGCCACTCAGTACTACGGATCTGGTAGTATTCTTCTTCACTTGAAAGTGAGAGTTTTTAGGTTCGAATCTCATAGATGGCGAATTCGATATCAAATTAGATTGCCTGTTGTGTGACTTAACCGAATTCCTTTCCTAGTGTAAAAATATCAATGTAGTAAAAAAACAAAAAAAACAAAACACCACCTGCCTGCGACCGACGTTTTCACTCTGTTTCCCTTCCCACTTGGTTTTAAATTTCTAATGCTTAAGCTCTGTCACCAACGTTTCAGTAAAACCTGCCTCTGGAAACCCTAGCAGTAGCAGTAGCAGTCCTCCTCCTCCAAAGCCTTCCATTTTATGGTAACTCCAAACCTTTTTGTTTTTTCCTCCCCCCACACGATTTTTGTTTTTTATTTTCTGGGTTATTTTTCTGCTTGTTTTTGCTTCAAGATGCTTCCTTTCAGTTTTCTTATCATAAATTTTGATGCTTGTTTGGTTGCTGAGAAAAGGGTAGGAAGAAAAGAAGAGAATTGAGTTGGAGATTTGGGTTTGGGGGGGGTGAGGTGTTGTTTTCTTTTTTTCTTTCTTGGATTCTCTTGGCAACCAAACAAGGGTTCAGGGGGAAGTGATCGTTGGTTGTTGGTTTCGGAGATTTGTGCTCTGTTTAGATGCTGAGAGTTGATGGGAAAACGAGAAGGATTGTAATTTACCAATTAATTCCAGAAACAGAAAAACAAAGTTGTTCCTTTTACATAAATGAATGATTGGAAGTGGTGAAATCAATCCATTTCCTTGTTTGGCATGTTATACTAATCTTGTTAGATGAAAATTTGCCCGTCTTGCATATTCGACATTCCAATTGTTCATCCTTTTGTACACAATTTTTATGATATTTCAGGTTATAATGGGATTTATTGGTCTCTCTGATTTAGCCATCATAGAAAGTTGAACAGAAGATCTCGAGCCAAACAAAAGCTCGGAGTTTAGGTGCATTGAAGTGAAATGAAGATATTGCAGGTTTTAGCATCATTTATATGTATTCTCAATCTGCGAGTCATCGTTGATTTTATTAATCTGACAGACAATGATAGCACCCGAATTTCTCTAAGCCAGTGTTGTTGTATGAAAAGCTCTTAGCTGTTTGTTGCCATAAACCATACAACTGAATTGTTTCCCCCTCCTAGATAGCCTCACATTTCGATGAGTTCAAAACAATACATTTATTTTGCAAGTCTTGTTTACTTCTTTGAGCTTCGTATCCCTAAGCAAGAGGACTTTCACAGGATAAACAGAAATCAATGGAGAAGCAATTTCCCCATAATGACCAACAAAATGGCGTCAGTGAGGTTCCTACGGTGGACTCTGGTTCAGTATCTATTTCCAGCAACAAGAGTACCAAGGTCACGCGTGAAGATATTGAAGTTGTAAGACATTTTTTTACTTTACTTGTTTGAGCTTGAGTTTGATTTTGTTCCAAGGACGAAACTTAATTACATTGTTTTGCTTGGGTAATTAATGAACATTGTAGGTCCAGAATTTGGTTGAAAGATGTCTGCGGTTGTATATGAACAAAAATGAAGTCGTCAATACCCTGTTAGATCGTGCTAGGATTGAGCCGGGCTTTACAAGCTTGGGTATGCCGCTACATACATAATTTCCTTTGTTTTTTCTTCCTCCAGACACATGGAAATAAAGCTTTCCATTCCCTTTTATATGACATCTTCACTTTTCTTCATTGTTCGCAATGCATAAGTATTACTAGTTGATGGCGCAAACGAAGATTTTGACTTTGTCTTTATATTGCTGCTATATGTTTCGAATTGCTCTAATTGTCATATTTTTTATTTTTTTTATTTAGTACTTGAGAAATTGGAAGTAGAAAATGCAGAATTTTTCAAGGCTTACTACACGAGGCTAAAGCTGAAAAATCAAATTGTTATGTACAACCGTTTGCTTGAGCAACAATACCATCTGATGAAACAGCAAGAGCCTCCAGAGGTTCCATTGCCTCCCTTGCATAATGGGATGCATTACATGCCAGGTATTTTCTTTTCCGAGAACTTGAATGTATAGGCACAAGTCAGCGTTTTAAATTTTTGTAGAAGAAAGGAGTAGGAGCTGCATTTCGTTTTCTCTTCTTTCAATGCCAATGACCAGTTTTTGAGTTCCAATTCCAACTTTGGTAAAAAGGAAAATTATACTTAAATTCAGAAAAATATTCAGGGGGAATTTACTCGTAATTGAGATGCACCTTGTTTGGCTTATTTGTTGAGACATTTCTTTCCTGAGCATGGTCATGTAAAGTGTAAGCCATACTGAACACAAATGGCTAAAATGCATGTCTTCTCGTATTCAAATTCCTTCTCACTTTTGGTGTTGGTTTATTGGAAGGTTGTCGCCTACTTCTAACTGAATTCTATGCCATAGATCTAAATGTAATGTGATCCCTTATTCCTCGTTTGTTTATATTTAGTGCAGTAAACAATTTACCTATGGGATACCCCGTCATGCAGCAGCCTCCATTTCCGTCTAAGGGTCATCACCCAATCAATTCCATGGGCACTATATCGAGTTGTCATTTGGTCAATGGAATCCCTGCTCATGGAAATTTCCACCATATGCCCCTAAACTTATGTCAAGAGTGAGGATTCTATCTCACATCCACTTTTTCTTTAGTTGTTCTAAGCATTCAGTAAAGTTTCTGACACACACGCACACAGTGACCATCATTTGTGATGTGTTCTTGATCATCCTTGACAGCGGTATCAAGACAGAGATGGTTTCGAGTCCTGTATCAGTGTCCAATGGCCAGTTTCCTTACACTCCATCAGAACTATCAGGGCTAGGTGCAGACACATCAATGCTTGATCCTGCATTTACTAACTTTGCAAATTTGGAGAGGTTCGGTAATGGAACAGATGGTGGAAAGTTATCGGGACAGGCTCCTTGGAATTTCGGCCTCGTTGATACTGTTGGATGGCCAAACTTACCAGGTAAGAACAGTTTTCCTTGATGCACAATCTTATGTTGAAGAACATGGGCACAGGAAACGGTCAGTATACTGAACTAGAGTTTTTAATAAGTTTCGGGTGTCAAGCCATCGTGCGCTTGTTAACCGTTTCCTCTTTTATTGATGGATTCTTCTTCAACTTATTTCATGAACAGATCTTGGATCACTTGGAAACTATTCGGGTTCACCCTTTCTGCCTTCCGACTCGGACATAATGCTTGATTCTCCAGAGCAAAATGACATGGGTACTAAAACCACATTACTCAAAATGCTTCGTCCCTCGATGTTTCCATTTGAACGTTCTTTTCGTTTCTTACTAGTTTGATTGCATCGATGGTTCTTTGATTTGGAGAAGAAAACTAAGTATTACCTTACGCGTTATTTTCGCAGTGGAAGAGTTCTTTGTCGACCCTGGTGAAGGCTCTCAATCGGAGTAACCTTTCTTACGCGCCAAGGCAACGCGGTCTCGTGTATTTTGGAGCTCTCTTTTGTTTGGGATGAGATAGATGCAATTTTTGAGTAATATTATGTAACTGATTGATGAGTCGATTCTCTTTGTTTTCGTACATGCTTTTTCGGGTTCGACTTTAGACTCCACATGTTTAATAATTTAGGGATTGTGCCCTAAAACATGAATTGCGCCACTCAAGACACCCGATCCGACATTTTACAGCTATGCAGAAGAGGTATACAATACAAACATATACAAATACGGCAACCAAACAGGTCGAAAACCCCGTCTTCTACGTACAAGATATCAAAAAATTTAGATACAAAACTAATGAATAAACAAAATTGCTTTAATTTCTATAAGCACATTCATTCATCCATTTGCATGCGCAAATGTAATATTCAGTTTTCTTAAAAATGTTGACATAACCACACATGCAATATGTAAAATTTCTAATCTTGGTGAGCGCTGGCTGGCTCTGCTTTGTCATGCTGGAACTTCACCACAATGCACGTTATGTTGTCAGCACTGCCACGGCAAAAGGCGACCGCCGTTAACTTTCGAGCTGCTGCCTCGGGTTCTTCTTCTGTTTTGGCAACTTCAACAGCAACCTGAAACATGAGGCAGAAATAGATAAGCAGGGAGCCAGGGTTCTTAGCATTGCAATAATATTGCAAAACAACCGTTCGCGCCTACACAAAAGAACTCGCCCATCCCATGTCCGATCGTGAAAGGACCGGTGAATGGCCTTGTGTCTGCGTATGTGTCAAAATCGAAGGTTACAGCCAGGATAGGATTTACCTCATTCGTTAGCACATCCCATACCCCATCACTAGCAAGCACTAGAAACTCAAAATCATCATCCACCACCTGGTCCTGAAATAGAAGGAAAAAAACTGATGAAAATTTTGCTTTAACTTCCAATCTGTGTTGGTTTTCGACATCGGGAATGAAAAATCTTCCAATCTAGGGGATACAAATATATGTAACATCCACGAGTAAACAAGTATTTTGTGATTTATGCTACCAAAATAAGACTCCTCGGATACAACAATTACTAGGAAATTACTATTTACCATTCACAACTCGGCTCCTACACCAGACTGTAGAAAGAATAAAGACAGGTTCACCACATGGACAGATTAAATCCTCAGAAAACAAATAAAGAAATAAGTTAATTCAGAATCAAACAGCGAGAAGTTCAATGATCACCTGGATCTCAGGTTCTGCAACAACATATTGCTTCAACATGCGGTTCCCAAAAGCCCGAGACATAGCCAGCACACCTCCTACCCTCCAAGTGCCTGAGAACATAGCAGAAAGAAGTAGGTCACTTGCTGATTTATCATAATGTTGTAAACAGTGAAACCGTATAGAAATTTTCAAGCCCATGAATAAAATCAACAGCTGATGCTTGAATAGCACATTACCTGCCCACATTACAACACCCCCAGCATTTTCAATTCTCTTCCTCTCATCACTTCGATTTGGTTTATGATCCTCGGATAAAGCAATAGCTGTCCAAAATGGGAAAAACGAAAGTTAATTTCAGATATCCAGCATATCAAAATATTAAACTCTTACATTCTATACAATTACATTCAACATTTTCAGCATGGAAAGGCGTCGGATATACTTCATGATGAATTCTGTTACGTATCATAATATTTTTAACCACTTTTCAATGACTAATGATTCAATTTATACCTTTTCCTGCCTTTGATATTACTGTACGTGAATCTCCAACATTGGCAACATATAGATGGTTACCAACCAAGACTGCTGTTGAAGCAGTAGAACCATCATCCCGGTATGTATCTCTTTCAGAATCCAAAAAGTCTGCATCGGTCTGTTGATACGATTCACCTGCAAGGTCACCCAAGTTACCCAGAAGAACCAAACAGACCTATGTCACAGGGTAGAATAGTGTTCAGTGCAGGACCCCACAGCTTGATGAAATGACAGGCGTAAAAAAAATTCATCTCTTTCCAAATGAACTAAGAGGACACAAAACTAAATAATTCCACTTGTATGGGATCCTGTGTCAGAACAATGGACATGCTACAACCATATCACCCTAACACTTTATTGTATGTGCTGCACAAATTTAGGTATACAGGAACGCACTAATAGCTAACTTTGTGTCTGTCATGAATTGTGGATGCTTCATGAGATTGTCAAATAGATGCTCCTTCAAGTATTGAGCAGCACGAGAACCACCGTGACCTGTAAAGACAGACAAAAAAAATTAGAAAACCTTGCATCATACATAGGACATGTACTTTCTACTTCAGCCAATAGGCAAAATGCTTATATTTGACTGAAATCTCAGGACAATTACATCTTCGGAATAAGTTCAAAGTTGTGTAGCAGAACCCTCAGATATATGCGAGTAATATCAACTGGCTCCGTTATTAAAATGATAAAACCTTTGATTTTTTCCTTTACGTGGAAAGTTACAGCACGTAGCATCTAAAGCAGCAAAAGTTATCAGTTTCGCCCAACCGTTTGCCACTGCAGTTTCCTAAGGGTTCAGCCACTAAATGGTCCCAAATATGTTCGAAAAACCTAAATATACTCCACGTGTCCAAACAATCTGGATTCTTATGTAGACAGCATTCCATAGACATTGTAACGAATGGTTTTTAGCCCTACATTTTAGACTTTTAGTATTCAGAACATATTCCGTTATCTAAAACAAAAAAGGAATATAACGAGAATCTAACCATCGAAAATTCCAAACAGGCAGACCGTTTGCCCATCAATTTTGGACATTTTAACATCATAAAAATCCTCCATAGTTGCTCTTTTTCCCCTGAAACTTGAATAACCGCAACTCAGTTTTCCACCTTCGCTGTCAACGAGACAAAAAAAGGAACATGAAGGTAAGTCCAAAAAGCACCAGTTAGATCATTCAGTATCAGAACAGGTCAACTTACAGCTGAATAAGGATATCACTTTTGCCTATAAATTTTACCCAAAAAATAAAGACGAATAAGGAGAATCGATATAAACCTTTTACACCCTCCACTGGTATATTCACCATCCTCATCTTTGTCAGGCAGCACATCAAAAACGGATCCCTGGTTATCCGTCGCACCTGTATCAACCATCATCCTTAAACTCACCCTAAATGCTCGGTTCCGCGAATTGGCAAGCATGCAAAATCTATCAGTATTGTTGAAATGCACCCTTGCTAAACTCGCCCTAAATGCTCGGTTCCGCAAATTGGCAAGCATGCAAAATCTATCAGTATTGTTGAAATGCACCCTTGCCTTCGTAGACGTTACGATATGCCCAGCTTGAACAATCACACTCCTTATATAACTTTTGCATATCATCTAAACATAAACCGGTCTACCAGCGGAAACCAGATCTTCTGCAAATTCACAGCAGAAATCGAAAATCACCAAAAGATGACAATGTAACTAACAAAATTTCGAGTAAATCGATTAATCGAGCCTACTCCGATTGAGCTAAAGCTAATTTCATAAAAAAGCGACAGGAAGATGCAAAATGAAAACAACATTTTCTAGTTTCTATCACTTTCCTCCTCAGCTTTCTCGGCAACCAAACAGGAAGTTAATTGACAAGTTCACAAACAGAAAACACATACGCACGTCCACAGGCAACCAAAAGCAGATCAAGAGCTAAATTCGATCAAATTTCGCGATGAAATTAAGGAGAAAAAGTTGCATTGATTACAGAATTGTGGATGGAAATCTTCGAGTTCGAGCACCGAGTCGGATCGGATCGGATTGAATAAACCGGGCGCAGACGGAGAGGATCCGAATCTAAAAGTGTGATCCAATCAGCTCCATGCGTGCACAGGAATGTTTAAAGTACAATTTTCTCGCTCTAAAAACCTGATAGAATATGGAACCCTAGAGAGAGAAAGTAAGAGAGAAACTGTGAGTGAGTGAGATTCAGGAGGTGGATAGAGAGAGGAGAGAGAGAGAGAGAGAGAGAGAGAGAGAGTAAACGAAGTGAGAAAGAGAGATGCTTTTTGTAGCTTGTCAGTGAATAGAGGTGGCCACGTGGCGGCTTTCATACATCCACTTTAGGAGTCATATGGTGCAGCCGCATCCACGAGGGGTTTTGAGACTCAGTAATACTAGTATGCCACGTGTTTTTCTACTTTGCTCCCCGTCCTTAAGTGGGAAGAGAGATTTTTTAGTGTGACCGATACACGTGGTGATACACCATGTGTTACTGTACAAATGATTGGATACGTGTGATGAAAAGTTAATAACTTAAAAAATAAAATTTCTCACCATATATATAAAAACACGTGGTATACCACTCATGTTTCAGTCACAATAAAAAATTTCTCAAGCGGTAGTATTGCTAGGAATACAAGGACATACGTCGTATGTTGTTATATAAGTAGAGGAAAGTAAATACAATCTCGATAATTTAATATCAGACATTAATAATAAGTCTCGACTTCGAGATAACGTGCTAAATTAATAATTCACTAAATTTATAAGATAATACATTATAAAAAGTTTCATATAGGTCTCACATAATATATATAAATTAATAATTTTCTGATTTCTTTACATGGTTGAGATTAGAAACCATTGTTGCATGTATGATGTGTTGTGTTACTATAGCTTTTGTTTATTTAAATAGAGTTTTCACTTGGTTAAATTTTCGTAAAATAGAATAATTAGTACATTGAAAAATGACCAATCTATTTTAGGAAAAAAAAAGAAGAAGCAAATGCATAAATTTTACTTGGTTAAAAATATATAAAATTGTTAGTTCGTAAGGCGAAAAACTAATAAAACGTACAATATTTAAGAAAATAAAGAATACCATGATAAATTTAATATTTGCTAGATTAATAGATTTTCCTTGGTTCCAAGGCTATTAATTTATAGAAGTTTAATTGTAGGCTTTTTTTTAGAATACATATATATTGAGTGTGACGTGAATGCACATAAACCCATTGCGCTCAATATGTCGATAACGATACCATATTAGAATATGCATGATTGTCTTCGGCACATTTGTTTCATGAAATAATTGAGATTTAACTTATTAAGATTTAGTTAAATCTTAACCGTTTCTTTTTGTCTTTTGATGCCTATGAGAGCAAAGCTCATTAAAATACATATGAGCATCTATCCTAAAATCAATTAGTGGTACGAGGCACATGAAAAACAACGTTTTGAATAACTTTATTGCTACAATTTCTATCGACTGCTCATCATCCTCTGGCTCTGACGTCTATGAAGTACCTCAGGTTATACTTCTTACTTCTAAACTTCGATGGCTCAAATTCTTGATGTTCTTTCAAATGTTGAAATATAATGACCAGTATGACTTGAGAGAAGAAGAGAGTTATGAACACAAAACCTCGGGTGCTTGAGCGAATAGCTAATTATTCTTAACCCTATGTAGATATAAAATCTACTTGTTACAAAGTAGCAGCACAATGGAGAGCCTCTCAATAACGTCTCCTTCGCACCGTCGAGGTTTCCTTTTTATGGCGACGCCAAGCTGCTTGCAAAGCATAAGCTGCCCTTGGTTTCCATTGCTCCACGCTAAAGCTAGTATTAAGGCTCGAGTGGCGGCGTAGCTCTTTGGTGAAAAGCCACCAGAATTTAGAGACTACTGCCTTCAACTGCTGCGCCCTTAGAACAAACACTTCAACTTCCGTTTGCGCCTTGACAGTTTCAGTTGACAAGGGGAAGTTAGATAAGCTGGCACAGTTGATCAGCACCCAATCGAAAAGCTCTTCTCCATAGAAGTCACCTTTGCCAAGAAATCTTACCCTAGCAGTAGCAGAGGCGGTGTAAGTAAATAGCTTACCACGCGTGATGAAGAGCATCTCAGCAAGTGGCTCTCCCTCATGAAAAATGATGCTGTTCTTCGCGTAGAGCACCGGCGTGTGAAGTTTGCAGATAGCTTCCAACAGTTGTTCGTCCATGGTTTGAAGTATTGGCACTTCTCTAAGTGGACCTGAGCAGAGATGCCATTTTATATCCTTACAAAGTTCCACGGGAAGAAGGTGAAGAAAATTCTCCACGTCAATGCGTATATTTTCTTTCAGTCTGTGTTTCATGGATTGCCAAATCCGTGCCTTTAGACTCCGAGGAACTGAATGGAAATACATCCACAATTCTATTTCTGGTTCCTTCAATCTCATTTCCTCCGATCTCGCAACTTTTGACAGCAAATCTTCCTGTTTGACAAGTTGGAAATAAAAGACGGCTCATCAGGTTAACATATCAATGAAACAAGATTAAATAACTGATAAACCAATGCGTGATCAGTCATTCGATAATTAAACTAAAGAATTAGGAGGGAATGGTTTATCCCCAACCTGCAGATTTCCAGCAAGAAATGCAAGTAGCACGATGCCGTATATCAAAACAGAAATTGAAAAGAATATATCCAATACGTTGGTAGTGGGTTTGAGGCTTTGGCCGAGGGAGCTGCAATAACACGAAACAACTAAACATATTAGAGGAGATTCTCAAAAGTGCTTAATCCAGAAGAAGTAGGAAATCCTTAGATTCTCTCAAAAGTAGGATAATTTGGGTAAGTACAAACCTTAGATTTTGTATCCCCCACCAGAAGCAGTAAGAAATCTTTGCTACAAAATGAGTTGAATCCTGAACTATAAATTCAAGGGCATCAGAGTATATTCCAAAATCCTTTGTGTTTGTAGAGCAGGAATCGTCTACGGATGAGTCAGCTCCAAATGTGTCATCGCACAATAAATAACAGTGCAAAACTCCATGAGATTCACAGACTTCTCGCCAGCACCTTGCTATTCTGTGTATAGAAAGAAAGTACCAAAAGGCTCCAAGAATCTACAGAACCAGAAAATTGGTATAAATATTACAGAAGAACAAAAGCATCTCAGAATGTTGAAGGACTGATTAGAAAGGAAAATGACAGGAGACCATCTTTTTAGACCATATGATGTGGTTGTTGGATTCCTTCTTTATATCAAAATGGTCTCACTAGCATCACCCGAATTAGAAATGGTTATGGAACTTACATGACCGGCAAGCATAAAAAGAAAGAGATAAGCCAATGCAGATTCGGCAAGCCTGCTAGAAACCCTTCGAGCTACTTTTAACGAGAAGCCGATTCGAAAATACCTTAGCAGATATTGAAACAAAAACAAAAGGTTCCATTGACCTGCTTCAAGCCGCGAATATTTTAGTTTTGGAATGACAGCAAACACTAGCACCTGGACAGATCAGAACAAGCTTATAAGCTAGCATACCTTGTAAATATTATAGCTCAACTATATATTATATATGGCTTTTCCATACCTGTGGAAGCGGAAGAATCATAAGCACGTCGACTAGTAAGTACATAAACAAATATTTCCGGGCTCTTGCTCGAGTCTCTGTAACTGATTCGCCTTGTCGAGAGGCTTGAAAAGAATGAGAAACAATGCTTGCACGGAATTGAAAAATGATATGAAATATATAAAAGAAATCGACGATGGACCGCATAAGCGTAGTTATGGTCCCCACTGTTCTGTCCAGCGTAAGGCAATTCTGCTCAGTGTTAGCACTGAAGAGGTAAAAGAACAAAGGATCGGTTGAGAGAGCGATAACACAGACAACTAAAAGTATCTGATTCCACCTCTGCAGGACCAACTCCCATAAATCAAGAATCATTTTCTTGGGGAATTTGTTCAGTGCTTCTCTAATAATCTTTGGGAAGTTTTCTGCAGCATTTTTTTCCAAGTCACAGTGATGTAGCCTGAATACAACATATTACAAACAGAAATTTGCTTAGAAAATTTACCTAAAACGCCAAAATGGCAAACATAAAAAGGATAGCATTCGCTTACCGCGGCATTTGAACCTCCATTGCCATTTGCCAGTGCCACAAATCTTAACCTATCAGATTATTTGCCGGGATAAAGAAAGGAAAAGACTCGAAAACTAGGGAAGAAGAAAGAAGCAAAAAGATCGTGTCAGAAAGGTTTCATGAAAACCAGTTGGGTTCCAAGAAATGCAATATGTTGGAAGTAAAAATTGAAGCAGGAAGTAGCAGTCATGGCGACCGTAAAAAGTGCGAAAATCAACAAGTTCCTTCATGTCAACAGAGCCAACCAAGGCCATGGATCAAATTCACGCACACATTGTCATAGAAATTTCCAGGAGATTTCATTCGTCACAAGTCAACCAGTCTACTGCTTCTGATGACTTGGTCTTATATATGCTTCTTCTTTGTACGCCTCTCCTCGGTGATAACTGACCTCGATTGGATACTTCGGTTGGAAGGCGAAGGCGGTTCAGATTTCAGAAAAAAGATGTAAAAGGTGCACGGGAATGCCCTTATTTTCGTATAACCGATTAGAATGGATTCATACTTGGGGTTTTGGAACAAGTACATTTATGTCACTGATCCCTCAAATAGCATTGACATCTGATAGCGGGTATTGTATTTGATGTTGTGGATTGTGATTAGAAATTGCAACCAACATTTGCCATATCCCATCTATACAGGGAAAATTATGCTGTTTTGATTAAAACTACAGCTTATTATCCTGGTTCATGAGTTTTCGTTTTGCAAAACAACGAGAGAAGTGTCATCTGAGCTTGAGTTTAAAAGGTAAAATAATTATCATGGACTGTTTAAGTTGTGGATTGCTTCGGTGGATAAGAGATCAAAAAGGCCACCATTGGGGCAAAAGATGCAATAGCTTCGGTTAGAGCAAAGTCCAAAATGGCATAACCAAATGATTGTTAGCCAACGATGGTACAGAGAGAAAGATGGGGCATCATTCAGGCTTCGCTAAGTAAGCAGTTGTCAGACACCGCACCGAAGGGCTAATGAGTATAAAGTGAGCGACAAGACTAGTGGAAGTACGAAGATGTAAACGAGAAAAGTTGCAGCAGAGAAGTGACTAGAAGGGAAGGGTGATAAAGCATGCTTACAAGGTGTTGTTGCAGCAAGAATAGCGGATCCTCACGGTTGAAGACGTAGCTGAACTTCAGAAATCAGACTCTAGTTGAAGACCTTCACCCGTTGACCACCGTCTGCAACTGCTACGTCGTCTGGTCTGCAACTGCTGCTGGGTAACTTGGTTTCGAATTCGACGCTTCCCTTTCTATGCTTTCTTGTTGCTCCCTTTTCTTATATAAGTAATAATATAAAGAGTAAAGTACAAAAAACTACCTCAATTATTGATGTCACGACACTTTCATAGTTCATCTTTTAAAATTGACAATGTCATACCTCATCTTACGAATTTGTGCCAATGTCAGACCTCTGTCAGTTTTTCGATTAATTTCTCTGTTAAATGCTGACGTGGCTTAAAAAATTAATAAAATATTAAAAAATTAAAAACTAAAATTATAAAATCATTTAAACATGGGGACCCACCCCTTATCCCCCTTACCTTTCTTCCATTCTCCCGTCTTCCCCCACCCCAAACCCAGATCCCACCCACTCCCGTCTTCCTCTAACCCACCCCCCAAACTCATCACCCTCAACCTTCTTCCCCACATGTCTCCCCTGAACTCATCACCCTCACCATTCTTCCCCATTTTAGTCCCCAATTTTTAATTACTCAAACAAATCAAATCCCAATTGGAATTTCGCAAATTGGGTGTGCTCTGTTGCTACCTCTTTGACACCTTTGCCTTGTGCATCTATCCTTTTCTTTCTCCCCTATTCAAATCCAAATTGGAATTTCGCAAACTGGGTGTGCGCCGTGACGGCATGCTCCTGTGTCCATGGATCGATGCACCGCAGTAGAGGAATTAGAGCGGGAAAGGTGCCAGACTCACCGATCAAGGCACGATTATCAACCCGATTCTTCGCTAAAAGCCTGAGTTTGGCCGCTGCATATTGCTTCACGGAAAGTGACTGCGATTGGAGGCCATCAACGCAGATCTTGATCGTCGACTGAAGATCCTCCGGCGAAATGTTCTCGATGATCTCGGTCGAGAAGTTCTCCCTCTGTAAAAACCCTTGGCATGGCTTCGGTTCTGGCGCAGCCTCAGATAATTCAGAGGTTAGCGCGTTTTCAGGCGGCGGCAAGCTTGCGAGCTATTTTAATTCTTTCGATATGTCGCTGCTGCAGGCGGAGAAATCATTGAAGGTTTGGGATAGTTGGAGGTACTCCTCGTCGAAAGACGCATACTTGCTGGCGGAGCTATGGTGGGTGCGGAGGACGAGCTCGCTGATGCGTATGTCGATGACCGAATCAGTCAGGTTCTCGAAGACAAAAGGCTCTCCTCGTGGGTGCGAATGACGAGGTTTGTGAAGTCTAAGGCTTGGAGCTTGAGGACGATGGTGGAGCTGACGAGGCTGCTGTTGCAGCGTGAAAGGGAGAAAGTGAGAGAGAATACTGGAGGAAAGGGGAGAGAGAGAGATGAGGGATGGTGGTTCTGGGCATGGCGAGGGAGAGCGAAGTGGGGAAATTAGGGTGGGGACTGAAATGGGGAAGCAGGGTGAGGGTGATGAGTTAAGGGGAGACAAATGGGGAAGAAGGTTGAGGGTGATGAGTTTGGGGGGTGTGTTAGGGGAAGACGGGAGCGGTTGGGATCTGGGTTTGGGGTGGGGGAAGAATGGAGGAGGGAAGAAAGGTGAAGGGGATAAGGGGTGGGTCCCCATGTAAAAAAAATTGTTAAATGATTTTATAATTTTAGTTTTTAATAATTTATTATTTTTTTAAGCCACGTCACTGTTTAACGGAATAATTAACAAACAAATTGACGGAAGGTATAACATTGTCACAAATTCGTAAGATGAGGTATGACATTGACATTTTAAAAAGATGAGGTATGAAAGTGTCGTGATACCAATAGTTGAGGTAGTTTTTTGTACTTTACCCTAACATTGTCACAAATTCCTGATGCTTTTTGAATTGTTCAACATAAATTTTTCATCTTATATTTATAAACCCGGCAGCAGGCATAAATTTTTCATCTTATGTATAAAGCCGGCAGGCTTGAATAGTGATTTTTGAGTCACAAGCTTTATAAAAGAAAAGGACAGAAATGTCCTTCAAAACAAAAAATTTCAAAAGCAATCTAAAATAATGCATCAAATCTTATACATAAAACCGGCAGGCTTTTGAATAGTGATTTTTGGTGTCACAAGCTTCATAAAAAAAAAAATGGGGAAACTTGATATAACTCCAATTTTTTGAGCCAATAGTATGAATGGTCCAATTTATTAAAATAAGTCCAATTTTTTAAATTTAATTATTTAATTATCAATAATTATCTCTTAAAAGAAAAAACTTATTGTAAAAATCAAATTTCTTCCTAATTATCTCTTTGATTATCTCTTTTTATACATATTTTTGTTATTTCTTGTTCTTCCTCATGTTTTAACCCATTTACAGATTTTGACACACCCTGTCCCGAAGGATGGCATGCTGGCCGCCACGTGAGAGTGACGTAACCATTTACACAGTTCGGAAGCTTTAAAAATACAATTACTAAGATGAAACACCCGAGGGTGAGTCATACTTTTGTGAATTCTGTCAGAACACCGTTGGATTCCTCGTGGCCACCAAAGCTCTGCTATCTAGAACCTGGAGGGGCGCAAAACAAAATTGAGTGGGTCAGTAAAACAAAGTTTTTTCGAAAACTTTTCATTTAAAACATTTCTAACCCCTCGCTGTAAAACCTGTATACTTTCCCAGAAAATAGCATAATAGCATAATACTTTTCATAAATCTCAAATCATCAATCTTTCTTAAAAACCAGAAAGTATGCCATGTTAAAAACTTTCAAAAACAGAATGAATGATGCATCAATGTAACAGGTGAAATGGTGAATTAACCGGAGACCCTGCAGTTGGTCCTGTACGGTTAATTTTATAGCTCAACATTCAATCCAACCGGAGTCACCTCGGTGACCTGTACGGCACTACACTGCAGATAAGTTGGAACTACCTGAAGTAGTCTGTACGACATGAATGGTGTAATAATACGCTCCAGTGCTTCTCTTATCAATCATCTGTGCACATAATCTAAAGTCACCTACTAGTCGGAACCACCTCTAGTGATCTGTACGACTAGCATGTCGGAACCCTCTCATGGTCTGTACGACATGCACCTACTTGGATCCAAGGTGAGCGTGCGGTGCGGTGAATAATATAAGCACTAACACCATGATTGCAGGTTATGAGCTATCAACATAATATACATTATCAATGATTCACTTAAATAACATAAAACTCACCTGATACTTACCTGTGCGTCCACATCACCAATTCACATATATATATGCATCAATTACCAATTCAGATAATCATATCATTCATCTCATGCATATCATTCCTATCATGCATATCAATCATATCATGCCTATCATTCATGCATGGCATTTTAGAAACATATTTTCATCAAAAACTCTATTTATGGGGAAATCAATAGTATATAGGTAAATACAGAAAATACTGCCCACTCACCTGGAGTTCGCCCTACAACTCCCTAGCACAACACATCAAAGCGTCATGACGATCGGCGCCTAGAACAATAATCAAATCAAACCTCAAAAATCATATCGATAGAATATATAACTTATATAAAACACGTCACTACGCAGTTCGATCCGGAAGATCTGCAACTCAGATTTCCAATCCATAACTTCCAGAGGTCCACAATATAACTCTAGAACAACATCCTAAAATTTTATTATCATCCAACGGTCGGATCGCCGCCAATTTCCAAAACCAAGTGACGGCTAACATTCTATTTATGAACTTACAACTCAAATTCCGAAAAATCCGTAAATCGGATTCCCAATCCGTAAGTTCCTATAATACTCAAATATTACGTATTACAACGTATCAAAGTTTGGTGACGATCCAACGGTCGGATCGTCAATTCACATTTTCACCTAACCACGAATCGTAACGAACTTAGGTTCAATTACTCAATTTACGTCCATCAATTATCAAAACTGAACCTAGAGAATTATACACATGCTAAGAATGACTTTGGCGGGCCAATGGCCACGCGCCGCCGCACGGGCCGCCCCGGCTCGCCGGAAAATCCAACTATTTCCAAAAATTCTCAAAAAAATACATAATTGAAGATCTCAATGAGTAGAGCAACTTTCATACCTGTGGCCAAGGCCAATTCGGTTGGCAAGGCCTCCAATTTCATCAAAATCCGTGCGGACCCTAGAATTTGGTGTGCTTCAATTCGTCCTCAAATCAACTCCGATGCTCCAACTAATGCTTGGGCTTTGTTCTAGGCCTCAAGGGGAAGCTATGGGTGGCGGCAATTGAAAGAAATTGCTTCGGGATTGGGTGATTTGAAGCCAAAGCCGCCGCACCCCTTTCTTGCGGTTTTCTCCATTTTCAAAACCAAATCTCTCCAAATTTTGAGATGGAATGGGTAGAGGAAGGCTCCTAGAGTGTTTTACAAGGATTGGTTTGATGCAATTCGTCGGAAAAATGGGCCAAAACTCGTCGAATTTTGGCATGGGTGCCGCGGGTCACGAACGGGTCGCGGGTTGAAAACCCATTTATGTTCTTCTTCTTCCACTTCTCGCCATCTCTCCTTTCCTCCTTTCCCCTCCTCTGATTGGCCAGAAGCTTCTCTCTCTTCTCCCAATTCGCTCTCATCTTCTTCTTCTCCGATTGGGCATTTCTGCCCAGTCTCTTCTCTGTTTCTTCTTCCTCTCACGCACACACACACACACAAAACCTTCTTTCTTCTCATCCCAGCCATCCATTTAAATTCTTCATTAAATCTGGGCCGTCCATTTTCATAAAATAAATTCTAGATTTAACTAAAATTATAATTCCTTAAAATGCCCAAATTTCAAACGTTAATAACTTCTTCGATATAACTCCAAATCACGAACCGTCTGTGCCCACGCGTCCGTAGCGACGAGTACTACGAGGTTATGTCAAGAAAAAAAATCTTAGATGGCATGACACAACGATTAACCTCGAATAATGCGCGTGCCTCAAAGGGCATTTTTGTAAAATCCTTTATTAAAACTTTAAAAACTCTTAAAATCAGGGACGGGCTGTTACAGATTTTTTTTTTAATTTTTATAATCAACCTATATCACAGGTTAATTGTATTTATCTACCTATATGATAAATTCTTTTTCATAGTCAACCTGTCACAGATTAATGTGTCTTGCTTGTAGGTATATTATGTTTTTTTCGACCTTTTAGTTAGGTTTCATATCTCACTTATAGGTATAATATACATTCATATATTTTGCTACTTGAGTTAGGGTAGAATGTTTTGCAGATAGATTTATGTTAGTATATTAATTTTTTTTGTTTATAAGATATTAATTAGATATTTTGGAGTTGAAAAATGCATAATATTAAAAGATTTTAATTGATTTTTAATAATTTTAGAAAATATAAAAGGAATATAAAAGAAAAATACTCTATGTTTTTGGACCTGGATCTAAAAGCCCCAAAAAAAATTGAATAGGAATGCCTCTCAAACAAAAAACTTCAAAAGCAGCCCAAAATAATGCATGTGTGGTAGGGGTATTTTCGTCATTTTAATAGTGTTTTTTTAATAGTTATTTTTTTGTGCAGTTTTTTTTTTATAATAATTAGTACTTCACAATAGGCTAGCAATAATGTAATTTAATCTGTTGTTCATTAAATATTATTTTCTCTATTTTTAAACACGTTCAAAACATCTTAAGAGGGAGGTAATGTTGGTTATAAAAAAAGTCTTTCGCATGGATATAATAATGTGATTAAATTAGTTGTTAAATGATTGGTTTGTTTTTTTGAACAAACGATATTATTTGACTTTCCTTTTGTCAATTCATGCATATAAATACATTTAAAATGTGTAAGTCACGTGTAGCACGCCGTGATTCAAAAAATGTCTTCTGCACGCGCCGCTAGTATAAATTTAATTGAGTAGTGGGAACTAGTCAGCTTTTGTGGCGGGAAGACAAATTCAAGACAATATTTTGGTAACTCATGAAATTTTACACTCACTTAAGAATCAAGATTCGACGGATACTCCGGGGATGACTATTAAACTGGATATGGCAAAGGCATATGATAGAGTGGAATGGGGATTCCTCGTCGCCGTGATGCGTAAATTGGGTTTTGCCGAAATATTTTGTGACAAAATTTATGAGTGCATATCCACAACCTCTTTCAACGTTCTTCTAAATGGGACCCGGAAGGATATTTTTTCCCGCAAAGAGGGCTGAGACAAGGTGATCCACAATCCCCCATTCTTTTTCTCTTTTGTGCTGAGGCTCTCTCGGGATTGTTAAAACAAAAGGAGGAGTTAAATCAGCTGCATGGTTTACAAAGCAAAATTGGCTTAGAACTTTTTCCCATTACTCCAAAATGGCAAACATAAAAAGGATAGCATTCGATTACCGCAAAATTTGAATCTCCAGTGCCACAAAATTTAACCTAGCAGATTATTTACCATGGCTGTTAGACTCTTTGCTGGAATGCGTCCCTCGTATGCAGCGTTCATCCGCTGATAACAATCCAATGCAGGATGTCCAGGCTTGCCACAAATCTGGCAAGTTATTCTTTCTCCAAAAGGATTGAAACGTTCCCTATTGCCAACAGGATTAAAAAACGAAAATCATACTTCTCGAGGAGACGAAGGGAATGGTACCTTTTTAGACGGCTTAATCACTGTGGTTTGGCTGGAAAACGGCTCGAAAGTGGCTAACTCGAGACCAAGACAACCACTTTCGAGCCGTTTTTTGGACAAACCACATCGAGTTAGCAGTCTAAAAATGTACCATTCTCTTCGTATCATCAAGAAGTATGATTTTCGTTTTTGAATCACTCTATTTTGTTGAGTATTGAAGAAGTTATGAACGTTTAAAGTTTATCCAGTTTCCAGCGAGTTTTCAAGTTTTCTCTCGGACCAGTCAACTTTGAGGCTATTTTCCGGCCATCTCCGACAATCATTGGGCTTCCAAATAGATATAATCTTATTCTACACTTTCCTATATTCATTTTGATATATTATGAGTCGAATTTGGTTAAGAAACGATTGAGTTATGAAGCTTTGAAAATTGCCCAAACTTCCAACCAAGAGCTCCGGGACACTTAACAGAGTTTTTAACGGAATGACCAAAATCATGGATGGTTGACAATCTCAGGGACCATTTCTATTGATTTGAAATCTCAGGGACCATTTATATTGATCATGCAAATCTCAGGGACCATTTTGTATAAAAACCCAATTTTTTTTATCATTGATTCAATTTTTAAATTTTGAATATTTAAATACTCAAACTAAAATATTATTTAGTAACTACCTACTATTTATGAAGAAAACAAAACTGATATAATCTAGTAACTACCTATTGTATAGGAAGAAAGGTGTTTGATACCTACAAAGCATATATAATCTACCTGCAAAACAAAAATAAACTACATATTGTATTGGAATAGAAAAATGCTGGGAACCTACATGACGGAACATAGAAACATGAATATGATATAATATACCTCCATTAAAGGAACAAATTTGGAGGGAAGAACACAAAAATATCACCCATGAAAAGAAGAGACAAAAAATAGGAGGATTGATTCCATGATCTTATTTAGGGAATTGTTTGGAAGAAGGAAAAAAAGGAGGGATGAAACGGACTGGAGGTTGAGGTGATTATATGGCCATAAATAATCCTACAATTAAGGGATTAGTTAAATCACAGATAATCCTATAATAAAGAAATTTTGTGTATTTACTACAATTCGTAAGTCTAAGGGGTAAATATGATACAAACCACAAATAAGCATACGTAGAATCTCAATTATTAGACCTATTTCAATGAAGTGGACTAATCCTACTAATGGCTCACAAAATTGAATCTATATCAAGTTATCTCTTAATTGAATCAAGATAAATTAATAAAACAATGAAAGAAAACAACCCCACCCAACGTAGATTTTTCAAATAAAAAAAAAAATTTAAATACCGATAATTTAAAAAAAAAAATTTCACACGCATTAGAGTTTGACGAGAGGTTAGTAAAAAAATAAATTTTAAATTCCAAAAAAAAGAAAAGAAAAGAAAACGGTTGAAACTGAAAATAAAAAAAGATAAAAAGCAGCCATATTCCCGGGAAGCACGCGGGCACAAATTCACTTTTCGCTCATCGGCGAACGGACGCACCGTTGCGAATAGTAACCGCAGAGAGAGAGAGAGCACAAAATATTTTAGTTCACGGGAGTGGGACCCAGGCCACAAGACTTTGTTCATCTGCCTAATCACATACTTTGTTGGACTTCCTCTCTCTCTCTCTCTCCGTCTCACGCCTGTCTCAAAATCTATAATTTATTTATTCACGAGGAGGCGTAGGCCAACGGAGTGGTCGACTCACTTGACTCGGAGACCCACTGATTCACTTATTGCCCTACGCATTTCCCAGAACCTTCGTCTTCTTCTTCTTTTGCTTCTTCTTCCTCTCTAATCAATCTCTCTGTCTGTCTCTCTCTCTCTCTCTCTGTGTCACTGATCGAATATCGAGCATGAAAAGCTATCTGTGTCTTGGGAGATAATCACAAGGAGAAGCTTCTGTTTGGGTTCTTCCGCCATGGACAATCTGTTCTCTTAGTGGCTCTCAGACTTTACTGTTTGGTGAGTTCTTATATATCAGCAGTTTTTGTTGTTGGGTTTTCCTCAATTTGCTATTTTTGTTCATTTTTTCTTTTGGTTTCAGTGACATGGTTTTTTCCCCCAAAGATTGGATTTTTAGTTTTTGGGATGTTAAAGATTTAGTTTTTTGGTCTTTTTTGGAAAGGATATGAAATTGGAAATCCAAAAATATCAATTTTTTTTGTTGAAATTCGTTGGCTTTTGGTTCAAATTTTGAATGCAAGAGGTCCTGTTGGTCCATTTGTGACCATATTTTTTATTTACTTGATTATATTTTGTTGTTAGCAATGAATTTATGAATGTATGAAAACAAATGGATGCTAAATTTAGGGAGATATTGCTCAGATGACGATATTTTTGTATGGATATTTAGCGTTAGTGCGATTTCTGCTTTTTGAATTGGGGCAAACAGCACTTTGATATTGCTCTTGGACCCCAGATAAAGTTTCCCCCTTTATTAACGTGTTTAGGCGAGTAATTCTACGAAACATCTTGTGAAATTACAGAAGTTTCTATGTTGAACTCATTTTGCTTCACTTTGAATCGTTGTCTAGGGACTGCTTTTGGGAACTTGGTGGTGCACGAGGAAGCTCTTCGGGTTATTCAAACGTTCGGAGGTTAACTTTCCGTTTGGAGATTCTATCGAAAACAAGTTGTAGTCATGAATTTTCAGCAAGAGAAGTTCGTCAGGTTAGTTTGACGATTAGTTCTATAACCTTACATACATGATATCATGTTGACTAGTTTGCAACTATACAATAAGTCAGGATTTTGATGTTATGTTGTCCTGCTACTATGAAGTACTTGCCGGGAGTTTTATATCACGGTGGGGATGGGATGCTAATAATGTGCCACTACTGTTGCTAATATCAATTCTTTCACTGGTTCTGTCCACACATTGGCATATGATCCCGTGATGCATAGAAGAACTAAGAATTAATGGACAATTTTATGTATTGGTGCTAAAATTTCCGAGAAGAAGACGAGCTCCATTTTCTTTTAAATGTTAATTTTGTAATGTGGGTTTGTGTTTGCTCAGTTTTCGTGGTGAGATGGAACAAATTGGTGAAACGTAGAGTGGTTTTTTTTGCAGAAAGGTTTGACCTTTGAATTGGAGCTATAGTGTTCGTTCCTATTGCTAGATTGGCAGGTAAAAACTCAACCTTTTGTTATATGTAAATGTTGGTTTCGTGCTGCAACCATGATAGGCACATTGGTGTATAAAGTTGAAAACCCAGTAACATATGGTATAGGAAATTCAAACGAATTTGTAAAGAATTCCTTTTATTGTTTTCTGTTGTTTTCCACTATAAAATGAAACTCCTGTATATCCATGGTTCATCACTTGGAACAATTCCCAGTTTTTACATATATTGCCTCAGAAATGTTCACAGTTGTCTTCATCCGAAACGAGTCAATCAACTGTATACCATCACCTTCAATCGTTGAGTACTTCAGCATGTACTTCAGCTTTATGGAGAAGATTGCTGATCAAAATAATAGGTACCTTGCAGTTTTCTTTGAAGTATCTTATTAAATTTATTTAAAAACTGCAAAAATTACTTAATTTCTTTAGCAATTATAAAAATCGTTCTTCTTCTTTAACGTTCTTATTTATTTGTACTAACAGCTTCTATTTTTTCAAATCATAACAGAGAAGCATGCACATCATCACAAATAAAACAAAAAAGTTGTGAAGCGACAGTCAATAAAATTTTCAGGTACTAATTATTATTATAAATACAATTGTAAATAATACACCCAATATGAATGCACATATGTTTCACACGTTTTTTAAACACGCGGCAACGCGCGGGCACTATTACTAGTAAAATCTACTTGTTACAAAGTAGCAGCACAATGGAGAGGTTCTCAATAACGTCTCTTTCACACTGTCGAGGTTTCCTTTTTATGGCGACGCCAAGCTGCTTGCAAAGCATAAGCTGCCCTTGGTTTCCATTGCTCCAAGTTAAAGCTAGTATTAAGGCTCGAGTGGCGGCGTTGCTCTTTGGTGAAAAGCCACCAGAATTTATAGACTACCGTCTTCAATTGCTGCGCCCTTAGAACAAACACTTCAACTTCCGTTTGCACCTTGACAGTTTCAGTTGACAAGGGGAAATTAGATAAGCTGGCACGGTTGATCAGCACCCAATCGAAAAGCTCTTCTCCATAGAAGTCACCTTTGCCAAGAAATCTTACCCTAGCAGTAGCAGAGGCGGTGTAAGTCAATAGCTTACCGCGTGTGACGAAGAGCATCTCAGCAAGTGGCTCTCCCTCATGAAAAATGATGCTGTTCTTCGCGTACAGCACCGGCGTGAGATGTTTGCAGATAGCTTCCAACAGTTGTTCGTCCATGGTTTGAAGTATTGGCACTTCTCTGAGTGGACCTGAGCAGAGATGCCATTTTATATCCTTACAAAGTTCCACGGGAAGAAGGTGAAGAAAATTCTCATTGCGTATGTTTTCTTTCAGTTTGAGTTTCATGGATTGCCAAATCCGCGCCTTAAGACTCCGAGGAAGTGAATGGTAATACATCCACAATTCTATTTCTTGTTCCTTAAATCTCATTTCCTCCGATCTCGCAACTTTTGACAGCAAATATTTCTGTGTGACAAGCGATAACAAAAGGCTGCTCATCAGGTTTACATAAGTAAATTAGATTATCTGATGAACCAATGCGCAATCAGTCATTTGATAATTAGATAAAGAACCAGGAGGGAATGGTTTAGCACCAACCTGCAGATTTCCAGCAAGAATTGCAATTAGCACCAAGCCAGATATCGAAACAACAATTGAAAAGTATATCTCCCATACGTAGATTGTAGCGGGCTTGAGGCCTTGGCCGAGGGAACTGCATAACACGATACAACTAAACATATAAGAGGAGATTCTCAAAATTGTTGAATCCAGAAGCCGTATAAAAGAGATTCTCTCAAAAGTAGGATAATTTGGATAAGCAAAACCTTAGATTTTGTATCCCCCACCAGAAGCAGTAAGAAATCCTTTTAACAAATGGAGTTGAATCCAGAACTACAGATTTAAGGGCATCAGAGTATATTCCAAAATTCATTGTGTCTGTAGAGCAAGAGTCGTCTGCGAATGCTTTAGCTTCAAATGTGTCATCGCAATATAAATAACAATGCGCATCTCCATGCGATTCACAGACTTCTCGCCAGCACGTTGCTATTCTTCCTAAAGAGAAAAAATACCAAAAGGCTCCAGCAACCTACGTACAGAACCAGAAAATTGGAATATAGAAGAACAAAAGCGTTTCAGAATGTTGATGAACTGATTAGAAAGGAAAATGATAGGGAGACCATCTTTTTAGACCATATTTTGTAAAACACATGATGTGGTGGTTGATGATTGAATTCCTTCTATACATCAAAATGGTCTCTCTAGCATCACCCGGTTAGAAATGGTTATGGAACTTACATGACCAGCAAGCATAAAAAGAAAGAGATCAGGCCATGCAGATTTGGCGAAGATGCTAGAACCCCTTAGAGCTACTTTTAACAAAGAGCCGATTCGAAAAGCCCTTAGCAGATATTGAAACACAAACATCAAGATCAATAGATTTGTTTCACCGGAAACCCTCGAGTTATTTCGTTTTGGAAAGACAGCAAAAACTAGCTCCTGGACAGATCAGAGCAAGCATATAAGCTAGCATACCTTGTAAATATTATAGCTTAACTATATATAAAACGGCTTTCCATACCTGTGGAAATGGAAGAATCATAAGCACGTCGAGTAGCAGATACAACGACAAATATTTCCGTGCTCTTGCCCGAGTCTCTGCAACCGATTCGCCTTGTCGAGAGGCTTGAAAAGAATGAGCAACAATGCTTGCACGGTATTGAAAAATGATATGAAATATATAAAAGAAATCGATGCTGAAACGCAGAAGCGCAGTTACGGTCCCCATTGTTTTGTCCAGGGTAAAGCAATTCTGCTCGTTGTTTACCGTAAGGAGGTAAAAGAACAAAGGATCGGTTGAGAGAGCGATAAGACAGAAAACTAAAAGTATCTGATTCCACCTCTGCAGGACGAACTCCCGTAAATCAATAAGCTTTTTCTTGGGGAATTTTTTCTGTGCTTCCCTAATATTCTTTGGGAATTTTTCTGCATCATTTTTTTCTAAGTCACAGTGAAGTAGCCTGAATTATAAAACATTTACAAACAGAAATTGGCTTAGAACTTTTACCCTTAAAATTCAAAATGGCAAACATAAAAAGGATAGCATTCGCTTACCGCGGAATTTGAACCTCCATGGCCATTTGCCAGTGCCACAAATCTTAACCTAGCAGATTATTTGCCGGGATAAAGAAAAGAAACGACTCGAAAACTAGGGAAGAAGAAAGAAGTAAAATGATCAAGTGTCAGAAAGGTTTCATGAAAACCAGTTGAGTTCCAAGAAGTGCAATAGTTGGAAGTAAAAAGTTGAAGCAGCAATATGGTACACCCAATTGGTTCAGGTTGGCTAAAAATGGCAGCTTCAACAGATAATAGTGCAGGAATTTGAAAGAGGAAAGGGAAAGAAGAGTTTTGAGGAAAAAGGGCTCGTGTCTGGCATTAGCTTTGGAATCGGTTTGTATTGCCTGCTTTGTACAGTGAAGCCGATAAGGTAAGATTGTCTGCCCTCACTTCCGGTGCCTTTCCGTGCCCTCCTGTTTTGTGTGGTCACAGTTAAGCCACGTCAACATTTTATATTATTTTATTTATTGATATAATAAGACAAAAATGAATAGAAATATAAAATGTTGACGTGATTTAACCGTGACCACACAAACAGGAGGGCACAGGAAGGACACCGGAAGTGAAGGGCAAACAATCCTTGTCCCTGTACTAAAACTCAGTTGTGTCTGGCACTGTTCATCAATAGTGACAGGATGGAAATGCCCCTGATTTCTTCTTTGCTTGCCGTGCTGTTTTCACTTTTCTACGGTCAAAAGTCGGTTTTGCCCATTTGATCTACGCGTTGATCATCGCTGGGTTCTGTCTGAATATGGAAGCCGCAAACAAATCTCTTATTCTATCACAACATACCCACAAGGGAAACCCTGGTTTTTGTTGTTCTAGGAATTTTGTTTGCGGCTTCCATATTCAGAGGAAGAGTCGATCCTTGGAAACCCAGATTTCTCGACGTTTTGTCAAAACCCTCAAATTTGTTTCGACCGTTTTATCTCGATCTCACAATCGCCGGCGCAAGACTTTGAGAATATCGGTCTTTATTTTCGTCTCCAACCCCGGAGTTGGGACTGGCTTTCCGACGAATTTTTAGTCCAATCTGGGCACACCATGCCTTGAAATCACAACCAGGTACATCGTGTGTGAATTATATATGAGTTTTTATTTCGAATTTGTGTCGATTCGAACGAAATCTTAACAGTTTCGGTTTCAGGCCTGTTGAATCACTCACTCTCCTCTTTGTACGTGTGTTAATTTGCACTTTGCAGTAATTGAATTCTCAATTGGATTCTTCTGTTTCAGAGGCTCCCCAACTCAACTTTTAATCAATCGTCCACCTGGTCTTTGTCAAACACTACAATTAATTTCAATCTGTTATTAATCCTTTTGTTAAATTTAAATCAAGACCATCGATAAATATTTGTACTTTATGTTTAAATACATATATGATACTGTCTATATAGTCTGTATAATGTTGGTATAAATATTGAGTGTTTTTTGTGTGTTGTTCATGTAAATTCATGATTTGAGATATAAAATTAAGGAGAAAGAATGTAGATTTAAGGAAGCTATTACTGGCACTCCACAATAATTAGCTTGCACTTGAAATTTTAGACAACCACAAAGAAAATTTTGTGTCATTGTAGCTCAAAAATGGGATCAAAATAGTAGCTAAAAAATAATGACGCTCAAATTCAATTAGAAATCATACGCTGTGTATAATTGAAGCTCACAAATGGAAACAAAATAGCAGGAATTCAATTCAGTTGAAATTTCCTTTATTTTAATTCAAACATGTTGAAGTCTCTTTTTGCATTTGCATATTCTCTGGCATTAGAGCCTATAGATTGTGGTAACCGTTGTAGGAGAAGTGGTGTTGAAACTAACTGATCAACAAAGAGTCTTCTTTTTTGTTTTTTCATTGTCTTAAGGTATAGATCCCCTCACTCGATTTAGTTTTTTTTTTCTTTTTCTCAGGAACAGTTTGAAGGATTAAAATGTGGCAGCGAGATTGCACTCTTCACTACATTGTAAGTTCGACTGACTCATCCTATAAGAATTGTTTCGGTTTGTGTTTGCTGTTTCCATTCAATGTAATCCCTCTTCTCATTTACGTTTTCAAAATTGTTTTCTTTTAAGTTGCGCAATGTTTATATTTTTCGCCATGATGGTAGTTTTAGGGTCTATGATTTCATTTTTGGTGATGAATGTCCATTAATAGCTATTAATTAATTAATTTATTTAGATCTTGCAAGTTCGAGGCATTGGTGATGGAGATAAATTTGTTGCAATTTACAAATCATTTGAGCAGACGTTTCCTGATTGTAAAATGGTTTTACCAAGTCTTCTTCCTTATAGGTAATAGATCTTGGGTTGAATTCGTTTGCTTCATAGACAATTTCTGAAATTCTTTTACTATTTCTCTCCTGATTTCAGTCAGCAATGCTAAGCAAAATGAAAACAAACCCATTAGATTAAAGAATGCTGCTCATGTTCCTTATTGTAGATAGTGTTGTAAGTACATTTTCCACATGTATATAAGTAGTATGGCTTATCATACATACATTTAAAACTTTATACATGTTTTGTACAGTTTAAAAACCTGCAGCACCGCGCGGGTACTCTTTCTAGTAAAATTTACTTGTTACAAAGTAGCAGCACAATGGAGAGCTTCTCAATAATTAACTTGTCCTTCGCACCGTCGAGGTTTCCTTTTTATGGCGACGCCAAGCTGCTTGCAAAGCATAAGCTGCCCTTGGTTTCCATTGCTCCACGTTAAAGCTAGTATTAAGGCTCGAGTGGCGGCGTTGCTCTTTGGTGAAAAGCCACCAGAATTTAAAGACTACCGTCTTCAATTGCTGGGCCCTTAGAACAAACACTTCAACTTCCGTTTGCGCCTTGACAGTTTCAGTTGACAAGGGGAAGTTAGATAAGCTGGCAAGGTGGATCAGCACCCAATCGAAAAGCTCTTCTCCATAGAAGTCACCTTTGCCAAGAAATCTTACCCTAGCAGTAGCAGAGGCGGTGTAAGTCAATAGCTTACCGCATGTGACGAAGAGCATCTCAGCAAGTGGCTCTCCCTCATGAAAAATGATGCTGTTCTTCGCGTACAGCACCGGCGTGAGATGTTTGCAGATGGCGAACAACAGTTGCTCGTCCATGGTTTGAAGTATTGGCACTTCTCTGAGTGGACCTGAGCAGAGATGCCATTTTATATCCTTACAAAGTTCCACGGGAAGAAGGTGAAGAAAATTCTCATTGCGTATGTTTTCTTTCAGTTTGTGTTTCATGGATTGCCAAATCCGCGCCTTGAGACTCCGAGGAAGTGAATGGTAATACATCCACAATTCTATTTCTTGTTCCTTCGATCTCATTTCCTCCGATCTCGCAACTTTTGACAGCAAATATTTCTGTGTGACAAGCGATAACAAAAGGCTGCTCATCAGGTTTACATAAGTAAATTAGATTATCTGATAAACCAATGCGCAATCAGTCATTTGATAATTAGATGAAGAACTAGGAGGGAATGGTTTAGCACCAACCTGCAGATTTCCAGCAAGAATTGCAATTAGCACCAAGCCAGATATCGAAACAACAATCGAAAAGTATATCTCCCATACGTAGATTGTAGCGGGCTTGAGGCCTTGGCCGAGGGAACTGCATAACACGATACAACTAAACATATAAGAGGAGATTCTCAAAATTGTTGAATCCAGAAGCCGTATAAAAGAGATTATCTCAAAAGTAGGATAATTTGGATAAGCAAAACCTTAGATTTTGTATCCCCCACCAGAAGCAGTAAGAAATCCTTTTAACAAATGTAGTTGAATCCAGAACTACAGATTTAAGGGCATCAGAGTATATTCCAAAATTCATTGTGTCTGTAGAGCAAGAGTCGTCTGCGAATGCTTTAGCTTCAAATGTGTCATCGCAATATAAATAACAATGCGCATCTCCATGCGATTCACAGACTTCTCGCCAGCACGTTGCTATTCTTCCTAAAGAGAAAAAATACCAAAAGGCTCCAGCAACCTACGTACAGAACCAGAAAATTGGAATATAGAAGAACAAAAGCGTTTCAGAATGTTGAAGAACTGATTAGAAAGGAAAATGATAGGGAGACCATCTTTTTAGACCATATTTTGTAAAACACATGATGTGGCGGTTGATGATTGAATTCCTTCTATATATCAAAATGGTCTCTCTAGCATCACCTGGTTAGAAATGGTTATGGAACTTACATGACCAGCAAGCATAAAAAGAAAGAGATCAGGCCATGCAGATTCGGCGAAGATGCTAAAACCCCTTAGAGCTACTTTTAACAAAGAGACGATTCGAAAAGCCCTTAGCAGATATTGAAACATAAACATCAAGATCAATAGATTTGTTTCACCGGAAACCCTCGAGTTATTTCGTTTTGGAAAGACAGCAAAAACTAGCTCCTGGACAGATCAGAGCAAGCATATAAGCTAGCATACCTTGTAAATATTATAGCTTAACTATATATAAAACAGCTTTCCATACCTGTGGAAATGGAAGAATCATAAGCCCGTCGAGTAGCAGGTACAACGACAAATATTTCCGTGCTCTTGCCCGAGTCTCTGCAACCGATTCACCTTGTCGAGAGGCTTGAAAAGAATGAGCAACAATGCTTGCACGGTATTGAAAAATGATATGAAATATATAAAAGAAATCGATGCTGAAACGCAGAAGCGCAGTTACGGTCCCCAATGTTTTGTCCAGGGTAAGGCAATTCTGCTCGTTGTTAACCGTAAGGAGGTAAAAGAACAAAGGATCGGTTGAGAGAGCGATAACACAGAAAACTAAAAGTATCTGATTCCACCTCTGCAGGACGAACTCCCGTAAATCAAGATGCTTTTTCTTGGGGAATTTTTTCTGTGCTTCCCTAATATTCTTTGGGAATTTTTCTGCAGCATTTTTTTCTAAGTCACAGTGATGTACCCTGAATTATACAACATTTACAAACAGAAATTGGCTTAGAACTTTTACCCTTAAAATTCAAAATGGCAAACATAAAAAGGATAGCATTCGCTTACCGCGGAATTTGAACCACCATGGCCATTTGCCAGTGCCTCAAATTCTAACCTAGCAGATTATTTGCCGGGATAAAGAAAAGAAACGACTCGAAAACTAGGGAAGAAGAAAGAAGTAAAATGATCAAGTGTCAGAAAGGTTTCATGAAAACCGGTTGAATTCCAAGAAATGCAATATGTTGGACGTAGGAAGCAGCAGCAACGGCGACCCTAAGAAGTGCTAAAACAGACTAGTTCCTTCAAGTCAACAGACCAATTCAAGGGCATGGATCCAGTTCACACAGATATTCTCAAAGAAACTTCGAGGAGATTTCATTCCTCACAAGGCAACAAATAAAGTCAACCAGTCTTCTGAGTCTGATGACTTGGGCTTATGACATTAATTATCGTTTAATTTTCAAATGTGGTTTCATCTGAAAAATTTTGGATGCTTGTACAAGATGATCCTTCAAGGATGAATTTTTGGATCCGTCATTGGTTCAACTTCGCATCGACAAGAAGAAGAATTCAAACTTGTATGGAAACTGACCGCGCTGCTCTGACCAATTTGCTTAACATGCATCTGCTTAATTCAAAGTTCACATACACTTATGTGTGTGCGATATTAAAGGACGATCGCTCACATGCACATCTGAACATCTGGTTCTAGGACGTTGATTATAAAAGTTAATACTAAGAGCATGCGTAACTTATTAGCTATACTTATGCTTGAACTAATTAGAAGAATCAATTTCGCTTCGAAGGATCGGCTTGCATACATAACTCTATGAAAAGTCTTTATCACTGAACATTTGATGTTGCAGAAGCATTACAACTACAAAGGGAGATAAAAAGTAAAAAGGATTGGAATGACTACGTGATCTGCACTGCACATATGTGGACAGACTATACACTTATCTTTTGCCAGCCCTAGAGTTGAAGAACCAGTTGAGACCTTGAGGATAGCATGAATGCATGCAACTCCAGGAATGGCTTATATATATTCGTCAGCAGTTCTTCGCGGCTTCATCTTGAACTTGAAATTTCTATCTGCTGTTGAAGTGTCACTGTTGATAAAAAATTGTACACAACATGTAAACAAATAATTCACTCGACACAATTTCACCTTCGTTTTTTCTGAAGAGGGTTTTATTAATTTGAGTTCGACCCATTCTAGATTACGCTCCTATTAATTACAACCCTTATTTTGAGTGACTGGAATTGTTCCGATCATGATTTGAGTGACAACAGGAACCTTGATAGGCGGTGATGATGTCACTTTGATGATCTTGCGTCGAGGCACCTTGTTGTCTTTAGATGAAATAGCTCCAAGAAGCTCCTTTGAGACGATTTCGATGTCTTCGATTAAACACTCCCTAGCGATCTTCTTCCTAAGAGCTCGTGCCGCTCTCTTCCTTGTGTTCCTTAGGGCGTTCTTGGACACGCATTTCTTTGGTCCAACTTTGATGACTTTGACAGCCACCTTGCATATCTTTGTTGCTACCTTAGCCTTCACCATGTTGCAGATAGTTGGTGCTTGATTGATGGTGAAGGAGATTCGGTGACTAGCATGCCTTCCACATCCAAGTTTGGATTCAGCAGCAGGGAGTTTGTGGAAGTAAACAGTAACTTGTGGTGCCATGCTTCCTTCTACAAAAAAAAAAACACATAGCACATTAATTATCTTCGAAATTAGAGATGAAAAGGAAAATGGGTCCCACTAGGCGTGCCAAAAATCATGTTGAGCAAAAATTGTACACAACATGTAAACAAATAATTCACTCGACACAATTTCACCCTCGTTCATTTTTCCAAAGAGGGTTATTAATTTGAGTTCGACTCATTCTAGGTTATGCGCCTATTAATTACAATCCTTCTTTTGTGAAAGGAATACCCTTTGATTCTAATATGAATAAGTCGTAACTTGGGGATTTTGTAGCGGCTTCGTGCTATTTGACGCGGCTTCATGCCATTGATTTTTTATACGGCTTCATGCCTTGTGAATCTTGATGTGGCTTCGTGTCGTTAAATAAAATTTGATGGACATTTTTTTTGATAAATAATCAATCAAAATTGAAAAAGTGAGTTTGGATCAATGTATTGAGCCTCTCTTTTTGTAGAGCCATTTTCCATGGTGGGATTTAATTTTCCATACTTTTTGTCTACACCTTCCTTCCTCTGGTACGCTTGTAATTGGGCACAAGTGAGTGATCATGCCTATTGATTTAGTGATGTGCATTTTAAAGAGTTTTTCATGTGGTGAGACTCATCCCACACGGTTTGGGAAAGGTTGATCAAATAACTTCTTCTAATGCATTTTCTTTGAGGGTCCCACGCAAGAGACATTCCCAATTAATTTGAGAACCTTATTTACAGCAAACTTCTTATTTCTTCCTTTTTTTTAATATTTTTCTTTTGAACTTTCAACCCCATTTAACCATGGGACTTTGAACCCATTTGACCTAAGTCTTCTGACAGCAAGCTTTACTCTTTTTTTTTATTTTTTATGTGACTTTAAGGCTTCTAAATTCAACAACCCCTTTTCTTCTCCACGTGAGGTGCATATTTTATTCACCCCTCCTCCCCTTGCGAGATGGCTTCAAAAATCCCCTTTTTCCTTGGTTCTAGTACATGGTGTTCTTCCACCAGAAGCAAAAGGTAGTTCCGCAATACTTGGGCTCCCGTTGATTTTGCAATGTTTTTGAAATTCCTTTTGGGTTTTTTTTAACCGTTGAATTCCAAATGAAGATGGGTAAGATTGGTGGAGTTCAAACTCTTTTGAATTGTTCCAATTTATCTTATTTTCCCCTTAAACCATAGAGGCTTTTTATTTTTATTTTTTTTATTTTTTTATGCAGGTCATGAGCTCTCTTTTCTTTCTGCCGCACCACCTTGCTTGTGCTCCTTATGTGGACCGAAAATTCGAAGTGAAAAGGAGGGGAAAATAACCAACATGGCACCCTATTTTCGTTTTCTATGTTCTGGGTTTGATTCGGAGTGAGTTGAAACTCTGAACTGCAACTAATTGGTTTAATTATTTCATGCAGGCGTCACTGGCAACATTATCTCTTCGATTTGGTTGTTGTTGTGTCCTTTAGGTAATGAGCTTGATTGGGTTGTAAAAAACCCTTCTTTTTGTGTAATGGTAGATGATATGCCTAATTTGATGTTAGTAGCTTCCGTAGTCTAAAGTCATTTAGCTTTTTGTTTATCACAAGTAGCTTTTCAGTATCAGTTTGACTTGGTTTTTAACATGGTTGCTGGACAAACTATTTTGCAGCATTGGGTTTGTTGAAAACAAGTGTTGATTCATGGCTCCAAAGGTGAGAATTGCACTCTGAAATTTGTTGTAACACACTCATAGTATATGTCGTATTTTGAATGGGTTTTGATGTATTAGTGTGTAATTGTCACTCTCTGGCATTTCTGTTTCCACATAGTAGCTTTTCAGTATCAGTTTGACTTGGTTTTTAACATGGTTGCTGGACAAACTATTTTGCAGCATTGGGTTTGTTGAAAACAAGTGTTGATTCATGGCTCCAAAGGTGAGAATTGCACTCTGAAATTTGTTGTAACACACTCATAGTATATGTCGTATTTTGAATGGGTTTTGATGTATTAGTGTGTAATTGTCACTCTCTGGCATTTCTGTTTCCACATAGAGAATTATTTGGCTGGTCTTGATAGTGGGCATTTGGACACCCTTTTTGTGTTCCCATTCATGTTTTGTCTTCAATGATTGCCATCCTTTCCCATTAACACTTGTACAAAGTGATGCTTTTCCCAAAATCTTTTGTAGTTTTGATTTGTCTTCTAGTTCTTTGGGTGTTAATACAAAGGTTGCCATGTGAATGGGTTTCCCAAATAATTTGGGAAGTTTGGCAACAAGCTTTTCCCTCTCTGTGAACTTGGGACAACTTGAACTTTTTCAAGTCCAACTTCACGTGGCAGAGAAGAAATACCTTTTAGCTACTTATTTAGAGATTGACAAATTTTCTTTCTTTCCTTTTGTCTTGTAGCATCTGTCAGTTTCATTTCAGTGCTTTTGGTCAATATTTTGACCCAATTTTTGACAAAAATGATAACCACATTTAAATCCTTCGAAAGACGTCTTCCTCTCTTTTTATTTGTCTTTATCAAAAGTTGAATTGGGGAATTTCCTTTTGTGGAATTGGACTAAGCATGAGTCGGTCACTTCTTTTTCCTTGTTCATTTGTCTACAAGTGCACCTATTCTGTAATACCCCCTTTAAAAAAAAAAAAAATTGGAGAACTTGACTATGTAATTTTGGATATTTCCACTTTCGATATTTTTATGGTATCTTATGTGGCAATTTGCAATCATTAGAAACTCATTATTATGGTGATTATTCACTACTATATAGTGATGGAGTGGACGTCTATATAGCATATGTGCATGTATCTAAGTGCATGAGTTTGGCTTTATTTTCTCACAAAGGCTAAGTAGAGTTTTGCCAACCATTAGAGAATAAAGAGGAGGGGTTAGTCACCACTCTAAATAGGTTGAGGTGGAAGTTGGTAATTAATAGAAGCTAATAATTAGGGTGCGGAGGTGGGAAGCCTTTGGCTTATACGTGTGGCTAGGTGTTGAGTTTGGTTTGATACTTTTACCAAGTAGGAGTGAGTTGGCAAGTTGAGTTAATGTAGAGAGATTACTCACCCCTAAATATTGGAGATGTGTCAATCTATATAGAGCCATAGACTAGGTATGTGTATGTATTGGCATGCATGTGGCAATATGTTGTTGTTTTAGAGTGCTTACCCACTATCCTAGGGGAATTTCAATTAATTGTCTATATTCTCTCTTCAATGCTTCAAATCTATCATTCCAAATCCTCCAATGAGGTGAGAACGGGTGGGATTCATATCCCTTAGACTTTGGAACGGGTGGGATTCATATCCCTTAGACTTTGGACGTGGCTTTTGAGTGTTTGTTCACCTTGCATGATATTGATTAGCTTCACATTTGTTGTTTTGCTATTGGACCACATATCATGGTTGATAATTGGTGAGGATTCATCCCCCAAATTGTTTGGATGTGGCCTTTGGGTGCAAGGAACACCTTGCATGATATTCATTAATTCATGATTAATCTAACACTTGTTGTTTTTCCATTGGAACACATTTCATTGCTATTGATGACAACAATTGTTGCTTTGTGATTGGAAAAACATTTCATGGTAATGATTAGCACAACACTTGCTTTCTTTCCATTGTCACACTTGTGGAGATTCTTTGGAGAAGAAGATGTCATGCAATCTACATAAAGGAAGGAGAAAAGAAACAACGGAAGGACATAGAGGAAGAAGGGAGAGAAGAGAGAGGAAGAAGAAGAAAAAGAAAAAGAACAACTCCAAAGCTATTCTCCTTTTTCATATTACCCCTTATCTTTCATATACATATTGTTAAGGCTTTAAGCCATCTTTCATTGTATTTGTAAGTCCCTTATATATATAGTGAAATACAATGAAAGCAAACCTCAGTGGATGTAGTTGATTTGGCGAACCACTTAAATCTTGTGTTGTTTATGCATTTACATTTGGAGATCAATGCCATGAGAAGCACTTCCACCAAACTATCGGCAATCTCTATTTATCTCCCTTGAGGATGATGTACAAAAAGTGTGAGACAAATCCTAGAGAAATACATGAAACCTTACCCAACAAAAATCTCCACCAAACTCACTGTCATTTTCATCTATCAAAAGAAAGATACCCAAAAACTAGAAATTCGTCCGGCCTATTTAACAAATTAAAACACCATCATCCATAGATTATATGATAATACTTTCTTCATGAGAGTTGTTTGATTGTCTCTCTACTATGATATATCAAAATATCAGGAAAATCCAACGGTGCAATCTTCCAATATGTTTAAAATACCAACTCAGTCGCTGATCCCGCAGAAAACTGGACAGTCATGTTATGAGTACCAAAACCCCATTTTTAATAGCTCGGATCGAAACACTTCCTTAACAAAAGTTGTTCCTTATCATCTCCTATATAACATATCCAAAAACCACGACAATCTAATCGATGTGTTGACTTATATCCCAGTTATAACAGCTGATAGTTTCAGCTATATTAAAGAAGAAGAAGTAGAAGTGGTGAGCTAAAATAAAAATAAAAGATGATGTTTGGAAAGGGAAAGGCTAGAAACATGATTCCATGCCTTGTGGTCTTTGAGACATATATTTCACTCTAACAATTATTTTCTCTAACATGGATGTCTATTCTTTTCTAATAAAAACAGGTTGCTCGACCAAGATGGACGAGACGTTGGAAAAACATATATGGAGTGGTTAACGAGCAACATTTTATATGATGGATTATAAATTATTACTTTGTTATTAATATTATGATTATATTATTCTTATTACTAATCAATTTGATTTATGTTGAAGCTTGCAGGCTTGTAAGATAAAGTGCGAGTATTGATATCTATGTGAACATGACATATACATATGCATTGCAAAGCAAGAAAAAGAGTTGTGTTGTGTCAAGTGCTCACTTGTGTAAAGTGTTTAAGTTGTGAGGATATTCAAAAGCTGAAGTTTGCCTTGAATATAAAATAATGAACCTTGTATATGTCAGGCGTATGGTGCAGGGCTTGAGTATACAAATTGGTTGATTATAAAAATAATGAAATCTTGTATATGTCAGGTGTAGGGTGCAGGCTTGAATATACATTTGGGCGTCGAGGGAAGTGCCCGTTTAATAAAGTGGAAACTGAGAGTTTAATTATAAAAATTGGGTTAAGGGATGAACGGGAGTTAACTCATATTCTAACATCCTCGAAGCCAAGTGGTATAAGCATGATATAGGACATGCATGCTTGGGTGCCTTATGTATGTGTTGACGGGATTAGAAGGGAGTGAGTGCATTCATGCATCTCATTGCATACATTTTATGTATTGGCAAGAGCTACTTATTTCAATTATTATTTTAGTTGGTACTTTTGTTATGAATTAATTTTGTATACTAATATTTTATTTCCGCTGCGTATCCAATAAATTTGTATGTAAGATTTTGTTGATGTATGGTGTAATTGTTGTAATTTAATTTTATCTTCCACCATATCTTGGTTGTAGAATTTATTTCTATAGCTACTCACACCCTAACTCGTGAATAGTATTTATTCGTGGGTCGGGGCGTGACATATTCTCTCATTGGACCGCAAAGAATGACTTTGCATATAAGACTTGGCTTCCTGTGTTTGCTAATTTAGCTTTGCTTTTTGACAGATGTGAACCAAAATGATCTTTTGTCTCTTAACTTTATCCAACATGATAACCATGTGAATGGCATTCATGTTATCTAGAAAACTTTTCTTCCTTCTCCTTCTCTGGAGTAATCTAAAGTCTAGGACATCAGTAATGTACAACCTTCCTGGAGCATATTGTTTTAGTTTTGTCAACAAGCTTCTGCACCGTTGGTGATTGAATGAAGAACAGGTTGCAGTCAATATTTGGGGTTGAACGAAACTTGCTCTTTCTTTATCCAAATCCATTGCTTTCCGTGACACTGATTGCTCATTTCTTTCTTCGCATGGACGTCGAACATGGATCTCTTTAGATTTGATCGGAACTTCACGGGGTGGTTTAGGCCACCCCAAAGAAATTCATAGGATTTTGGAGATTATTTCCGCTGCTGCTAGTGGGGAGTCTAGATCATCTTCTTCATTTTTCTTTTAAATGTTGCAATTTCTTGTATAAATTGAAGGTTACAGACTCTAGGTAGTTGATTACGCCATCTTTTTTTTTTCATTTTTGTTTGCAACACAACATCAAACAAGAAAAATAAATAATTTAATAGAACTTGTTTCATACCTGGTGATGAATGTTCTTCTTTGGATCTTGATTCGAAAGCACGAATGGTTCAACTCCTTGTTCACTTTTCCGGCAGCACTTCGTTCCTTTTGGTATTTTCTTTCAAAGTTTCTCTTATTTTCTGCAGAGTATCCCTTCTCTTTTTTTGTCCCTGCCTTCTTACTGCAACTGATGCCTATTTATAGACATCTTAGGAGGGCTCTAGAGCTTTTACGCGGGGGAGATAGAGGCCATGTCTTCTGCCATTTTTTTTTAACTTCCCTTACTGACTCCACATTCTTTTGTTTGCAGAAAATGGGGAGTCCCTGTTTTGCACGTCACTTCCCCCTTTTGTAGGAAGGAATTCATATATTATTATTTTTTATTTATTTATGGATGTTTGGTTTGTATGTAAAGCCCATCCTCAACTTTTGGGCTGGATTACATTTTTGTTTTACCTTGTCGTCTGACCCAATTTGTATGGGCACTATTCTCACCATAAAAATTTATTCTCCATGAAGTGCGAGTAGCTTCATTCGATCGCCCTTCAAAGTAAAACTCTCATATTTCTGAATCTTCAACTTCAGAAGTCATCACAAAGCTAGGAAATACTCATGTTATATCCCTGCTAAGTGGTGAGAAATAGAACAGAAATAAGAAATACGTAGAGGCAGTAACAGTAATGACTGAAAAACTTCAAGCTAAATATATTGCTTACTTAAATGTAGGAGATTCATATTCTTGATCATAGATGGATGCTTCAACACAAACTCATTCCACTCTTCTTCATCAATCCACCCATCACCTTTCTTATCTGCGTTATATATGTCAACAAGGTAATTGTATGTAGTGTGCAGCAACAATGGAGGAAAAGTATCGAAGAGACAAAACAAATAGAGAGAGAGAGAGAGGAGGGAAAATTTCAGTTTTTCTCATTACCATCAATTGTGGCCGACCTGTCTTATAAATACCACACATTCTTAACTAACTCCAAGAACCTCCAATACATTTTTGACACATGGCTATATCCTCCACATACACACATATCATACTTATATCCTAACATTCCCCCTCAATCTTATGAGAGGTACTACCAAGCATAAGATTGTTACAATGAGAACTAAACAAAGGAAAACACAATCCTATGGTAAAAATATCAGCATGCTGATCTGCAGAATGGACAAACTGCAACATAATGGAGCCTTACTGAACACGTTCACGAACGAAATGACAATTGATTTCTATATGTTTAGCTTTGGAATGTAATACATGATTTGTAGCCAATGCCATAGCAGATATGTTGTCACAGTGAATAAGAGGAATATCATTACAAGGAATATGTAAATCCTTGAGCAACTGTTGTAACCAAACCACCTCTGCAGTAGTGGTTGCCATAGCATGGCATTCAACTTCGGTGGAAGATCTACTAACAGTGTGTTGCTTCTTAAAACTCCATGAGATATGATTACACCCCAAAAACACTACGAAACCTGTGGTGGACCTCCTGTCATTGGGATCACCAGTCCAATCAGCATCTGTGTAGGCTTTAATATCCAACCTACCAGGTTTAAAACATAAACCAAAAGACATGGAACCTCTAAGATATCTCAAAATTCGTTTGACAGCAACAAAATGACTCTGTATAGGCGAGTGCATGAACTGACAGACCTGATTGACTGAATAAGCAACATCCGGTCGTGTAAATGTCAAATATTGAAGTGCCCCAACAATACTTCGATAAAGCCCTGGATCATGAAATGGAGGACTGCCATGATTGAGTAATTTTTGGTTTGGATGACAAGAGTAGTACATGGCTTGTTATCCAACATGTTGGTCTTCTTGAGTAAATCAGAAACATATTTTGATTGATGTATAAGTAAACAATGATGCTGATATTCAATTTGAAGACCAAGGAAATAATGAAGAAGTCCTAAATCCTTCATGTCAAATTCACTAGTTAACTGAGTAATCACTGCTTGAACTGTAGTCTCATTATCACCACTAAGTATTATATCATCAACATACAATAATAAGACAACCACAGATTGTCCATCATGCTTCACATATAAATAAGGATCAGCATATGAAGACTTGAAACCCAAGGTAAGAAGAAACCTGGTAAAACGTTCATTCCAAGCTCGAAGGGCCTGTTTAAGGCCATAGAGAGATCTGTCAAATTTGCACACAAACTCAGGGTGATCAGGATCAACAAAGCCTTGGGGCTGACACATATACACCTCTTCATCAAGAAAACCATGCAGAAATGCATTTTTAACATCAAGCTGTTTTAATCGCCATCCTTTAGTTGCAGCTAAAGATAACATGAGTCTCACTGCTGTTGGCTTAACCACAGGGCTAAATGTTTCATAATAATCAAGACCTGCTTCTTGAGAAAAGCCTTTGGCCACTAACCCGGCCTTGTATCGAGTAACTGTACCATCTGGATTGGTTTTGATCTTGTAGATCCATTTACAACAAACCAAATTCTTGTTAGGTGGAAGAATGACCAACTGCCATGTTTTCTGTTTAACCAAGGTTGTCATTTCCTCTTCCATAACATTCTTCCACTCAATAGACTTTGATGCAGCTGAGAAAGAATTTGGTTCTTTGACTGAAGAAGAATCAACCCGAGCAAGAAGGAACAAGAAAAACCTTTTTCTTGAAGATGCCAGATTTGGACATGGTTTGCATCAGATGTGTATTGATCCGAGAGACTGAAACATGTTGCAGTTCTGGGACTTGAGAAACGGTGACATCATGATGAATGTTAGATTGTGCCACTGATTGTGGAACTGTATCCACAAATGGAGAACTGGAAACAGAAACAAGATCACCATGTATGGGAAAGTAGGACTGAGTAACATTATAGTTTGAAGAAGTATGGGGAGGTGGAGTGGACAAATAAACATGAGGAAATGGAATAGGAATAAGGGAGGGATGCTGAAAAGTATTAGGATGAGTAGCCGGAGATGGTGACACATGTGATTGTGAACTAGGTGAATGCATTGGTACACTGGGAAAAGTATCATCATCAAAGACAACATGCCTAGAGACAATAAGCTTATGATCTCTAATAGCATAACAAATATACCCTTTGTATTAAGCTGCATATCCTAAAAATATGCACCGTGTGGTTTTTGGGACCAACTTATTTTGTCTATCTGGTTTCAAAGTAGGATAACAAGCACACCCAAACACCCTTAGATGATCAAGTCGATGAGGAGAGTGATACAATACTTCAAAAGAAGATTGCATTTTTAAGACAGAAGTAGGCATTCGATTAATAAGATAAGTGGTTGTGGCACAAGCATGAAACCAAAATTTAGAAGGAAGGGATGCTTGTTGAAGCAGGGTGAGTGCAGTCTCAACTATGTGTCTATTCTTCCTCTCAGCCAACCCATTATGTTCAGGAGTATAGGGATAAGACATTTGATGCAAAATACCATTGGTTTTGAGAAACTTTTGAAAGACAGACCCAACAAACTCCCCACCCCTATCACTCTGCAACACTTTGATATTAACAGAGAAGAAATTTTGAATAAAAGCATGAAACTGAATGAAAATTTCACAAACTACAGCTTTATTCATCATGGGAAAAATCCATGTATATCGGGTACATTCATCTATAAAGGACACATAGTATCTATGACCTTCTATAGACATGACAGGTGCAAGTCCCCACACATCAGTGTGTATGACTTCAAAGGATACATTGATTTGGTTGCTACTAATGGAAATGGCAATTTGGTAAACTTGCCTTTCAAGCAAGAAATACATGTTTGAGGTATGGAATTACAAGGAAAAGAAATAGCTGACTTACTAAGAGCTAAACGAATTATAGAATTGGTTGGATGTCCCAATATGCAATGCCAAAGAGTTGCATGCACTTTTTGTCCAAGATATGCTGCAGGTTGAAGTTGTGGTGGTTTAAACAATAGAAGAGGGTAAACAACATTGTTACTCAGTCTGTGGAAGAGTACCTTGTTGGTGAACTTGTCATGTATACACACAGAAAATTCATCAAATTATTGTCTTTGCATAACTGATACATAGAAAGTAAATGTTGAGATAAATGTGGAACACAAAGCACTTTGTTTAATTGAAGCTTATGAGAATGAGTATTAATACAAGACTGCCCGATATGAGAGATAGGTAAACCTTCTCCATTAGCTCCAGCGACCAATTCATTAGATGGATATGGTGTAGGAGCTTGCAAATTCGACAGCTCAGAGGTCATATGATTGGTTGGATAGGAGTCAAGCAACCAAAACTCTTGTCGTGGTGCAGATGGAGAAAAATCAGTCTTTGCAGTGAAAACCCTAGGAAACGGAGCTTGCTGTGACATAAACGGATTGTTCATATATTGTGAAGACATATGCTGCATAGGATGCTGACTCTGTGAACCAGAAGCTTGAAACTGCTGAGAGTACATAGGCTGAGACATGGACATTGGTGGATTACCCCTATCAAAACATGTGGCCGATGTGTGACCCACTCAATTGCATATTTGACATGGACACTGATGATGTTTGAGGGTTAACATTTTGAAAATTAGCTCGAGATTGAACATTTGTGGAAGTAGAACCCTGAAATCCAGCATTAAACTTTTTCCCTTGCCTTTATATTTGAAATTATTCCCCCTGAAATTGTTGTAAGTCCCAGATCCTGTTTGTGAAACAAAGGCATACGGTCATGGAAGAGGCAACTGCTGAAATTGTGTGTACTGAGGTACTTGACCTATTGGAACCATATTAGGCATTTGAACCATCTGTGGCATTTGAGCACCTTGCATCATTTAAGAACCAGGGAGATATTGATAAGATGGAGAGTTATTCAAAAAATTGCCAGAGAAAGATTTTGTGCCAGATGCCCCACCTGACTCATACATAGAGCCTGAATTATTGGCATACATTGCAGTCATCAGTGGCTGTTTAAAGCCCTCTTCAAGTGTCACTTCTTCAGCTTTTAATTGTGACTTGAGTTCCCTCAAAGAAACAAGGTTTTTTCTCCCTCTAATAACAGCCTTTATAGTATTGTACTCGAGTGGTAAACCTCTAAGGGCAACAATAACAATGTCTTCAACATACATGTTTACACCAACTGCAGCTAACTGATCTCTGCTATCTTTGATCATTTGAAGATAAAGATCAATGGATTCAGCCCATTTCTTAATGTTCTGTAAATCAATCTTCAGTTGTACAATATCCGTTCTAGTCATGCTAGAGAATCGTTCTTTCAAGTTAACCCACATTTCCTTGGAACTTTGACAGCCGATAACACAGGATAATGCAGCATGTGACAAAGTTGCAGTAATGAGAGTCATCAAGGCTCTATCATGAATTTTCCAAACTTTGTAAGCATCAGTTACAGAGGAGTTATCAATCACAGTACCAGTAGCAGTCTCAATTGCATTATGTTGTGCAGGACAGGGAATAAAATCATCAAGAAATCCCATAATGCCATTGCCCTCCAAAAGAAATTCAATTTGGAAGTTCCAGGTAACATAGTTAGAATCATCTAACTTGACCGTAACAGTATTTCCAACACTTGGTATGAGGGAGGAAATGGGGGATTGAGTAAGGGCTAACTGTGCAGACGTCACCATAGTTGGCAAGAACCGTAAGAAATCAAGACTATCAACAATCTTCGACAAATCAACAATAAGCTATTCGAAGTACACGATCAACACCACAATCAACACCAAGATTCACAAACAGAAGCAAGAAATCAACAATTCTCAAGAAATCAACAACTTCACCAACAATCTTCGACAAATCAACAATCAACGATTCGAAGTAAACGAGCAACACCGTAATCCACACCAAGATTTACAAACAGAAGTAAGAAATCAAGAAACGCAACTGATACCTTCAACCAAAACGACGAATCGTAATTGTATCCACGAAACCCCAAATTCTAGGGTTTGAGTAGGCAACCGACTGCGACTAGAAGCCAACCGACGTTGAGCAACCAAGAGAACACTATCGGAAGAGCAACGAAAAGCGGAAGCACCAGGATCGTCAGGCGACAACGTCAGCCATTGTCGGCGATGATACCATGTCAACAATGTAATTGTATGTAGTGTGCAGCAACAATGGAGGAAAAGTATCGAAGAGACAAAACAAAGAGAGAGAGAGAGAGAGAGAGAGAGAGAGAGAGAGAGAGAGGAGGGAAAATTTCAGTTTTTCTCATTACCATCAATTGTGACCGACCTGTCTTATAAATACCACACATTATACATATACTAAAACCCAAACTCGGGTGGCACTGTTTTTCACTGTTCGTGAACAGTGCAACGACAATTATGCCCTCCGCTTTTCTTGCCTTTTGCCGTGCTTCTTCCTATGTGTGCAGTGAATTTCCAATTATACCCATCCAGCCCACGAATCCTGCATCCTTTCTTTCTCTCCTTCGATTCATCTGTTTCATTTTACTTTTGGCTCTCCAATTTCTGGTTTCCTCATCTGGGTTTTCCTCCGCCTTCATCGTTGTGCGCCCTGTTTTCTATCAATTTCTTCCTTTTGGTTTCACAAAATTACCTCCGGGCAGACACGATCTTTGATTTTTGGAATAGTTGTTGGCTGTTCTTCTCTGTTTTTGGGTGCGAACCGTATCGATTTCGTCTTTTTCGCCGTTTTGTTAACTGGTACGTATTAAGGTGACTGATTTCTAAATTTTTTAGTTTTTCTTTGCAGTTTGATTTCATTTTTTGTTATATTGCCCATAGATTTGTTTTTTGGTTGTCTAACTCTTATTACAATTGGATTGATTTTGTTCCCAGATTTTCGCTCAATTTTGGGTGATCTTTGTATTCAAGTGATCAGACAAATCGTATTCAGTTCGGGTATGTTTTGGCTGAGCTTTATATTAGTTTTTATTTTTAATTTCTGTAGATTGTAATGAACTGGCTATTCTGTTGAGCCAATTGATTTCAATCAATTCCGCCAAAAAGAAAAAGGGGGAGTAGTAATATTGTACCAGAAGAAAACATTTCTAAGATAGAATTAGCCTCGGAGTTCAAGAAATAGATCACTGAGATTAAAAGAATCTTAGAACAGGATAAGATGAGCATTACAAGATGTATCCTAGCTATAAGAAACCATTATGCTTCAGAATTAGGAGACATAAGATAAGAACTTTGTAGGATCATTGAAAGACTTGATGAGTCTAACCCAAATGCCCAGATCAATAAGAAACTAGAGACCCTTTAGGATCAAATAAAAACAATCCTGGACTCCGTGATCCATATTACTATGAGTCAATGAGTTTGACCATTTTATCTACTTTTGTAGATAATTGTTTAAGCAGTTCGCCTTGATCTGCTTGATTTGTTGACGAGGATGCTTCATCAGTGTTCTTAGTTGTAACTGGGCTTGGTAAACATATTTAGAATGTGTAAAGAATTAATTTTTTCATAATTGAATGTGTTATCAGCTTATGATTAGTTTTCTTTTTGTGGATTGACTGATGTGTGTGCAAAGAAGTAGATTATTATGGTTACTTTGCTTTTTAGATTTATCAGCTTAATGGTTCTGTATTTATACTGCTCCAGTCTTTAAACCTTAAGAAATTGCGAAATCAACTTGAATAACTATTTTTATATTTATTGTTGTGTAGATTACTGTTTATTTCACTAATTATAATTAACAAGTGTAGAATTTGGCTGTGTAAATCGGTAATATTTTATACTTTCACCAGGTTAACACTTTGGTAATGAATGCAGTGCGTTCTTTAATGAGATTTGTTATCATCCCTTCATCGTTAATATCATTTTGGTATCTTGCAGATAGAAGCAAAGTGAAAAGTTTCGACTGTGGATTCCATGAGCATTTTGAAAGTTGTGTGCTTTTCCATATGTGGTTTTTCTCTGATCGTGTTCAACTGATCATTGCAGTTGAAAGATTTGACGGCTAAGTTACTAACAAAGCAAAGACTGAGCCATGGTGAGACACAAGCTTTCGACACACCCTACAGACTGGTGGTAAGATTTGAAAATTAATATGGTATTCCTATATTTTTGTTTCTTTTTCATTTCAGTTATTATCCTAGCTGATTTAAGTAGAGTTTGATTACTGGTTGGAGCTATAAGTTCTTTGTCCTGTTTTACCAATTAAAATTCGGGGCTTTTTGGAGATGTTCCAAGTCATGGTTTAACCACAGATTAGAGATAGTCTCGAGATATTCTTAATTGAAGTGATGTACTTTTGTGCTTTAAGCAGATGTTCTAAGTCATCGTCTAATTTAACCATGCATGCTTAGAGTCATCCAAGGATTAAAATGTTCTGATTTGGTGTAGGTAGTCTTGGTTTAGCAAATTGGCAGCGAGATTGCACTCCTCACTACGTTGTAAGTTCGACTGACTCATTCTATAAGAATTGTTTCAGTTTGTGTTTACGGTTTCCATTCAATGTAATCCCTCTTCTCAGTTTCTTTTCAGAATTGATTTCTATTCCAATTTCGCAATGTTAATATTTTTCACCATGTTGGAAGTTTTTGGATCTATGATTTTCTTTTTTAGTGATGAATGTTCATTTATAGCTATTATTTTTTTAATTTAGATGCTTCAAGTTTGAAGCATTGGTGATGGAAATAAATTTGTTGCAATGAATTACAACTCATAAGCAAACGTTTCCTGATGTGATAAAATGGTTTAACCAAGACTTCTTCCTTATAGGTAATAGATCATCTATTATATATAATATGGACTGAATTTGTTTCCTTCATAAACAATTTCTGTACATTTAAAACTTTCTACATGTTTTGTACAGTTTGAAAACCCGCAGCATTGCGCGGGCACTCTTGCTAGTTCTTAACTAAATCCAAGAACCTCCAATACATTTGTGACACATGGCTATATCCTCCACACACACACATATCATACGTATATCCTAACAATATGTCCGCGGAAAAAAAAAGAAAGACAAAGAACTTAAGAACATTCAGCTAACTGAGCAAAGAAGAAGAGTCGTCACGATAAATATACATGTATATATATGAATTCGCATCTTATTCACAATCATTTCAATGACATTCATCCGAGAGTACCAGATCGATTCGTGCAAAAGTGCCAGCACCATCTCCTTCGACTGTTGTGGAATGTTATGACCTTAAGTTACGAGGAGCGATTTTCATCTAGAGAGATGAGAATGCAAGTGAAGGAACTGAAAAACAAAGAAGTTTGTATGAAACTGACCTCCTCTCGATCAATGTAAAAGAATTCCCACCGTAACTTAGCAGATGACAAACACATTTTAGTAAGATAAGGGTAATATTCTTGCATTCGATTTTGTCTTTTACATGTGCATTGGGGGTGAAATTAATACACCTAATGATCGAACAAGCTCTCCAAACTCAATAACCCCATTGCACTTGACAAAGATTAACGTAATGTAGGTAGATAAAAAACCGCAGTTTTTACTTATCAATAAACACACAAGATTTTCCGCACCTAAAATGAACATCAGTCTTCCTCCCCCTACTTCCCCATCATCATCACACTCCCTTCACTAAATAAATGAAATAAAATAATCTGAGAGTAGAGAACAGCCAAGCTCAGTGACGTTTTGAGGATTCATATAGTCGACCACAAATAGTGAGATAAGATTTTTTTGTTGTTGTTGAGAATAGAGAAGAAGAGTCGGCATCATACATCGTCTGCAAAAAGATTTCTCCAATTTTTGTTCTTGAAGAGCACGGGCTGAAATTCTCCCTACTCGGAAACAATAATCCAAACCAATTCAGGGATCCAATGTACCTAGCACGAACCTCAAAACTCATATAAAATAATAATTTAAAAAAAAAAATTTAATGAAACATTTCTGGTATTGTTAACTTTTAACGAAAATAACATTTTTACCTCGAAAAGTCACTCCTAGTTCTATTCACTTTTACCTTTATTTTGACATTTTTGTTAAAACCTAAAGTTTTTTAGGACTTTTCGTTAGTTTTTCTTTCAAAAAATGCTATTTAGGAACATAATAAAAATTGCCTACGCAGATTTTGGGCTTAATCATATTAGTTACAACTGTATACTCTTTCTTTTGCGCTTGAACTATGAGTTCTTGCTGGCATCCCTCCCATTCGGATCTAGAAATAGATTTGGAGAAGAGAGAAAAGAAACAAGATAAACATGAAAATGTGAACATGAAAGAAGATGAACATGAAAAGGTGAAGACGGGAAAACATGAATAAGAAATTAATTCTTGGCCGTTTGATTTTCGGTTAAATGGGCTGGAATTTTTTTTTCTTTCGTTCATATCTTAATATAGGAATTTATACATCTTCCATAAAGGAGTCAAATGAAACCAAAGTTTCACGTTCAGCTTCGAATTAGAAACTATAACATCCCACATCGCTCAAGGAAGTGGATCCTCTAAGCTTTATATGTATATTCTCATCTCTACCCAGCACGAGGTCTTTTGGGAGCTCACTGGCTTCGGGTTTCATAGGAACTCCGAAGTTAAGCGAGAAAGGGGTCAGAGCATTCCCATAATGGGTGACCCACTGAGAAGTTCTGCTCTCGTGAGTTCCCAGAAACAAAATCGTGAGGAAGTGGTCGGGGCCCAAAGCGGACAATATCGTGTTACGGCAAAGTTGAGCCCGGAATGTGGTGGAGGCCCGGGCCGAGATGTGACAAAATGGTATCCCGGGCCGAGATGTGACAGAAACGCTAAAAATGATAAATTAACTTTGACTATTACCCCAAGCCTTCCAAGCTAACGATGCGGGTTCGATTATTGCTACCCGCTTTTGCTTTATTTTTATTACATTAATAAGATAAGAAATAAGAAAATGATTGAAGGATTTGGAGAATCCAGATAAAAGAGATGCGAATAGCATCCTAATCCCAAATTAGTGAGTTGTGGCTCTCTCTAATACAAATTATCGACAATTCCAACCAAAAAATGTTTATAATATCGACTAATCATCATTGCTCACGCAATACTTTTCAAGTGGGATTTAAAATACTAAATATTTGTAATCTCTATTAATTAATGAAATCATCTTTGTCAATCAAAATAGAATGAAAAGACAACTTAATCTTCTATTACATACAAAAAAAGATGTGCAATAATGTAATTTCATATATTCAAATTTTACTGTTTTTTATTTAAGTCTCACATATATGTGATGTTAAAATATCTCTAATATTTATAATTAATTTTTTTTTTAAATAACAAAAAACAAAAACCTCCCACTACCCTCACATTCTCTTTCTCTCCCTCTCTCACTCTCTCCTCCTCATTTTCTAAAAAAATGTGTTCATACACACATGTGTAGGCAAATGCTAGTAATTGCTTAATAAAAAGACAATTTTGGATTCAAACGTACAAACCTGATTGAAAAGATATTATTCTGGTATAACCAAAAGAAAAAAAATATATTCAAGTGGGATTTTCTTTTCCAATTTCAGAAATAGAAAGCCAGAAAATAATTGGGAGAGATTTGGAGTGCAAATTTATGATACTCCTACATTCTTCCAAATTCTAAAAAGAACAATTTTGTTAGCGTGACGTAACACCCACATATTCTACCTCTCACACATCATTATTAATCTATATCCTTTGATTCTTTTCAATTATTCGTTGGATGATTAAAAATGAAGAAGTCCATATAAAATGTAAAAAAAAATAAAGTGTAAATATCACCGCACTTTAATTAAATCAGGATAAATTAATAAAACAATCGAAAGAAAACAACCCCATCCAACGTAGATTTTTCCAATAAAAATAAAATATTTAAAATAACAATAATTTTAAAAAAAAAATTGTCGCACGCATTAGAGTTTGAAGAGAGGTTAGTAAAAAAATAAATTCTAAATTCCAAAAGAAAAAAAGAAAAGAAAGCGGTTGAAACAGGAAATAAAAAAAGATAAAAGCAGCCATATTCCCGGGAAGCACGCGGGCACAAATTCACTTTTCGCTCATCGGCGAACGTACGCACCGTTGCGAATAGTAACCGCAGAGAGAGAGAGAGAGACAGAGAGAGAGAGAGAGCACAAAATATTTTAGTTCACGGGAGTGGGACCCAGGCCACAAGACTTTGTTCATCTGCCTAATCACAAACTTTGTTGGACTTCCTCACTCTCTCCGTCTCTCTCTCCCAGTCTCTGTCCGAACGCCCGTCTCAAAATCTATAATTTAATCACGAGTCACGACGGAGTGTTCGACTCACTTGACTCGGAGACCCACTGACTCACTTCCTACGCATTTCCGAGAACCTTCGTTGAAACACCCCAACCCTTCTTAGGGTAATTCAACGTTCTAAATCCGTTTCCAATGTCCGTTTTCCCCCAAATTCAATTTCTATTATATAGTTTTATTTATTGGACTCTTTATGTGCTTAGGAGCAATTATTGTGACGTTTCCGTCTTCGCTAGTGGCGCAGCTTTTGGCGGCGAAGTACAGTGAGTGGACCCCTTCTAAAATTACATGATTTGATAATTTAATTGCATAAATGATTAGCATGCCTACGGATTTATAATTTGATTTATGTGAAGCCTGTTGATTAAATATATTGATTTTCGTCTCGTGTTTTTGGTGAGGAATTAATTGTGGCCTATATTGAGCTATATTTTGATATACACGGTATTTTCTATAAAAACCATGAACTGGTAGACTATCTGATAGATGACGATAGGATGCTAGAACATGTTTTTGAACCCCTCTTTATAGTGTAGACGATGATCGGTAACCTACGCTATGAAGTGGTATTTACGAGAGACGTAACTATTTGTGCGTACCTAGTAGACACTATGCCGCCTGGGGCGAGGATCTGGTGTTGGCATTTAGGCCGGGAGAAATAATCCCTAGCGAAAGGCTGAGGGACACGGAGACAGGCACTGGGCCGGGAGGGAGTTATCTCTGGCTACGGGCACAGAGACTTAGGTGCAGGCATTGGGCCGGGAGTTATATTTATTCAGTGATCTTTCTAGCAGCACACCGCGTTTACGAGACGATTTATGATGCGTTTACTGTTTTGATTTCCGCGATGCGTTTCCGCGATATAACTTTTGAGATATTGTGGCATGCTAGGATTTTTATTAAATCCATCACTTATTATGCTAGTAGTTTTCATTATATAAACTTTGGGGTTAGTACGTTGATAACTGTTTTATTATTATATATATATAAACTTGGTCCACTCACCTTTGTTTTGCGCCCCCATTCAGGACTTAGAATCAAGGCACCTAATCCCGGCATGAAGGCACTTCCGCAGCAGCATCTTCGGATCCTCTCGATGTAGGACCCACTTCCTTATTCATCCAAATTTTATCTTAATTCTTTTTAGTGATTATGTTTAGTTGTATGCTCTGAGCACGTTCCTAAATTATTAATTCTTGGTATTTTAAATTTCTAACCCTTATTTATTTCTTATTCTTAGCTTTTGTATCAATTAATGGCTTTCGTCACCCTCGGGTGTCGGCCAGCACGTGTCTATCCTGGTATTCGGGGAATATCAGGGTCGGGGCGTGTCATTCGTCTTCTTCTTCCTCTCTCTCTCTCTCTCTCTCTCTCTGTGTCACTGATTGAATATTGAGCATTAAAGCTATCTGGGTCTTGGGAGATAATCACAAGGAGAAGCTTCTGTTTGGGTTCTTCCGCCATGGACAATCTGTTCACTTAGTCGCTCTCAGACTTTATTGTTTGGTGAGTTCTTATATATCAGCAGTTTTTGTTGTTGGGTTTTCCTCAATTTGCTATTTTTGTTCATTTTTTTCTTTTGGTTTCAGTGACATGGTTTTTCCCCCAAAGATTGGATTTTTAGTTTTTGGAATGTTAAAGATTTAGTCTTTTGGTCTTTTTTGGAAAGGAATCCAAAAATATCAAATTTTTTGTTGAAATTATTTGGCTTTTGGTTCAAATTTTGAATGCAAGAGGTCCTGTTGGTCCATTTGTGACCATATTTTTTGTTTACTTGATTATATTTTGTTTTTAGCAATGAATTTATGAATGTATGAAAAAAAATGGATGCTAAATTTAGGGAGATATTACTCAAATGAAGATATTTTTGTATGGATATTTAGCGTTTGTGAGATTTCTGCTCTTTGAATTGGGGCAAACAGCACTTTGATATTGCTCTTGGACCCCAGATAAAGTTTCCCCTTTTATTAACGCGTTTAGGCGAGTAATTCTACGAAACATCTTGTGAAATTACAGATGTTTCTATGTTGAACTTATTTTGCTTCACTTTGAATCGTTGTCTAGGGACTGCTTTTGGGAACTTGGTGGTGCACGAGGAAGCTCTTCGGGTTATTCAAACGTTCGGAGGTTAACTTTTTGTTTGGAGATTCGATCGAAAACAAGTTGTAGTCATGAATTTTCAACAGGAGAAGTTCGTCAGGTTAGTTTGACAATTAGTACTATAACCTTACATGATATCATGTTGACTAGTTTGCAACTATACAGCAATTTCCTGGCTTTTGGAGCCAAATAGGTCAGCATTTTGATGTTATGTTGTCCTGCTACTATGAAGTACTTGCCGGGAGTTTTATATCACGGTGGCGATGGGATGCTAATACTGTGCCACTACTGTTTCTAATATCACTTCTTTCACTGGTTCTGTCCACACATTAGCACATAATTCCACCACCCTGTCCCTGTCCTTTTGTTCGGAATTAAGTTTAACTGTTGTATGTAATGCTAGATGCTTGGAAATCTCCTTGCGTGCTATATAAATTGGAAGATTTATAATGTCTTGTTTCAGGTTTCAGGATTGGACTGCAGAGAAGAATGTTGAGCCATTATATTCTCCAGATGATCACATGCCACCAGGGAAGTTCAGAAGAACGATTAACTCGGTGTCAGTCAAATTCCAAAGAAGCTTGGAATCTGGTTCTGAGCGGATTAAGAAGTCATGGAAATCTTATTCAATTGACAGTGTTGTCGGCAACAGCTTTGGTAGTGGAATTCTTGATCCTCAAGGGCCATTCCTTCAGAAGTGGAATAAGATATTTGTATTGGCATGTATTATTGCCGTCTCCCTTGATCCCTTGTTCTTTTACATCCCTGTGATCGATGATAAGAAAAAGTGCCTTGGTTTGGACAGGAAGATGGAGATAACAGCTAGTGTTTTGCGTTCATTCACAGATATATTTTATATTGTTCACATAATTTTCCAGTTTCGTACTGGATTTATTGCTCCTTCTTCTCGAGTGTTTGGAAGAGGATGGATTGAGATTTAACTTATTAAGATTTAGTTAAATCTTAACCGTTTCTTTTTGTCTTTTGATGCTTATGAGAGCAAAGCTCATTAAAATACATAGGAGCATCCATCCTAAAATCAATTAGTGGTACGAGGCACATGAAAAACAACGTTTTGAATAACTTTATTGGTACAATTTCTATCGACTGCTCGTCATCCTCTTGCTGTGGCGTCTATGGAGTACCTCAAGTTATACTTCTTACTTCTAAACTTCGATGGGGCAAATTCTCGATGGTCTATCAGATGTTGACATATAATGAGCAGTGTGATTTGAGAGAAACCAACCTACAACACAGGAAAAGAGTTTCAAACACAAAACTTCGGGTGCTTGTGCGAATAACTAATGATTCTTTACTTGACCCTATATAGAAATAAAATCTACTTGTTACAAAGTAGCAGCACAATGGAGAGCTTCTCAATAATTAACGTCTCCTTCGCACCGTCGAGGTTTCCTTTTTATGGCGACGCCAAGCTGCTTGCAAAGCATAAGCTGCCCTTGGTTTCCATTGCTCCACGTTAAAGCTAGTATTAAGGCTCGAGTGGCGGCGTTGCTCTTTGGTGAAAAGCCACCAGAATTTAGAGACTACCGTCTTCAACTGCTGCGCCCTTAGAACAAACACTTCAACTTCCGTTTGCGCCTTGACAGTTTCAGTTGACAAGGGGAAGTTAGATAAGCTGGCACAGTTGATCAGCACCCAATCGAAAAGCTCTTCTCCATAGAAGTCACCTTTGCCAAGAAATCTTACCCTAGCAGTAGCAGAGGCGGTGTAAGTCAATAGCTTACCACGTGTGACGAAGAGCATCTCAGCAAGTGGCTCTCCCTCATGAAAAATGATGCTGTTCTTTGCGTACAGCACCGGCGTGAGATGTTTGCAGATAGCTTCCAACAGTTGTTCGTCTATGGTTTGAAGTATTGGCACTTCTCTGAGTGGACCTGAGCAGAGATGCCATTTTATATCCTTACAAAGTTCCACGGGTAGAAGGTGAAGAAAATTCTGCACGTCAATGCGTATATTTTCTTTCAGTTTGTGTTTCATGGATTGCCAAATCCGTGCCTTTAGACTCCGAGGAAGTGAATGGAAATACATCCACAATTCTATTTCTGGTTTCTTCAATCTCATTTCCTCCGATCTTGCAAGTTTTGACAGCACATATTTCTGTGTGACAAGTGATAACCAAAAGGCTGCTCATCAGGTTTACATAAGTAAATTAGATTATTTGATAAACCAATGCGCAATCAGTCATTTGATAATTAGATAAAGAACTAGGAGGGAATGGTTTAGCACCAACCTGCAGATTTCCAGCAAGAATTGCAAGTAGCACCAAGCCTGTTATCGAAACAACAAGTGAAAAGTATATCTCCCATACGTAGATAGTTGTGGGTTTGAGGCTTTGGCCGAGGGAGCTGCAATAACACGATACAACTAAACATATAAGAGGATATTCTCAAAAGTGCTTAATCCAGAAGCAGTAAGAAATCCTTAGATTCTCTCAATAGTAGGATAATTTGGATAAGTAATAACCTTAGATTTTGTATCCCCCACCAGAAGCAGTAAGAAATCCTTTTTACAAAAGGAGTTGAATCCAGAACTATAGATTCAAGGGCATCAGAGTATATTCCAGAATTCATTGTGTTTGTAGAGCAAGAGTCGTCTGCAAATGCTTTAGCTGCAAATGTGTCATCGCAAAATAAATAGCAGTGCGCACCTCCATGATATTCGCAGGCTTCTCCCCAGCACTTTGTTATTATTTCTATAGAAAAAAAATACCAGAAGGCTCCAGTAACCTACGTACAGAACCAGAAAATTGGTATACAGAACAACAAAAGCGTTTCAGATGTCGAAGGACTGATTAGAAAGGAAAATGACAGGAGACCATCTTTGTTTTAAACAATATTTTATAAACCATATGATTGGCGGTTGATGGTTGGATTCCTTCTTTATATCAAATGGTCTCTCAAGCATCACCCGAATTAGAAATGGTTATGGAACTTACATGACCGGCAAGCATAAAAAGAAAGAGATCAGCCCATGCAGATTCGGCAAGGATGCTAGAACCCCTTAGAGCTACTTTTAACGAGGAGCCGATTCGAAATACCCTTAGCAGATATTGAAGTACAAACATATTTTTCGATATACTTGCGACAAAGAAAGCCCTCGAATGTTTAATTTTTGGAATGACAGCAAAAATTAGCACCTGGACAGATCAGAGCAAGCTTATAAGCTAGCATACCTTGTAAATATTATAGCTCAACTATATATAAAATGGCTTTCCATACCTGTGGAAGTGGAAGAATTATAAGCATGTCGACTAGTAGGTACATCAACAAATATTTCCGTGCTCTTGCCCGAGTCTCTGCAACCGATTCGCCTTGTCGAGAGGCTTGAAAAGAATGAGCAACATTGCTTGCACGGAATTGAAAAATGATATGAAATATATAAAAGAAATCGATGCTGAAACGCAGAAGCGCAGTTACGGTCGCCAATGTTTTGTCCAGGGTAAGGCAATTCTGTTCGTTGTTGTTAACCGTAAGGAGGTACAAGAACAAAGGATCGGTTGAGAGAGCGATAACACAGAAAACTAAAAGTATATGATTCCACCTCTGCAGGACGAACTCCCGTAAATCAAGAAGCTTTTTCTTGGGGAATTTTTTCAGTGCTTCCCTAATATTCTTTGGGAATTTTTCTGCAGCATTTTTTTCTAAGTCACAGTGATGTACCCTGAATTATACAACATATTACAAACAGAAATTGGCTTAGAACTTTTATCCTAAAAATTCAAAATGGCAAACATAAAAAGGATAGCATTCGCTTACCGCGGAATTTGAACCTCCATGGCCATTTGCCAGTGCCACAAATTTTAACCTAGCAGATTATTTGCCGGGATAAAGAAAAGAGACGACTCGAAAACGAGGGAAGAAGAAAGAAGTAAAATGATCAAGTGTCAGAAAGGTTTCATGAAAACCAGTTGAGTTCCAAGAAATGCAATAGTTGGAAGTAAAAAGTTGAAGCACGGAGCCGGCCAAGGCCATGGATCCAATTCACACACGCATTGTCAAAGAAACCTCCAGGAGCTTTCATTTTTCACGAGTCAACCAATCAAGTCAACTAGTTAGGGGTGGGTGGGTACGGTGCAGCTTAATCTAGCTCTACCCTAAAATTTGAACCAGAATCAGAAAATACCAACAGTAAGGTGAAGATGGGAAAAGATGAATAAGAAATTAATTCTTGGCGGTTCGATTTTCGGTTAAATGGGCTGAAATTTATTTATTTTTCGTTTATGTCTTAATATAGGAATTCATACATTTTCTATAAAGGAGCCCAATGAAACCAAAGTTTCATGTTCAGTTTTGAATTAGAAACGTAAAAAATGATAAATCAACTTTGACTATTACCCTTAGCCTTCCACGCTAACAATGCGGGCTACCCGCTTTTGCTTTATTTTTTTATTAAATTAATAAGATAAGAAATAAGAAAATGATTAAAGGATCTGGAGAATCCAGATAAAAGAGATGCGAAGAGCATCCTAATCCCATATTAGTGAGTTGTGGTTCTCTCTAATACAAATTATCGACAATTCCAACCAAAAAATGTTAATAATATCGACTAACCACATTGCTCACGCAATACTTTTCAAGTGGGATTTAAAAATACTAAATATTTGTAATAATTGCTTAATAAGAAGACAATTTTGGATTCAAACGTACAAACCTGATTGAAAAGATATTATTCTGGAATAACCAAAAGAAGAAGAAAAAATATTCAAGTATGATTTTCTTTTCCAATTTCAGAAATAGAAAGCCAAAAAATAATTGGGAGGGATTTGGAGTGATAATTTATGATACTCCTACGTTCTTACAAATTCTAAAAAGAACAATTGTGTTAGCATGACGTTATCTACCTCACCTATTTTGCTTCTCATGCACTAATTATTAATCCGTGTCTTTTAATCCTCTTTAATTATTCGCCCCGACAAAAGAAGTCTATGTAAAATGTATAAAAAAAGTGTAATATCACCACACTTTAATTAAACCAAGATAAATTAATAAAACAATCGAAAGAAAACAACCCCATCCAACGTAGATTTTTCAAATAAAAATAAAATATTTAAAATACCAATAATTTAAAAAAAAAAATTGTCGCACGCATTAGAGTTTGAAGAGAGGTTAGTAAAAAAATAAATTCTAAATTCCAAAAAAAAAAAGAAAAAAAAGAAAACGGTTGAAACTGGAAATTAAAAAAAGATAAAAAGCAGCCATATTCCCGGGAAGCACGCGGGCACAAATTCACTTTTCGCGCATCGGCGAACGTACGCACCGTTGCGAATAGTAACCGCAGAGAGAGCGAGCTTTAAAATATTTTTAGTTCACGGGAGTGGGACCCAGGCCGCAAGACTTTGTTACCTGCCTAATCACAAACTTTGTTGGACATCCTCTCTCTCCCCGTCTCTCTCTCCCCGTCTCTGTCCGAACGCCCGTCTCAAAATCTATAATTTAATCACGACGGAGTGTTCGACTCACTTGACTCGGAGACCCACTGACTCACTTCCTACGCATTTCCGAGAACCTTCGTCTTCTTCTTCTTTTGCTTCTTCTTCCTCTCTCTCTCTCTCTCTCTCTCACTGATTGAATATTGAGCATTAAAGCTATCTGGGTCTTGGGAGATAATCACAAGGAGAAGCTTTTGTTTGGGTTCTTCCGCCATGGACAATCTGTTCACTTAGTCGCTCTCAGACTTTATTGTTTGGTGAGTTCTTATATATCAGCAGTTTTTGTTGTTGGGTTTTCCTCAATTTGCTATTTTTGTTCATTTTTTCTTTTGGTTTCAGTGACATGGTTTTTCCCTCAAAGATTGGATTTTTAGTTTTTGGAATGTTAAAGATTTAGTTTTTTGGTCTTTTTTGGAAAGGATATGAAACTGGAAATCCAAAAATATCAATTTTTTTGTTGAAATTCTTTGGCTTTTGGTTCAAATTTTGAATGCAAGAGGTCCTGTTGGTCCATTTGTGACCATATTTTTTGTTTACTTGATTATATTTTGTTGTTAGCAATGAATTTATGAATGTATGAAAAAAAATGGATGCTAAATTTAGGGACATATTGCTCAAATGAAGATATTTTTGTATGGATATTTAGAGTTAGTGCGATTTCTGCTCTTTGAATTGGGGCAAACAGCACTTTGATATTGCTCTTGGACCCAGATAAAGTTTCCCCTTTTATTAACGCGTTTAGGCGAGTAATTCTACGAAACATGTTGTGAAATTACAGAAGTTTCTATGTTGAACTTATTTTGCTTCACTTTGAATCGTTGTCTAGGGACTGCTTTTGGGAACTTGGTGGTGCACGAGGAAGCTCTTCGGGTTATTCAAACGTTCGGAGGTTAACTTTTTGTTTGGAGATTCGATCGAAAACAAGTTGTAGTCATGAATTTTCAGCAAGAGAAGTTCGTCAGGTTAGTTTGACCATTAGTACTATAACCTTACATACATGATATCATGTTGACTAGTTTGCAACTATACAGCAATTTCCTGGCTTTTGGAGCCAAATAAGTCTGCTACTATGAAGTACTTGCCAGGAGTTTTATAATACGGTGGCGATGGGATGCTAATAATGTGCTGTTGGGGAAAAACTTAGAGTACACAACTCTAACACAAGTGTTGGAGAGACAACACAAGTAAACAAATTACTTGTATTACACACACAAAATATTACAACATTCACAACACTCAAAGACACACTTTAGAAGCAATGACACTCACTCACTTTCTAGAGACAAACTCTAAATCACTCACACTCCTCACAAGGCTACTCTTACTTCTCACTCTCACTTGGTTGGTTGCTTGCTTGCTTAGTTGATTTTCTTGGTTACATGGTTACATAGCACCACACCCATATTTATAGGGCATGTTTGCCGACCTATGCCATCACTAGAGTTTTCTAGTGCATGAACATGCACATACTACACCAACCTAGGCATTTGCTAGATTATTCTAGCTTATTATGCATGCCACCGACATGGGCATTACATAATAACCTATACATTTATGATGATTCTAGCCTTTTCTACATACAAACCATTTTTCTAGATTTTCTTAAGTCTAAGGCGGTGGACTTAGACCTTTTCAACTTTCTACCTTCTTTGCTAGAGTTTTCTAGCATTTTCTCATTCATAATTCCAAATGGGCTGGCCCTTAATTATTGGGCTGGTGTTGTACTTTCAACACTCCCCCTCAACACCAGCTCATTTTTTCCTCCATGCCGAGTTGACGACAAAGCTTTTTCTTGCACACCCATTTGCATGATATGGGTTTCACATCTCTTCGCCTTGGTATTAGATTCCAAGCTTGATTTAGCTTCACTGCAGTGACCTCTTCTCCCAACTTTGAGCAACTCAGGTTCAACTGCTTCTTCTTCTATGGCTACGTTGGCGTATTTAGGATTTGGCTTTCGGATTCTTGTTGACCTCCTTGGTTGTGATTGTGGAGTTGATACTTCCACTTCACTAGGTCTATCTTCTTCTGGTTGTTGATACACGTCAGCTTGCCAAGGGTTTTGAAGTGCTGCTTGCTCAACATCATCATCATCAAGCGAATCCTCAGACTCATCTGGTCTCGACTGGATTCGAACAATTTGCTCCCCCATCTTTTGCTGCAACTTATCTTCTATCTCTCTCGAATCAGGCAACGCCTCTTTTTCTGAGGACCACCAAGAAGATGCTTCATCAAACACCACATCTTGTGATGTGTAACACCTTCCATTCGTAGGATCACAACATTTCCACCCTTTTCTTTGGCTGTCGTATCCCATAAATATACATCGAACTGCCTTCTTGTCAAACTTGCTACATAAATGACTTGGAACAAATACGTAGCACACACAGCCAAAGACTCGAAAGTAACTAACTGTAGGTTTCATATCCCACAGTTTCTCAAAGGGTGAGACAAATTCTAACCTTGGTTGAGGAAGCCTGTTGATCACATGAGCTGCAGTTTTCATTGCTTCGGCCCAAAACCTTCCTGGTACATTCTTGGCATGGAGCATACTTCGACATATCTCTGCAAGATGTCGGTTCTTTCCTTCTGCTACGCCATTCTGTTGTGGCGTGTTGGCACATGTGAACTGGTGACGTATTCTACATTCTCGTAGATACTGGGAAAACTCATTCGAGGTATATTCTCCTCCATTATCTGTGCGTATGCAACAGATCTTCTTTCCCACTTCTCCTTCAACTGTCTCCTTAAACTCTTTAAATTTTGAAAATGTTTCAGATTTTTCTTTCATAAAGAAAACCCACACATACCTGGAGAAGTCATCAATGAACGTCACCATGTATCGCATCCCACTTATCGATGGTTGTTTGATAGGCCCGAACACATCGGAATGAACCAACTCCAATGGCTCTTTCGCTTTAAACTTCGACTCTTCGTATGGTAGTTGATGTGCTTTACCATATTGGCATCCTGCACAAACTGTGTCTGTTCTCACGTCAAGTTGAGGTAGCCCTTTAAGCATTGACTTCTTCATCATCACATTTAGCTTGTGATAGCTAACGTGACCCAATCTCATGTGCCATAAATCTGCTGTCTCGTTCCTCCTTGTCTTGTCTACGTATGCAGTTTCTGCTGTCATTACATAGACTGACTGCAGTCGCCGTCCCTCCATTGTTGGCGTCCCTAAGATCTTGAGGTGTCGATACACCTTTACATCTCGTGGACCAAACAAGACATAATTTCCTAATGACGTCAGTTGCGGCACTGAAAGCAGATTTTTCTTCATACCTGGAACATGGTAGACATCTTGAAGCGGCACATGGTTAGTGTTGTATCGGGGCTCAATTACTGTCTTACCGATGTGAGCAATCAGTAGCCTTGAGTCGTTAGCCGTCACCACTAAGCGGCCTCCTTTGTACTTAGTCAGACTTTGTAACTTTTTCTCATCACCTGTCATATGGTTTGAGCAGCCTGAATCCACGATCCAATCATTCTGGTAGTCAATCGACTCCGGACTTGCTGCTGTGAGAGCTGACTCTTGCTTCTCCATAGCAACGGATGCTCCAGCGTCCCATTCTTCCTCCATGGCTAGAGACGCAATGACGTCCCAATCATCTTCATTTTTCTTCTCTGAGTTGGCGACGTTACTTTCTGCAGGTTTTTTGAACCAGCAATCCTTCGCCATGTGGCCCTTCTTTCCACAATTGTAGCACTTACCCTCAAACCTTTTATTGTTTTGGGATTGACCACGGTTGTCGTGATACGTTAGAGCTCCCCCTGGTCGAGAACTCTCTCCTCCTTGATGACCTTTCGCCTTGTCACCATTTATTTTAGATCCACCATGAGCACGGTGCTTAAAGCTGCCTTTACTTTTGGTGTAAAGCGCTTCCTCTTCTCCTTTTAACGAGACCCCTCCCATTTGCTTTGCCAAAGCTTCTTGATCGGCAAGCAAATTCTCAAACTCAACAAGTGATGGTTGGGTCGGCCATCCTTGTACAGCGGCAACGAAGCCTCGATATTCGGGTCTCAATCCATGGATAATTATTCTTTTTATCCTGGATTCTACAATGGCAGCACTAGGATCTAATTCAGAAATTTCACGGCAAATAGACTTTACCTTGTGGAAGTATTCGGCAATCGTCATGTCTCGTTGGGCCATCGATAACAGCTCATTCTCGAGAAGCTGCAGTCTTGTATCATTCCTCTTTGAAAAGAGTGTGGCGAAGGTGTCCCACGCTTCTTTTGGTGTCTTGGCCTTCCGTATGTGCTCCAACATGTCATCTTCAACTGTGGTTTTTAAGGCAAACATGGCCTTACCTGCCTTGATCTTCCACTTCCTCAAAATTCCGCTGGTGTCCTCTTCCGGCTGCGTAACTTCATTACCGCCGACGACATCCCAAAGATCTTGGCCTTGTAGGTAAGACTCCATACACGTCGCCCATGTGTTGTAATTTTTGTTGTTCAACTTCTTGATTCCTCCAACAACTTGAAGATCTCCCATTGTGTCGGTAGAACTTCGATACACCGAACAAGCTTAACGAATAATCTTGCGAAGTACTAAACTTCTCACGATTCTCAAAAACTTCACTAGAGACGGTCCCTGATCGTACCGCTCTGATACCAATTGTTGGGGAAAAACTTAGAGTACACAACTCTAACACAAGTGTTGGAGAGACAACACAAGTAAACAAATTACTTGTATTACACACACAAAATATTACAACATTCACAACACTCAAAGACACACTTTAGAAGCAATGACACTCACTCACTTTCTAGAGACAAACTCTAAATCACTCACACTCCTCACAAGGCTACTCTTACTTCTCACTCTCACTTGGTTGGTTGCTTGCTTGCTTAGTTGATTTTCTTGGTTACATGGTTACATAGCACCACACCCATATTTATAGGGCATGTTTGCCGACCTATGCCATCACTAGAGTTTTCTAGTGCATGAACATGCACATACTACACCAACCTAGGCATTTGCTAGATTATTCTAGCTTATTATGCATGCCACCGACATGGGCATTACATAATAACCTATACATTTATGATGATTCTAGCCTTTTCTACATACAAACCATTTTTCTAGATTTTCTTAAGTCTAAGGCGGTGGACTTAGACCTTTTCAACTTTCTACCTTCTTTGCTAGAGTTTTCTAGCATTTTCTCATTCATAATTCCAAATGGGCTGGCCCTTAATTATTGGGCTGGTGTTGTACTTTCAACATGTGCCACTACTGTTGCTAATATCACTTCTTTCACTGGTTCTGTCCACACATTGGCACATAATTCCACCACCCAGTCCCTGTCCTTTTGTTCGGAATTATGTTTAACTGTTGTATGTAATGCTAGATGCTTGGAAATCTCCTTGCGTGTTATTTAAATTGGAAATCTCCTTGCGTGTTATTTAAATTGGAAATATAATATCTTGTTTCAGGTTTCAGGATTGGACTGCAGAGAAAAATGTTGAGCCATTATATTCTCCAGATGATGACATGCCACCAGGGAAGTTCAGAAGAACAATTAATTCGGTGTCAGTCAAATTCCAAAGAAGCTTGGAATCTGGTTCTGAGCGGATTAAGAAGTCATGGAAATCTTATTCAATTGACAGTGTTGTCGGCAACAGCTTTGGTAGTGGAATTCTTGATCCTCAAGGGCCATTCCTTCAGAAGTGGAATAAGATATTTGTATTGGCATGTATTATTGCCGTCTCCCTTGATCCCTTGTTCTTTTACATCCCTGTGATCAATGATAAGAAAAAGTGCCTTGGTTTGGACAGGAAGATGGAGATAACAGCTAGTGTTTTGCGTTCATTCACAGATATATTTTATATTGTTCACATAATTTTCCAGTTTCGTACTGGATTTATTGCTCCTTCTTCTCGAGTGTTTGGAAGAGGTGTTTTAGTTGAAGATGCTTGGGCTATTGCAAGGAGGTATCTCTCGTCATACTTCCTAATTGACATTCTTGCAGTCCTTCCTCTACCACAAGTAAGCTAACCCTTCCTACTTTGTATGAGGTGCATTAATTTACTGTTCGGTTACTCATCTAATATGGCAGGTTGAGGGGTATCTTTATGCACAATCTGTACTCTCTCTGCACATGATGTGTAATCATTTTGACCCAATATTGTGTGTACTTTTGGTGTTGCGTATATTAGTTAATCGTATGTAGTATCTGCTACTTTAAATTTGGCATATAGTGTGGTTAGTGGTAGTCAATGTCTTGTTTAGATTAGAATGTTTGTGCATCATTTTGATTCTGCTTTGGACCCCTAATGATACTATGAAATATGTCCAGGTGGTTATTCTAATTTTCATTCCAAAATTGGGAGGCTCAAAAACGTTGAATACAAAGAATTTGTTGAAGTTTGTTGTTCTGTTCCAGTATTTTCCAAGGTTTATACGGATATATCCATTGTACAGAGAAGTCACAAGGGCTTCTGGTATACTTACCGAAACTGCTTGGGCAGGAGCTGCATTTAATCTTTTTCTTTACATGCTCGCCAGTCATGTAAGTTTGATCATGATATTCATAGCTACAATACAATTGTCCTTCTTTGAATCTTCTGATTTACAAGTGATATGCTGTTCTTAGGTACTGGGAGCTTTTTGGTACTTGTTCTCTATAGAACGTGAAACCAAGTGCTGGAAAGCAGCATGTGGGAACAATATAACCATATGCTCGCTCAAGGATTTATACTGTGATACCGTGGGCTTGAATGCTTTTAGTAAGATCACATTCTTAAATTCTTCCTGCCCGATACAAGATGAAGATAAAACACAGTTTGATTTTGGAATATTCCTTGATGCCCTTCAATCTGGTATTGTTGAGTCAAGCACAGATTTTCCTCAGAAATTCTTTTACTGCTTTTGGTGGGGCCTACGGAATTTGAGGTGTGCCTATACAACTTGTCTTTGTCTGCATTCTTAGGGTCTTCTGATGATGAGCTCAGTAGAGTTAACTTATAAAACGAGTATTTAATACTTGATGCAGTATCTTTATTTGGTGTTGATTCTCGATATTTTCATTTTGCAGTTCACTTGGTCAGAACCTTGCAACCAGTACATATGTATGGGAAATCTGCTTTGCAGTCTTCATTTCTATCGCTGGGTTGGTGCTATTTTCATTTCTCATCGGAAATATGCAGGTTGGTACTTAATGTTGTGCCTGTAGTTTTACAGGATTGACATATCGTTTCTATTTCTGTCGTGAGGTTCTGATGAACTTTAAATTTTTGAAACAGACATATTTGCAATCTACAACCACAAGATTGGAGGAAATGAGAGTGAAAAGGAGAGATGCAGAACAATGGATGTCCCACCGCTTGCTACCTGAGAATTTGAGAGAGCGCATCAGGCGGTATGAACAATATAAATGGCAAGAAACCAGAGGTGTTGATGAAGAGAATTTGATATGTAATCTTCCCAAGGATCTTAGAAGGGACATAAAGCGCCATCTCTGTTTGGCTCTGCTTATGAGGGTAAGTTTCTCCACCATTGTTATTGTCATCTTAATGTGCATTCGAACCACTAGATATTGATTCTTACTCTTTCCTTGACTGCATTAAAGGTGCCAATGTTTGAGAAAATGGATGAACAACTGCTCGATGCAATGTGTGACCGTCTCAAGCCGGTACTATATACAGAGGAAAGCTATATCGTTAGGGAGGGAGACCCAGTGGATGAAATGCTCTTTATTATGCGGGGCAGGCTATTGACTATGACCACGAATGGTGGAAGAACCGGTTTCTTCAACTCTGAATATCTCAAGGCCGGTGACTTTTGCGGCGAAGAACTTTTGACATGGGCTCTTGATCCCCACACATCAGCTAATCTTCCCATCTCGACCAGAACTGTCCAAGCCCTCAGTGAAGTTGAAGCCTTTGCTTTAAAAGCGGATGACTTGAAGTTTGTAGCCTCTCAGTTCAGGCGACTCCACAGCAAGCAGCTCCGGCACACATTCAGGTTCTACTCACAGCAGTGGAGAACTTGGGCAGCTACTTTTATACAAGCAGCGTGGCGCCGTCATATGAAGAAGAAGCTAGAAGAGTCTCTGCAGGAAGAGGAGAATAGGCTGCAAGATGCGCTGGCCAAGGCTGGGGTCAGCTCCCCAAGTCTAGGGGCCACCATTTATGCCTCACGTTTCGCTGCTAATATACTGCGTACTATACGCCGTAGTGGTACGCGGAAGGCAAGGGTGCCAGAGAGACTACCGGCCATGCTACTTCAGAAGCCGGCGGAGCCTGATTTTACTGCTGAAGAGCAATAATAGGTATATAGAGGTTTTGATTAAGTTATATGATTGGTCGTCTTCTTGTTGTAAAATGTAACCGAGAAACCGTTTGAGCTGTTAAAAAGGAAGAAAAGTGTAACAGCGTAATGGTAGAGAGCCACATTTTGTTGAGTGTACCAACTTCTGTAAAATGTGTGTTGTATATGGCAATGTCCGACTCTTTTTTCTCATTTTACGGAATATGAGAGAAAGGATTGCATTTTTCTTTCGTTTTACTGAAATTTTTTTACCTTTGGTCCGTCGATATCGTACTTGCTTAGCATCTAGCAGCAATTGGATGACGCCACATCTGAGCCTCTCGATTTCGTTGTTCTGTAAATAAGAGCCTTCCCTTTCACCTTTTACATCCTTGTCTGAATTCTTAAGTCGCCTTCGTCCTTCCACCCGCATATCCGGTCGCCTTCGATTATCGATTGGTAATCGAGGAGGGGTTGACAAAGAGCCAAGAGGATAAGTCCTGGTCCACAGGAGCTCAATATTGAAGGTTCCTGCACTAATTACATTTCTTGACTTGCAAGGCCGGTGCAGTTGAAGTCTTCGTCTTCTCTCTCTCCCTCTCTCTCTCTCTCTCTCTCTCTATGGTTTGAGCATTTTATCCAGTCTTCGTTCTCCCTGCAGATAACTACTAGATTAAGATTTCTGGTAATGGCGGTCAGATGAATTTAGTATAATTATTCTGTTGTTTGTCCGAAAAAAAGCTAAAAAAGATTAGTTCCATAATATAGCTAGAGTTTTGGGACATGGGTTTGAAGAGGATATTGATGGATTCTATTAAGAGAGTTGGAGAAACAATGAACTCTTACCATGGAGTTTTGGGTTCCAAGAGGAGTTGACTTGGCCCGCAGGAGATCCCAAGGCTGAATAATGTGTGTCTAATTTTTTATGTATTTGTGCTCTTACTGGATCCGTTGTTCTGTTGTATCCTTGTTTTTAATGATCAGAAGCACTGCCTTAGATTGGACACAAAATTGTTTTGCGGTTCTTCGTCGATTTGTTTTATATAATCCATATGGTTTTTCAATTCCGTGCTGCTATTGTTAGTCCTTCTTCTCAAGCTTCTGGAAGAGTTGGGTTGGTTAAAGAGATGCAGGCAACTGCATGGAGATATTTGTTCTTCTACTTCCCGGCAGACGTGTTTATGATTCTTCCACTGCCACAGGTCAGGAATTTCAACTCCCTTCACCCTTAGTTATATTACTAGCAAAGATGCCTAGCGCTCTGCCGCGGATTTGAAATCGTAATCACAATTTAAAACACTCATCTCTAAATAATTTAAAAACTGATCAAAGCAGCTGAACTCAAATGGTAGAAATAAGTCTTCAGTTTGCATGTATATTCTATTGAATTTACATTAAGAGCTTATGTACAATTAAAATGGCGGCTTTCTAAGTACAAATCAGAGAGTAAATAAATTGTTCACATCATCAATTTGAACCTAAATTATACTAACTTTATATTAACAGCCTATGTACAACAAAAATAATTCACATGCTTTATTTCTTAGACTTAATTTCTTACTTCACTGTTCTTGGGGCTCATCACATTCTTCTTTTGTCCTGCATTCGGAGACACTTTGAAACTTCCTTTCAAAACTGTAAAGACAAACTTAATCAATTAAATACAAATATATTGAAACACTGCCAAGTAGAAACAATATTGAGACAAAGAGTTCATGGAAATATCAAACAGTGAACAATTCATGATTTTTTTTATTTAGAAAACATACTAACAAATAACTAAATGAGTGCCGATTACTGATTAAACCCCTTAAACCATTGTTGTGGAAATAAAGATAAATACTTTAGAATAAAGTTGAGATAATTATGTAATGAAATCACTCTTTGATTTGGAAGCCATTAAATCCAAAATCTAGCCTTTTCTTCAACACCATATCTCAAGCATAGATGGCAATTTACAATCATCAAACACAGAAAAGATAAATTCCATATACAAACCCACACTAAAGGGTGCTTAATTTGTTTGAAAAGGTATACAATTCTAAGTATTGGGTTTAATTCATATCGTGTGAAATCCAATTTAGAGAATGTGGATAATTCGTTGGTCTAATCATTAATAACAACCTCCATGCAATGTGCAAAACACTTTAAACATTATTAGCATAGAGTTGAGCACAGTCCTTGGTTTAACTAAAGACTTGGAGACCCTTACCTTGATTGAAATATTTTCCTTGCGCTTTTTCAAGATGTCTAGAAGCACCAGAGTCCAAAGCCTCCAAACTCAAACACCATAAAACACAAACAACAACAGCAAAGCCTTTTTTCATTAAGTGGGGTAGGCTATATGAATCCTATAACGCCATTGCGCTTGGTTATGTGCCACGTCTTCCGTTAGATCCAAGTACTCCAATTCTTTTCTTAGAGTCTCTTCCAAAGTCTTCCTAGATCTTCGTCTAACGCTTCTGCTCTGAACCTTTATCTCGTAATTGCATCTTATAACCGGAGCGTCTGTAGGCATTCGTTTCACATGCTCAAACCACCGTAACCGATTTTCTCTCATCTTTCCTTCAATTTCGGCTACTCCTACTTTACCTCGGATATCCTCATTCCTAATTTTATCATTTCTCGTGTGCCCACACATCCAACGAAGCATCTCATCTCATCTCATCTACACTCATTTTGATGCTTCACCGTCCACCATTCCGTGCCATAAAGCATTGACGGCCTTATTGCCGTTCTATAAAAAATTTCCTTGAGCTTTAATGGCATACGACGGTCGCACAACACACCCGATACACTCTTCCACTGTAACATCCCACATCGACCAACGGATAGGGGGTGATGTGTCTTATATGTACATGCCCACCTCCATATAGTATGAAGCATTTTGAGAGCTCAATGGCTTCGGAGTTCGTAGGAACTCCGAAGTTAAGCGAATTCGGGCGAAAGCATTCCCAGGATGGGTGACCTCACTAGGAAGTTCTTATGTAAGTTCCCAGAAACAAAACTGTGCGAGCCGAGCCTAAAGCAGATAATATCGTGCTACGGCGGAGCCGGTCTGAGATGTGATAGAATAATATCAAAGCCACTCTGCCGTGTGGTGCGAGTGTGCCGACGAGGACGTCGAGTCCCTAAGGGGGGCTAGATTGTAACATCTCACATCAACCAACGGAGAGGGAGTGATGTGCCTTATATGTACATGCCCACATCTATATAGTACGAGGCATTTTGGAAGCTCATTGGTTTCGAAATTCATCGGAACTCCAAAGTTAAGCAAGTTCAAGCGAGAGCATTCCTAGGATGGGTGACCCCACTGGGAAGTTCTCGTGTGAGTTCCCAGAAACAAAACCATGCGAGCCGGGCCCAAAGCGGACAATATTGTGCTATGAAAGAGCCGGTCTGGGATGTGACATCCACTTTATCCATTCAGTTTGTATTTTATGGTTAAGGTCTTCATCCAACTCTTTGTTCTTTTGCAAGATATATCCTAAGTAGCGAAAATGATCGCTCTTTGGTACTTTATCTGTAAACACAGCATTGCAAAAAATAACCTCTAAAAAATGGTTGAAAAATTAAAACTTAGTAAGCAAAAATTGGAAAGGGATCCTCTCCGAATCCCTTCCATAAAATTCACCCAATCAATCAATTCGGGCCCTTGAAATTTGATCCAACGGTTACAAACAGGGGATCCCTTTAAAAGTTATAATAACTTGAGCCGTTAAATCAAATTTTAAGACAGGGCCGACTCTGAGTATTGAGGGGCCTTGTGCAAAACTTAGATGGAGGCCCTTCATTTTTTTTAATGTTATATTTCTTTATTATTTTTTTTTTCAATTTTTTCATCTATAAAACTAAAATATTACAAGTTACTACAACAAAAATAAGTTGTTTGATAAGTTAGGTGTTTTTCCTTACCTTTAAAGGTCCTAAGTTCGATACACGTTGGATGCCTTTTTGTTATCTCATGTTTACAAATTTGCAAAAGCTTAAAATATAACAAAACAATATCACTGAGATTCGAACCCAACACATGGGCTATAAGAAAGAAGAGTTAAACTGTTTGCGCTAGAACCACATATAAGATTATTTTTTGCATCTAATATATTTTATATGCATATGTATACATGTAATGTAATGAAAATTTAGGGGCTCTTCCGAATCGAGGGCCCTGTGCGATGGCACCTGTTGCACACCCTCAGGGCCGGCTCTGTTTTAAGAGTTCAGATTAGGTGATTAAGTGGATTTAGTGGAAGGGATCTGGATATCGGATCCCTTTCCACAAAAATCAAAGAGGGCTAGCAAAAATAAAAGGGATGTGATATCCACACACCTCATTTTACTTCTCACACACATTTTTAATTTTCGACAGTCAGATCAGATGAATTGAAGAAGATCAACGAACATAAATTATCAAGGGATGTGTGAGAAGTAAAATGAGATGTGTGGTTAGCATGACACGCCCCGACCCTGATGTCCTTGGAACATCGGAATGGTCACGTGCTGACCGACACTCGAAGGGTGACGAAAGCCATTTAATTCAAGTAAAAGCTCATAAATAAGCTAAAACAGGCAAAAGGAACTAGTAACATAATACTAAAATTCAACTGCTAATTAATAAAATTATGGTCATACACATAAGTTCAGAGCATACATCTATTACATAGTACAAGCAGAATTTAAGATAGAAAAGTGCTATATTACAATATATGTCGAAGCAGAGGAAATATAACACTGAATCACTGGTAGGGAAATGCTTCGTAGCTCAAATCATAATCCTCGTTCATAGGTCCTGAAGGGGGTGCAGAACAAACGTGAGTGGACCAATTTAATATAAATATAATAAAATAGTTATCAACATACTAACCCCCAGGTTTATGAAAACATATATATAATGAAAAACATAGGTTTTCCGAAACCTAGCATGTTGTGCAATGTCTCAAATTCATAACTTGTATAAATAATAAACACTAGTGATTTGTCCGATAACCTCCATGCCCCATGCCGGCTCCCCGTCTCTGAGCAGACAGTCAGAGGAAAATACACTTCAGGTCATATGCCAGCTTCCCGTCTCTGTGCTAAATAGCCAGAGGAAACACACTCCAGGCCCTATGCCAACACCAAACCGTCGCCCGGGACGGACCAGAATATATCCCTACATCCTGTAGCGGAAATGACCACTAGGTAAATACAAAACTATTGAACATATAATTATTGAAAAACAACTTCATAGTATAAAATCATCCATCATCTATACTATAAAGAGGTGTTCTAAACATGTTCTAAATATCATATCGTCATCCATCATATATTCTATAAGAACATGGGTTATATGAAAAATAGTAGTAATTTAATCTAGCATCAGTAAGCATGTTATCTCACAAAACATTTCATAAAACATAATTATTAAGTCATGTTTTTCATGTATGCATTTCTATTATTAAAACATGCTTTTGAAAGGATCCACTTATCGTACATCGATGGTGCAAAGTTGTACCAAAAAGGTATAACGGAATCACCGTTAAAAATTGCACATATTCACAAAAAGAGATATCTTTAGTCAAACTCTATTCAAACGATTGAATTTGGGAAAACAGACTTCAAAAACGGGTTCAGGACGTCGAAATTAGCCTACGAGAGGTCCTGAACGAAACCCCAAAAGGTCAACTCAAAAAGTCAACATTGACCATTGACCGGTCAAAATCAACTCTGACCGTTGACCGAGTCAACAGTCAAAGTCAACAGGTCAAAAGGGTCAGACTGGGCTTTGGATTGGGTTAGGCCGATTGGGCCCTAAGGGTTTTGGGTTTAGATTGAAGGTTAATGGGTTTTAGGGAAATGGGGTTTGGGAAAGGGGGTTGAAAACCCAAACTCAGATTGGCCCTAAGGCCTAATCTTCTTGGTTCTAAACATACGGGCCCAGGCTAAATGCCTGGCCCAATTAGGGGTTTTTGGGGTTCCAACAAGCACGGGCCTAATGCCCTCAATAAAATGGCCCAAGGCCTTTATTCTTAAAACTATAATTAAATAAAACCTAAAAAGGTTTTGGGTTGGTCTAATGGGCTACAGGCCCTAAACAAAACGGCCCGAAGGCCTTTTGGGTTTAAAAACAAAACAAACTAAAATAAAAAGGAAATGGGTTAGGGGATTGGGTTAGGCTCACCACGGGCCTAAGGCCCGAGTGCCTTGGAACCGGCCTGAATGGCTTGGTGCACCGGAGGAGAACGTCGGAGCTTCTACAGCTCCGGCCGACCACAAACCACAAACCTAGACTCCGATCTAGGTACCAAAACGAAGTACAAGCCGATAGGAGTGTTTTTATACCTTCCTTGCGCCGTAGAACGGTCGAAGGTGGCCAGAAATTCCCTCAACACGCACGGTTCGCCGGAGATGGGTGTGCCTTCACCCGAGTCGATTTAGTCCTAAAACCTCCACAATAACGAAATAAAACCCATTTAAACCACATTCCAGCAAGATTCTAGGACGAAAAAGGAAGAAATCGAGGCTTACCAAACCGGAGGAATAGAAATCTTGCCGGAGTTTGTTTCTGGGTTCGTCTTCGCAGCACGGGAAAGAGGGAGAAAGAAGGACGAGGAATTGATGATGGGGGCGCCTTCCTCGTAGATAAGGCAACTGGGTGTGTGTGTGTGTGTGTGTGTGTGTCTCAGAGAAGAGAGAGAGAGAAATGAGGGATCCGAGAGAAAGAGAGAAGGGGCAGACAGAAAGAGGAAGAAGATGGGGGTCACCCAGGGGGTGGGGTGGGGTGGGGTGGGGTGGGGTGGGGTGGGTGGGGATAGAGAGAGAAGATAGAGAAGTCTTGGGGGGTGATGCCACGTGGCAGCTTGGGAACAATCCTGATTGGGTAGTCAAAATAGGACTAAATTGATAGATTAATAACATTTTGGAGTAATTACAAAAATATATTTTTATAAATGGGGGTGGGTGTTACATAGCACACCCCAAATGAAAAGCGCAGTTGACTTGAAGTCTTCGTCTCCTCTCTCTAAGGTTTGAGCTTTTTATCCACAAACTGTCTTCTTTCCCCTGCAGACAACTTCCAGATTAAGTTTCTGGTAATGGAGGTTTGATTAGTTCCATAATATAGCTAGAGTTTTGGGAGGTGGGTTTGAAGAGGATATTGATGGATTATATTAAGAGAGTTGGAGAAACAATGACCTCTTACCATGGAGTTTTGGGTTCCAAGAGGAGTCGACTTGGCCCGCAGGAGATCCGAAGGTTGAATGATGTGTATCTAACTTTTTGTGTAATTGCGCTCTCACTGGATCCGTTGTTCTGTTATATCCTTGTTTTTAATGTTCAGAAGAAGTGCCTTAGATTGGACACAACACTGGGGACTCCAGTCGTTGTTTTGCGGTTCCTCGTCGATTTCTTTTATATAATCCATATGGTTTTTCAATTCCGTGCTGCTATTGTTAGTCTTTCTTCTCAAGCTTCTGGAAGAGTCGAAGAGATGCGGGCAATTGCACGGAGATATTTGTTCTTCTACTTCCCGGCAGACGTATCTGTGATTCTTCCACTGCCACAGGTCAGGAATTTCATCTCCCTTCACCTTTAGGTATATTATATGACTGCATTTGTGGACTCATAAGCTTTGCATCAATGTGTTCAGGTCCTCATTTTTGCTATTGTTCCAAAACTAAATGCTTCAAGGGTTTTGGGTGCAACAAAATCATTGAACTTCATAGTTGTCTTTCAATATGTGCTGAGGCTCCTTCGCATCTGTTCCTTATTGAAAAAAGTTACAAGTAATTCGGGCATCCTCGCTGGAACTGCATGGGCTAATCTCTTTCTATACATGCTTGCAAGTCACGTAAGTCCCGTAACCATTTCCCATGTTTTCTTGCAGAATTGATGCTTTACCAATGTATAATTAGGAAATTTGTGCAGATTCTGACAATCCAGTGTGGTTTGTTGGCCCTGTAGGTTGTTGGAGCCTTTTGGTACCTGTTTTCTATAGAAAGGAACGTAAGTTGCTGGAGTGAAGCATGTCAAAATCATACCGGTGTACATTGTTCTTTATTTTGTGATGACACCTTCGGAGCTAGATCATTTCCAAACGATTCTTGCTCTACAAAGATACCAAGCTCCACACCTTTTAATTTTGGAATATACGCTGACGCCCTTGAATCCGGTGTTGTGAACGACTCAGCAGATTTCGTACAAAAGATTTCTTACTGCTTTTGGTGGGGACTGCAAAATTTGAGGTTCAACATTTCATCCTATCGCATTTGTTCGTTAAGGATTTTTGTCTGCACTATTTAGACTAGCTTCTCATATGTTTGAGCTTTATATTCTGCAGCTCCCTCGGTCAAGGCCTCAAAACGAGTACATATGTTTGGGAAGTCTACTACGCAGTTTTCGTTTCACTTTCTGGGTTGGTACTGTTGTCATCTCTAATTGGAAATATGCAGGTAGGTGGTATTTAGTCCATGTAATCGCTCTCAGTTATGTGGCATACATAATGTCCCTCCAATTCTTTAGTCTAATCTCTAACGACCTATTCGTCATGCATATATTGTTTGGATATACGTATAAACTAAACTTGTATGACATGTTTGTTTAACGTCGTTTAGGATATGATCGATTAATAAGTGTATCTTGTTGTGGATCACAGACATATTTGCAGTTGAAAACTGCAAGATTGGCGGATATGAGATCCAAGGAGCAAGAGAGAGAATATTGGATGGCCTTTTATGCACTTCCCCCTCATCTCAAGAAGCGTATTCGGGAATACCCAAGAGACCAATGGCAAGAAAACACAGGAGTTAGCATGGAGAATTTTTTTCTGAGTCTTCCCAGGGAAATCAGGAGTGATACGAAGCGCCATATCTGTTTGCCTCTGCTTATGAGAGTGAGTTTCTTCACCATTATGTTTTGTCATCTTAGTATGCCTTTCAAACCACTAGATATGGATTCTTACTTTTTCCTTGACTGCATTAAAGGTGCCAATGTTCGAGAAAATGGATGAACAACTGCTCGATGCAATGTGTGACCGTCTCAAGCCGGTGCTATATACAGAGGAAAGCTATATCGTTAGGGAGGGAGACCCAGTGGATGAAATGCTCTTTATCAAGGGGGGCAGACTATTGACTATGACCACGAATGGTGGAAGAACCGGTTTTTTAAACTATCAATATCTCAAGGCCGGTGACTTTTGCGGCGAAGAACTTTTGATATGGGCTCTTGATCCCCACGCATCAGCTAATCTTCCCATCTCGACCAGAACTGTCAAAGCCCTCAGTGAAGTTGAAGCCTTTGCTTTAAAAGCGGATGACTTGAAGTTTGTAGCCTCTCAGTTCAGGCGACTCCACAGCGAGCAGCTCCGGCACACATTCAGGTTCTACTCACAGCAGTGGAGGACTTGGGCGGCCCTTTTTATACAAGCAGCGTGGCGCCGTCATATGAAGAAGAAGCTAAAAGAGTCTCTGCGGGAAGAGGAGAATAGGCTGCAAGATGCGCTGGCCAACGCGGGGGTCAGCTCCCCAAGTCTAGGGGCCACCATTTATGCCTCACGTTTTGCTGCTAAAACACTGCGTAGTACGTGGAAGGCAAGGGTGCCAGAGAGACTACCAGCGATGCTACTTCAAAAGCCGGCGGAGCCTGATTTTAATGCTAAAGAGCAATAATAGGCATGTAGAGGTTTCGATTAAGTTATATGATTGGTCGTCGTCTTCTTGTAAAATGTAATCGAGAAACTGTTTTAATTGATAAAAAGGAAGAAAAGTGTAACAGCATAATGGTAGGGAGCCACATTTTGTTGAGTGTACCAACTTCAGTAAAATGTGTGTTGCATATGGCAATGTCCGATTCTTTCTTTTTCTCATTTTACGGAATATGAGAGAAAGGATTACATTTTTCCTTCGTTTTACTGAAATTTTTTTACCTTTGGTCCGTCGATATCGGACTTGCTTAGCATCTAGCAGCAATTGGATGACGCCGCATCTGAGCCTCTCGATTTCGTGGTTCTGTAAATAAGAACCTTCCCTTTCACCTTTTACATCCCTGTCTGAATTCTTTGTTAGAACGAGTATGAGATAGAGAAGTTTTAGGGACCGGCTATGGGTATTTAGTTTGGTAGAAAAGTATTATTGATAAGAGGATTGCTAGTCCTTAATGAAGAAAGGTTTTGCATAGCATTAAGATCAGTTCTTACGGAACAAGTAAAGCAAGTATTTGTTTTCTATAAGGATTTTAATAGGGAATCCTTTTCTGGTATGGAAAAGATTATATGTATATATATAGTGACCTCTTCTCTCACAAGATACACGTTCATATTGAGACTTAAACCTATTGTAAGTCGAGTTCTTGATTTTCTGCAAGAGAGAAGAAGGTTCACTGAAAGCTTAGCTCTATGGCTTCTAGTTCGGGAACTTCTGCAGGTATGTTTTCTTCTTGGTTCACTCACACACAAATTCTGGTTAGTTCTTATTAGGTTGTAGTTCATGTTTTAATCTTGGTTAGTGTGTTAATTCTTACATTCTTAAGTTGCCTTCGTCCTTCCCACCATCGCATTCAGTCGAGGTCGATTATTGATTGGTAATCGAGGAGGGGTTTACAAAGAACCAAGAGGAGAAGCCTTGGTCCAGAGGAGCTCAGTATTGAAGGTTCCTGCAGTAATTACATTTCTCGACTTGCAAGGCCGGTGCAGTTGACTTGAAGTCTTCGTCTTCTCTCTCTCTCTCTCTCTATGGTTTGAGCCTTTTATCCACAAACTGTCTTCTTTCTCCCTGCAGATAACTACGAGATTAAGATTTCTGGTAATGGCGGTCAAATGAATTTAGTATAACTATTCTATCGTTTGTCCGAAAAAAGCTAAAAAAGAATAGTTCCATAATATAGCTAGAGTTTTGGGACTTGGGTTTGAAAAGGATATTGATCTTCTGAATCAGACAGATTCATATCTGAAAGAGGTTGACAATAAGTTCTTTCCAAATTGACTATCTGTCCCTCTGTTAGAAGTGTTCCAGAAATGTCTGCGAACGAGTAAATAGCTCTACGAACGAATGGATCGGAGCAAATTGGAAAATGTAAAGATTTGTACAAGTTATCCCTTTCGTCACCATTTTGTGGAAAATCGTTAGGTATGAATATGTTAGACACCTGTAGGGATTATATTAAGAGAGTTGGAGAAACAATGACCTCTTACCATGGAGTTTTGGGTTCCAAGAGGAGTCGACTTGGCCCGCAGGAGATCCGAAGGTTGAATGATGTGTATCTGACTTTTTGTGTAATTGCGCTCTCACTGGATCCGTTGTTCTGTTATATCCTTGTTTTTAATGTTCAGAAGAAGTGCCTTAGATTGGACACAACACTGGGGACTCCAGTCGTTGTTTTGCGGTTCCTCGTCGATTTGTTTTATATAATCCATAAGGTTTTTCAATTCCGTGCTGCTATTGTCAGTCTTTCTTCTCAAGCTTCTGCAAGAGTTGAGTTGTTTAAAGAGATGCGGGCAATTGCATGGAGATATTTGTTCTTCTACTTCCCGGCAGACGTATTTATGATTCTTCCACTGCCACAGGTCAGGAATTTCATCTCCCTTCACCTTTAGTTATATTATATGACTGCATTTGTGGACTCATTAGCTTTGCATCAATGTGTTCAGGTCCTCTTTTTTGCTATTGTTCCAAAACTAAATGTTTCAAGGGTTTTGGGTGCAACAAAATCATTGAACTTCATAGTTGTCTTTCAATATGTGCTGAGGTTCCTTCGCATATGTTCCTTATTGAAAAAAGTTACAAGTAATTCGGGCATCCTCGCTGGAACTGCATGGGTTAATCTCTTTCTATACATGCTCGCTAGTCATGTAAGTCCCGCAACCATTTCCCATGTTTTCTTGCAGAATTGTTGCTTTACCAATGTATAATTAGGAAATATGTTCAGATTCTGACGATCCTTTGTTGGCCCTGTAGGTTGTCGGAGCCTTTTGGTATTTGTTTTCTATAGAAAGGAACGTAACTTGCTGGAGTGAAGCATGTAAAAATCATGCCGGTGTGATACGAAGCGATATGTTTGCATGGGTGCAATCCAAAGAGACCGATGGCAAGAAAACACAGGAGTTAGCATGGAGATTTTTTTTTCTGAGTCTTCCCAGAGATCTCAGGAGTGATACGAAGCGATATATTTGCATGGGTGCAATCCTTAAAGTGAGTTCCTTTCAATTGTCCCAATATGATCAGTTTTCATTCAGAATTTCCTAACTTACATTCCGAACAAAACAAAGGGACGTGAGCATCATCGAGACTGAGTCTGTTTAGTGTAAGTGTCGGGAAGGAGATCCAGTGGAATCGTTGATGTTGATAATGCGAGGTACGGTATTGAGTACGACCGTGAGTGATGGAAGGCACTCCAGTTCTGCAGATCTCAAGGTTGGTGACTTCTGTTGCGAAGAACTTCTCACATGGTTTGTTGATCCCAGCGCATCATTGTTTAATCTTCCCAACTCCACGAACTGCTCGTGCTTGTTGTGAAGTTGAAGCGTTTACTTTAAAAGCAGAGGACCTGAAGTTTGTAGCCAGCCAGTTCAGAAGGTCTGCTGGCAAGCGGGCACAGCACACATTTAGGTTTTATTCAAGCCAGTGGAGGGCTTGGGGAGCATGTTATATACAGGAAGCTTGGCGGCGCTATTGCAAGAAAAAACTCGAAAAGTCTCTGCGGAAAGAGGAGAATAGGTTGCAAGATTCACTGGCCGAGGCCGGTGGTAGCTCCCCAGCTCTAGGTTCCGCCATATCTGCCTTGCGTTCTGCGGCTAATGCACTTAGTCATGTACGGAATAGTGATCATCGTAGGCCCATGCTAGTTGAGAAGCCAGCTGATTTAAACGATTCCGAGTAAAAACAGCGAATAAACTACTTACGTGTGGAACAAATGAATCAACGACAGCCTCCGGCATTAGCATGGAGATATTGTTGAACGACTTACAAACATGGTACGGAAAATGTTAAGAGTAGCACTTTTGCATTTTGTTTGAGTGTACCAACTAAAGAATATTGTCTTTTGATGACTTATCATTCAACCTATCACTGCTGCAATGGCAGCATGGTTTATATACAGTTTACATACACGCATGCAATAAACAACAATAAAGGTGACATAAACTAAAGAACAATAAAGGTGGCAGAAACCATGTGATTGTCTGGCTGGGAGTATTCCTTCTGTCGTCCAGGTTGTACAGCTAGTTAGTGGGAGTATTCCTTCTGTTGTCCAGGTTGTACAGCAGCTAGTGGGATTATTAGTGGACAGCTAGTGGGATCATTAGCTTCATCATCCCCCCGCAAGCTCATGAGCGGACGACGAACGAGCTTGGACTTTAAGAAATGAAAACGATCAGCAGATAAGCCCTTGGTGAATATGTCTGCAATCTGAAAAGTAGTAGACACATGATAGACATTTAATGACTTTGCCACTACAAGCTCACGCACAAAATGATAATCCACAACAACATGTTTTGTTCGAGCATGGAACACGGGATTAGATGCCAATGCAATGGAGCTTGTGTTATCACACCAAATTAAAGGAGTCGAAATACGGATGCAAAGCTCCTGCAGCAGTTGTTGGATCCAAACAAGTTCAGTTGACGTGATGGCCAACTGCCGATATTCGGATTCGGTACTTGAACGAGCAACTGTGCGTTGCTTTTTGGAGCTCCAAGATATTAAATTTGGACCAAAATATATGCAAAAACCACCAGTGGAGCGTCTAGTGTTTGGATCCCCGGCATAGTCCGAGTCTGAAAATCCAACCAAATCAGTACCACCGCGACTAAACTGAAACCCGTCCTCAGGTGTGCCTTTTAAGTAACGAAGGATGCGTTTTACTGCAATCCAATGAACTGAGGTGGGCTGGTGCATATGCTGACATACCTGATTTACTGCATACGTGATGTCAGGTCTGGTGATGGTTAAGTATTGCAGAGCGCCGACCACACTGCGGTAGCTGGTAGGATTAGGCAAGGGAACACCATCAAGAGAATGAAGTGGGGAGCTAGATTGAGCTGGAGTAGCACAAGGCTTGGCGTCCAACATATCTACACGCTGCAACAAATCGAGAACATATTTTGTCTGCTTTAGATGTAACCCATCAGCTCCACGAGTTGCTTCAAGACCCAAGAAAAAATGGAGGGGTCCCAAATCTTTCATAGAAAAACTCTGACCAAGTGCATGGATAAGGGAGTCAACATGAGAGCATTGATTGCCTGTGATAAGGATGTCGTCAACATAGATTAGAAGAATCAAATACACTCCATGATTATTAAAAATGAAGAGAGAATGATCTGCTTGTGATGCCACAAAACCCAAATCAAGAAGATATTCAGAAAAGCGATGAAACCATGCTCTTGGGGCTTGTTTCAAGCCATATAAGGACTTGCGTAAACGACAAACATGATGAGGATACTCGGGGTCTTCAAAACCATGTGGTTGTTTCATGAAAACTTCTTCAAAGAGATTCCCGTGCAAAAACGCATTTTGGACATCAAGTTGGCGTATAGGCCAATTATAAGAAACTGCCAGGGCAAGAACCAGACGAATGGTAACATGCTTAACCACCGGACTAAACGTCTCCGTGTAATCAACACCCATCGTTTGATGAAATCCATTGGCGACAAGACGAGCTTTATATCGCTCCACTGTACCGTCAGATTTCCACTTTGTGCGATAGACCCACTTGCAAGGAAGAACATGAGTAGCAGTTGAAGAAGGTACTAACTCCCATGTACCAGCAGCTTTCAAGGCCTTAAACTCCAATGTCATTGCATCACGCCAATGAGATAATTGATTTGCCTCGCGAAACGAGGTTGGTTCAGAATCAGGAGCTTGTAATGATGTCAATAAAGCATATTTGGGGTTTGGTTTTCGAATGCCAGATTTAGACCGAGTGAGCATGGGATGGGGAGCAGAAGCGGAGGAAGGTGGAGGAGCCTCATTAATGGAAATCAAATTGTCAGAGCTATCAGGAGCAGGTTGAGAATGAGGTGGCGAGGAAAGTGAAGGTGTAGACAATGGTGAACTTGAGGAAGGTTGCAAGGGGAAGAGAGGTGCTGCACTAGAAGATGATGTTAGAGTATGATGAATAGAAATATGAGATGATGAAGGTACCTGAGGGAGAGGTGGTAAGAGAAAAGGAGTGATAACCACGGGAGAGTAAGCTTCTGACGGCAGGACTGAGGAGAATTGTGTAGGGTTGTCGAATGGAAAAGTTTCCTCATCAAAAACCACATGACGTGACAAATAAACTCGTCCATTTGACAAATCATAATAGCGATAGCCCTGATGATGAAGTGAGTAACCAATGAAAACACATTTTTTTGAACGAAATTCCAATTTATTTTTATTATAAGGGCATAAATAGGGAAAGCAAGAGCAACCGAAAACACGAAGACATAAATAAGAGGGCTTGCGACTATACAATTTTTCATAAGGCGAAACATAATTCAATTGGCGTGCTGGAAGACGGTTAATTAAATAAACTGAGGTGTTGAAAGCATCCACCCAAAAAGAAGAAGGCATTTTAGCAGTGGCAAGTAAAGTAAGACCCGTGTCAACAATATGACGTTGTTGCCGTTCAGTAGCACCATTTTGTTCAGGAGTATGAGGGCATGTTAACCGGTGCTCAATACCATTATTAATTAAAAATTGTTGAAATTCCTTACTCATAAATTCACCCCCGCCATCAGTTTGTAAAGATTTTATCTTATAAACAGTATGGATAGATAGAAGATTTTCAACAAGCAATTTAAATTTTTTAAAATAAGAAAAAGCTTCATGTTTAAATCTCATAGGAAATATCCAAGTATAACGAGAGTAATCATCAAGAAATATTATAAAATACTTGGAACCCTTAACAGAGGCAATTGGTGAAGTCCAAACATCACAATGAATCAATTGAAGAGACAAACTGAAACTGATGGAGACAAAGCAAAAGGTAATTTAGTGCTTTTGCCTAATGGGCAAGTAGAGCAAAAACTAGGGAACTTAGAATCCTTAATAGGAATATAGGACATAATTTTTTTAAAAATTGCAGGGGATGGATGACCGAAACGCTGATGCCACATAAAGGAAGAGGTTCGTTGTCCAAATAATGCCACGTTCTTGAAAGGAAACTTCGACAAAACCACACAAAACGGATACAATCCATTCTCACTCTTGCCGTGGAAAAGCGTCTTCCCCGTGGATAGATCCTTCACAAAAAAATCAGTAGGAGTGAAAATGAAGTAGCAATGATTATCACAACAAAAGCGATGAACGCTCAGTAGATTAGCAGAAGCAGAAGGACAATGCAACACAGAATTTAAAGGAAATTGAGACACGAAACCAGAACCAATATGCTTTATAGACAAACCTGCACCATTACCAACCGTGACTTGGTCTTGGCCAGTATATTCTGTGGAGAGGCTCAAATTAGCTAAATCATTGGTGATGTGTGACGATGCGCCACTGTCGGTATACCATGTAGGGGACCGTGCATTAACCACAGGAGAGGCAGCCATCATAGCATGAGATTGTGGATAGCGGCCTTCGGAAAAATGAGACTTGAAACAATTTGCGGTATAATGACGATGATCACCACAATAGTTACAAATATTAGAGGAAGAAGGAGCATCTGCAGCATGGTTGGGAAGATAGGAAGAGCGACGAAGACCAGCATTTGGTGTAGGAAGAAGTCCTCGATTTTGAAACGAGCCGCGACCGGATCCACCATGAAACAAACCATTGTTTGAACCACCACGACGGCCAACAAAAGGATTACCAGCACCGCGACCTTGAAAAAAGCCACGACCTTGAAAACCACCACGACGGAATGAGGATGTACGACCATTTCCTCGGTGAAGTGTGGTTCCACGACCAGGATTGGGAGTGGAGCCAGAAGGGGCAAAGAGAGCTGTTGTGGTGTGATCATGACTGAAAGTAGTGCTATAGTCGTCCATACGACTTTCAGCGCTCAAGAGCAAAGCAACCATATCATCAAGACTCATAGGATTTTCTCTTGCTTGAACCGAAGTAACTATACTTTCGAAAGCAGGACCAACACCATTCAAAATCAGCTCCATAAGATCATCGTCATCAACAAGTTTTCCCGCAAGAGCCAATTGATCAGCAAAGTTAGTTAATTTATCAACATAGTCTGTGATGGACATGTTACCTCTTTTAGTGGACTGCATCTGGTGCTTAAGTTGAAGAACACGGGTGCGAGACTGAGAAGCAAAACGTGTTTTCAGAGTATCCCAAGCAGCTCGGGATGTGTCACAGGTTGCGACGATGGAAAGCACATTGGGTGTCAAAGTTGAGTTAATCCAACTTAACAATTGTTGGTCCTGTCGCTGCCAAGTTACGTACTCGGGATTGAGAGTAGTAGTATTCTCAAGAAACTTGGTTGGACATGTTTTTGTACCATCAACATAGGCAACAAGATCATTACTTTTAAGTAAGGGATTAAACTGGGCAAGCCACAACATGTAATTGATTCGATCAAGTTTGATGGAAACCAGATAGGAAATATTAGGAAGGGAGCTGGTAAGAAGAGAAGAAGAAGCAGCCATGGAAGCGGAAGAAAATTTGAGAAGAAGGGAAGGCAGAAAAAAAAAGGCAAGAAGAAAGAAAAAAAAATACAGTCGCGAGCTTGCTGGGTTAGAGGAAGGAGGAAACAGATGCAGAAGGTTTTGTCGTTAGACAAATGGCTCTGGATACCATAAAGAATATTGTCTTTTGATGACTTATCATTCAACCTTATCACTGTTGCAATGGCAGCATGGTTTATATACAGTTTACATACACGCATGCAATAAACAACAATAAAGGTGACAGAAACTAAAGAACAATAAAGGTGGCAGAAACCATGTGATTGTCTGGCTGGGAGTATTCCTTCTGTCGTCCAGGTTGTACAGCTAGTTAGTGGGAGTATTCCTTCTGTTGTCCAGGTTGTACAGCAGCTAGTGGGATTATTAGTGGACAGCTAGTGGGATCATTAGCTTCATCACCAACTTCTGTGAAGTGTTTTGTATACGGCAATGTCCCATTGTTTTTCAATCTCCTTGGCCGGCCAAACTCAACAGTCGTTTGTCTAATTCTGTTCTTTGCGAAACCAGAAAAGTAAATGACTTGTTAAAGTCTCTCGATCGGTTATGAATTTTGAACATTCGTCGTGGATTCGTAAGTTTCTTCGCTGAAACGTTGTTCGGTTTCAAGCTCGATCATCATAGACTTTGCTTAAATTTGCTTGCATGGTTTTATAGTTCATTTGGTATACTGGTGGTAACTGGATGGTACTCTCCCTGGCGCTAGCTAGCAAGGAATCGGGAGACCATTTTAAGAGGTAATACCTGCATTTGGAGCTTTAGCAACTCAGTTGCTATACCGATATTGTCTCCCAACTTGCTCTCAATCAGCAGATGTGTGGATTTAAACAAAAGGCTTGGACGTTATTAAAAGTGAAACCATACACTTACATCCGTTAAATCTACGTCCATGTCGTAGTGTGTCCTGTAAATGAAAAATTAAAAGTAAAAAACCTCCAATGAAGTGGGGTTTGAGGACGTCTCCTATGTGGCTCAGCTTTCCTCTTAATTCACAAACTCCCGTAATTAATTAGAGTGCATTTTTACTCACCACCATTTAGTGCGGTGTATACTCACTACCTTATTTATCACCGTTAGATGAGTTTTAATTTTGAGATTTGTTCATATCCACTACATGTGTAACACCCCACCCCACTTTTAAAAATATTTTTGGTCTTAATTGGTGAGCCCAAGGAGCCCACCCCTGAATTGTGTCCCGGTTCCCTTTCTTTCTTTTTTTTCTTTTCCTTTTTCTTCTTTTCTTCTTCCTCTTTCTCTCTTCTACCTCACCTCTCCCGTAACTCTCTCTCGGCTCTCTCTATCTCAACCCCTCCGAGGGTTTTTCTTACCAACAAACATCACCATCGTCTTTATCTAGTCCCTACGAACTCAACCATAGGCTTGGCATCTTGGAAGTAGAACCATGAAGCCCCGTACACGAGCTCCGGCGAGCACCGCCCCTTTCGAGGCCATTTCCGGCCAAAATACGGCGAGTTGGCCTGCGTGTAAGGTATCAATCTCTTCGTCTCCCTGAGTACTACAAATTTCCTTTTTGTTTCACTCAATTTCGTTGAGTATTGAAGAAGTTATACTCATTTGAATCTTACCCAGTTTCCAGCGACCTCCAAGGCTTTCGAGGTATTTTCCGGCCAAACCACGGTGATTTAGATGTCGTGTGAGGTACCATTCTCTTCTTCTCTTCGAGGGCTACAACTTTCGTTTTTGTATCACTTGATTTTGTTGCGTTTTGACAAAGTTATGGCCGTTTAAAGTGGGTGTGATTTTCCGGCCGATTTCCGGCTTTCTCTCCCATTGGGTCTGGCGACCCACCAAAACCCAAGGCCTTTGGGCCTTCCCTGCCAAGCCCAACCCCTTTGGTTGTGAGGCCTTTGGGCCCCTATGTGTGTGTTTTAGGCTAGGTGTGTGTGTGGTTTGTTTAGTATGTGTGTGTGTGTGTTGTGTGGGTTTGGGCCTAAGCCCAAACCACCCCTTTTCACCCTAACCCTTTTAAACCAAAAACCTTAGGACCCTAAACCCAAAACTCAATAGATCCTAATCCTATTTAACCTAAACCATAATCCGGATTCAAGCCTAAAACCCATTTGACCTAGTTTGACCGTTGACCCCCGGTCAACGTTGACTTTAGGGTTGACTTTTCGGGTTTTCGTCCGGGACCCTTCTTAGGGTAATTCGACGTTCTGAATCCGTTTCCAATGTCCGTTTTCCCAAATTCAATTGCTATTATATAGTTTTATTTATTGTACTCTTTATGTGCTTAGGGGCAATTATAGTGGCGTTTCTGTCTTCGCTAGCTGCGTGACTTTTCGACGGCGAAGTACTGTGAGTGGACCCCTTCTAAAATTACATGATTTTATAATTTAATTGCATAAATGATTAGCATGTCTACGAGTTTATGACTTGATTTATGTGAAGCCTGTTTATTAAATATATTGATTTTCTTCTCGTGTTTTTGGTGAGGAATTAATTGTTGGCCTATATTGAGCTATATTTCGATATATCGTATTTTCTATAAAAACCATGAACTGGTAGACTATCTGATGGATGACGATAGGATGCTAGAACATGTTTTCGAAACCCCTCTTTATAGTATAGACGATTGATGACTTTATACTATGAAGTGGTTATTTATGAGAGGCGTAACTATTTGTGCGTACCTAGTAGACACTATGCCGCCTGAGGCGAGGATCTGGTGTTGGCAATTAGGCCGGGAGAAATAATCCCTAGCGAAAGGCTGAGGGACACGGAGACATGCATTGGGCCGGGAGGGAGTTATCTCTGGCTACGGGCACAGAGACTGAGGTGCAGGCATTGGGCCAGGAGTTATTATTTATTCAGTGATTTTTCTAGCAGCACACCGCGCTTACGAGACGATTTATGATACGTTTACTGTTTTGATTTCCGCGATGCGTTTTCCGCGATATAGCTTTTGAGATATTTGGCATGCTAGGATTTTGATTAAATCCATCACTTATTATGCTAGTAGTTTTCATTATATAAATTGTGGGGGTTAGTTTCTTGATAACTGTTTAATTATTATTATATTTATGAACTTGGTACACTCACCTTTGTTTTGCGCCCCCATTCAGGACTTAGGATCAAGGCACATAATCCCGACGTCAAGACACTTCTGCAGCAGCATTTTTGAATCCTCTCGATGTATAACCCACTTCTTTATTCATTCAATTTTATCTTAATTCTTTTTAGTGATTAAGTTTAGTTGTATGCTCTGAGCACGTTCCTAAATTATTATTTCATTGTATTTTAAATTTCGAACCCTTATTTATTTCTTATTCTTAGCTTTTGTATCAATTAATGGCTTTCGTCACCCTCGGGTGTCGGCCAGCACGTGTCTATCCTGGTATTCGAGGAATATCAGGGTCGGGGCGTGTCAACATGTATCTCGAAATTCAAACTCATTTAACGGTAATAAAAAAGGTGGTAAGCATACACCACACTAAATGGTGGTGAGCCAAAATACACTCTAATTAATTACGGGAGTTTGTGAATTAAGAGGAAAGCTGAGCCACATAGGAGACGTCCTCAATTAAGAGATGAGAATAATTAGTACAGTTATACTGTTACCGTAGAATCTTAGTAAACAAATTTTAATGTGAATTAATGTCCACTACATCGTTAATCGTTCAGTAACCTCCCATACTATCCTCTCGTCAAATTTTCTGGTTCTTTGGGCCATGTATGTTCATACATTTATTTAGAGAATATTTTTGCTTACCACACTGAAGTGATGGTGATGTTCACCACTATATTTATTACCGTTAGATAAATATAAATTTTGAGATTTGTATATGTATAGACACAAATATCAAAATTTAAACTAATTCATCAATGATAAATAGAGTGGTGAGCATTACCATCACTTGAGGCACTTGAGTGTTGTGAGCCAAAACGCACCCCATTTGTTTATGTATGCATTGTAAAATTGCTACCCTTCATGCCTCTACATGCATACACGGACCATCACCTCTGCGATAGGTATCCAAACGTATATATCCACATTATCTACACATTCGATATCAAACTCATCCACATTACCTACACATTTGATATCAAATCATTCACGTTACGTACACATTCAGTATCAAAATCATTCCCATTACTAATATACAACACTCAAATTCATAATCAAGCCATAAGCAAGTCAATTATTCTTAAACATTAAATTCATAATTAGGCACGGTGAGGCCCCCTTTTGTGATTGGTAATTGTTCACAAATTAAATTTTTCCCATTTCATAAGTACCCCTTTTGAGAGCGTCTGCACGAACTTCGATTCTCATCCCATCTCTCCTTCCCGATTTAATCAAATTTATGCTCTTGTCTCTTCTTTCTGATATTCTATAAGCTTTCCAAAACTCTCCAATGGCGGATTCCATTTTCTCCCAACTTCTGGTTCCAAAAATTGAGACTGACCCACATGAGTTTAACTCCTCCATACAGTACTACCAAGACCCATGTCAGGATCAAAAGTAAGATGATCAAAACATATATACTATTTTATTTTGCCTTTTGATCTTCCATTTATTTGAAGAGTGCCATATAGATGTGTGTTTGTGTGTATGTATATGTTTTATGGTTATTACATGAATTTTAGAACATGGGTTATTTACTTTTGCAGTGCTGCGTTAGAAAGTTTACGGCTTGAAAATTTCAATCAGTGTAATTCACCCCCATTGCCGTTGCAATACAATTCCAACCAACTTCCACAAATGGATTCTCAAGATTTTGAAGATTTAGGCATCTGGGACTATATTTTGGACGATGCTGCTGTTCCATCACCTTTTGATTACGAGGTGGTTGATGAAAATCCCCTGACAACAATGGCGGAATCCATCGTCTGTTCGAACAGTGTTTCGGGTGATTCGGGTGATGTTTTCAGGATGCTTGATTGGGGGATGGAAAGTTGGGGGAAACACGATGGGGAAGGCATGACAAAAAATGGGAGTTGCTCTAAGAGAATGTCTGCTGCTCCATTGGAATTGGACGAGATTCAGAAGTATTTCAACGTGCCGATAACTCAGGCGGCCAAGGAATTGAAGGTGGGATTAACGGTTTTGAAGAGGAGGTGCAGGGAACTGAATATCATGAGGTGGCCGCACAGAAAGCTCAGGAGCTTGAATGCTCTCATTGAAAATGTTAAGGTACGTTTGCATGTTCATGTTGTCAACTTGTCATATGATATTTAGTGCCTTTTCCTCCTAATTTGTAGGAATTTTGTATTATATATGTCAAAATATTCTATGCTAATGATTGAAACTAAAGCCTAGTTGTAGTTCCTTTTTTGTCCAATGCTACCGATTTCCCCTCGAAACGGGAAAGATTTCGGTGTCATGGTAGTATAGTTTCATGTTAGTATATTTTACTTGTCATGTGACGAGAGATATACTATGAAGGGTTTTCCTCAATACATTTCTTTAAACAGTGACTAGGTTTCTTTTGTTTCAATGATGCAATTGCGAGATTACTTAGTTTATGGACCAAATGTTAAAAGGGGGTTTGAAATTGCTTTTTAGGTCTTAAAAAATCTCCGATATATCCTACATATTAGGAAACATATGATGCGATGAGAATGACTCGAAAATAGGTTTATGATGCGATGAGAATGACTGTGATGATAAGTTTTGTTTTGGGAAGTTATAATAGTGTAGGGATTGACTGTTGAAATGCATGATGCAGGGGATGGGATTGACGAATGAGCTGAGGATGCTGGAGGAGCACAAGAGGCTTCTAGAGCAGCTGCCGGACATGGAGTTGCCGGAGAGAGCCAAGAGGCTGAGGCAGGCTTGCTTCAAAGCCAACTACAAGAAGAAGAGGACTTTGTGTTTGACTGCCGGTCCATGATTTAGTCTAGCTTTAGCTTATATGCACAAAACTATAGAATAGATGAGAAAATCAGGACATGTTATATGGGTAGAACATGTTGTGAGGGTGAATCCCACATCTTCGGGACAATTGACAAGATTGGTATCTTTTCGATTCAAAAGCGTCAAAAGCTTAATTTGTGTTGATGTGATCTTGAACTATGTGCCTAGGTATGTTTTTTTGTAAATTACCCGTTTCCTTGCTTGATGTTGGGACCTAGAATTTGCGTTTCATTCTTTTGCTAATTTGATGTTGGGTTCAATGTAGCTCAGTTGAATGAGAGCATTTGCCCATGTACTCGAGGTCCTATATACGAATTCCCTTCATGTAGCTTAGATGAATTTAGTGTAGATTATCCTATTGTTTATCAAAAATAAAATATCAATGCCACCTGCTAAACCACAAAATTCTACCATACATCACTGTAGTTTCTAACTGCTTTTGTGCTGGTAGATGCGATGGATTTACCATTTCCTTTTAGGTGTAGAATGATAATTTCCGTTAGATGTAAAAACGCTTGACATGCACGCTAATCTCCTGCTTTTGTTTAACCATATGTCGTTCATTCCTAAGTTTGAACTGAATTTCTCACCTAAAATATATCTGTCTTTAATTATTTATCTCTTGTTGCAGTATACCATTTCTCTCTCTTATCACATGATTAGTCAAACATAAGCGTTAAAGAAGTTTAACTCCTAAATAAGAAAATTTACGACGAGTAAAAGTTAAGTAATTAATTTAACAAAAAAAAAAAAAAATTAGAGTAGATGCTCAGAAGTTTTGATAAGGTTAGCAAATTGTTGGTACACTGACAATTATAGAGGGTTATAGAAGTCTAATGAAGCTTATGAATTTTAGACTAATTTCACTATTTTCAATTTTCTGATATATTTACACAAATTTTTCAACAAGTATAGGAAATGGATCGTCGGATCGGGTTGATCCAACGGTTGCGAAGGGCTTTCTTTAGGAGGCCATTTTTCTCATTTTTTCTTGCCTGCGTCTCCATGGGACCACCTGCTTAAAGCTTTCGCAAATGCTTGCCTGCAATTATAAAAAAATAAATAAAAATAAGTAATACTAATTATTTTTTTAGGCAAAAATACTAATTAAATATTGTGAGCTTAGCAATTATGAATCACAAATAATCACATTTAGGTAACTGATTACAATATAATACCATATGTGATTATTTTGTAATCAATTAAACGAATAAAGAAAAGTAACGAATTTTAAAATAATCATCATTACAAGTATTAATTTAGCAGAAAATGGGAAGATAATGCGCACAACGCTAACATTTAAAGAGATTTTTTAATGTGTTGGAAACACGGCCCGAAACATTAAGTGTTATAATATAATTAATTATAAACTTGAAAAAAAAAAATTTAACCAATTGTATTATGATACTTGGTGTTTTTGGTTGTGTTTCTAGCACACTAAAAAAAATTTCCAACATTTGACAAGCATTTTTAATCTTATGAAGAAATTAAAAATCAAAGAGTGTGATATCAAACATTTTGAAACAAAAAGATGATTATTATATGTTAATATGTTATATTTTGATCTATTGATTTATTTATTTTTGTTGATAACGATGCATAAGTTCGAAAAAAAAAATGTAGATAATATCGTTTGTTAAAGAAAAAAAATATCATGAGACTTCAACTATATTTACAACTAGCATTCGACACGGAAAAAACATTATACCAATATATTGTTAGTTTCTAACAACACCAGGAAAACTGACTCAAATTCATCGTACGAATACTTGGTTACTTACCCACATACGTGACCTTGTGTTGGAATCATTCAAGAAACTGGCTCTCCTCCCAACTCTTGTGATATTCACCTTCGTTTCACCACCGCCACCGCCGCCACTAGCCGGAGGCAAAAAGTCAAAGCCGCCATGGTCAACAACCTCCTTGCTCTTCCTAAAACTCCCCCACCTCATAGACCCAAAACCGCTGGCGCCCCTACTACAACTCTCCTTGCTCAACCTCTTACTGATCCCAAAAGCATCAGGGCTCCTAACTCTGAACGAAAACGACATAGTCCGCCCAACGTCAGGCTCGTCCAACATGGTGGTCGGGGAGGGCATGTTGGTAGTTTTGGCCGCCTCCCTCAGCAACCTCGGAGGCAGCTCCAAGGATCTGGCGCACTTGGGTTTGGATTCTGCGCTGCCACCGCAGTTCCTCGGCTTTCCTGGAGCTTCCTCCCACTGGAATGGAACCGAGGCGGAGGTTTGGAGCGGCGGAGTTAGCATCCCCGGCGACTCCGGCGGCTGGGAAGGAAGCAAGAACAGCGACAGCTTCGGTGTTATGCTTGGTTCCGACACCATTGATACCTCTTATCGATTCTCTCTCAGAATTTTTTCTCAAAACGATCTGTTTTCGATAAACAGAGATAGAGGATTCTCGAAAACTCTGATCTTCGTTTTCTAGTAAGGTGGAGAGATGGGATGTGTGACTTTATATACATATATATATATATGTGTGTGTGCGCGCGCGCGTGTGTGTATAGAGAGATAGATACAGAGAGAGAGAGAGAGAGACGGTGGTGGAAGGTGAATTGTTGTGAGTGGCAGACAGCAAACGTATCCTACTTGAAACGTGTTTACTTTAATAGTCGTTATCGACGTCAATCCAAAACACCAAGATTTTCCAGGGTGGGGCCCCAAACTCCACTGACTACGGGGTATTTAGGTATTTTCCTAACGTCATGCAAGGAAAACTTGGCATTTTCTCGTGAAGAAGAAGCGCCAGGAGGGATAATACTTGGGTACTGTCTAGGGAGTACCCAAATCACTGACCATCTTATGTGGACTACTGAATTTAGAACACCTGTCAAATGAACCCCTTTCCAAACTCCTACTATCCTACTAACCAAACACACTATTTCCTCTCTTTTACTTGTATCCAAACATCCATTTTCTCTCTCCCCTCCCTCCATCACCTCCCTCTCCTTTCTCCCGAAGCCATATGAAGGATATTTCACCCAGAAGAAAAATTATGCAGGGGGTTGAAATTATTCCGTGAAATTTCGAGAAAGCTTGTGTGATGGGGATTCCGACGATGACGACAGGGTGCGGGCATGTGTTCCACGATAAAGAATAGGAGGATTATGGGGCGGAATCGACAGAGAAAGGATGGAGGAGAAGTGAGTTGCGCCAGCGGAGGAGACGAGGTTCTCGGAAGGCGTTGGGAAGACGAGGGTTCTGGTGATGAAACCATGGCAGAAGCAAAGAGGAGTGAGGCTGGCAGGGGAGGCGTTGAGGAAGAAAGGTGGTGTTTGGATGTGGGGTTAATATTGTGTTTGGCTACTTGTTTATAAAACTAAATTGTAACAAGTGTTTTTATCTTATTGGGCCATTTTATGTTGTCAGTTTTTTAGGTACTGACTATTCAGTACCCATGTATTATCCTTTCAAGTAAGTCAGTATAATTTGGATGCAAACTAGGTTCGAATTTTGTATTTCATAGTTGCGTGATGTTTTTTCTGAAATTCTAGGTTCGAATTTTGCGTATATCCAATTTAATAAATAATGCTAAAATTTTAAATTGAACAAATTTGAGTGGGAATTCTCTTCTACTTTTAGTCAGTTTTGTGACGTGAAATATGAAATATTTGGAAGAGAGCTCTTTATCAAAAGCTTTAGCCGGTCAAAAGGTACACAAAGGTGGCACAAATGCATGCCTTGAAACTTCATTTTCTAAAATGTCTAAAATGTTGGGGCAGAGAAACAAAAAAAGGAAAAGAAAAAAAAAACAAAGAAACAATACTGAAAACTATTATTAATTAGCGGAAAAAAAATACTTATATCAATATAGTTACGTGATAAGTGAGACAATGACACGAAAGTAAGAGAGATATCTGGCTTGATAAGTTGTACTCGTTAATCAAGCTGCATGAGGCTTTTGCCACAATAACTGCATTTTTTTTTCTTCAAAAAAAGGGACCAACTTGTAGTTTCGCCATTACACTCCACCCTTCCGCCAGTCAAGAAGATTCACAGAGGCATTTTTCGCCTCTCCTAGTCACCACTGCATTTATCTGCTCGTTTATACATTCCTGCCGACATATTATGGGGGTAAAACATAACAGAAACAATGCATCTTGTTCCGACCAAAAAAAAAAGGAAACATTGCAATTGACTTTTATTGTTCTTGTATACATATTTATTAGGTCACTTGTTCTGCATTATTATTGGTTGAGAAAAGTAAATAATACTTGCTAGCTGGCTCTGAAGTTCTAGTAACAAGTTTTTTAAGAACACTTGTTAATTACCGTGTTGTTTTATGATTTAGCAGTGATTTACGCACTCTCGTCTCGTGTTCTTCTTCTATATTCGTTCTCTTGTTTTTATTTTTCAATTCATCTTTGATACATTCAGTACAAAGGCTAAAAAGAGCAGTGTAGGCCAGAAAATGAATGTGTGAAAGTTGTTTTCCTTTGTAGTTCTAGTTTCTCCCTGCAAGTACCAGCAATTAAAGAGTGATACTTACACATGATGTTTTTTTTTAGTATGAAATAAGTGTTGTACTTTATTTTTAAATACGTAGTTGTAGCTACTTTGAAGGGTGTGTTTATGATAGAGGGGAAGAAAAGCCAAGCCACTACCTGCGCATTAGGTCTTTAATTTCCTTTTTCTTTTTCCAATTGTCTAAGCATGTTTCTTATACTTCTACTTTATTAAGACGAAGGGAAAAAGTTCAATACTATTAAAATAGTTTAGGAAATGACACATGAGTAGGATCCAACCCTCTATTCATTAGGATATTAAAATTTAAACCACATGCTTTCTAAAGCGGAAAAGATTTTTCAGTGTGACCGTCACACAAGGCGGTGCACCACGTGTCTCTATGTAAATGGTTGGATATGTGTGTTAAAAGGTTAATAGCTTAAAATTTAAAATTTTCCACCACTTACATAAAAACACTTGATGTATCATCCGTATTCCCATCACAACTAAAAATTTTCCCTAAAACGGAGGAGGTTCTATACCTAGCAACTCAAATGATTGGCTCCCTAAACGACAAAACAACATGTGTTTACTATTTTGGAATAGAAAAATAATAAGCATCATGAAAAAGATGAAAGATGAGGAGTACAATTCAACAGAGAGAGAGAGAGAGAGAGAGATTGATAATGCAGGTCATTGACAAGAAAATAATGCAGGTCATTGACAAGAAAGCAACCTTCTCCTTCACAAGAAAGGTTGATGAGATGATGACCAAAGCTTTTAATCAGCAGAGCCCCAACACAACCACCCCAATTCAAAATTTTAGTGCATTTTGGGAACACTTGCAGATGTTGAATCATTCAGCCTGACTGAGACATCCCCAAGCCCCATCCCACCGATTAATGGCTGCCTCTCTAACTTCTGTAAGCATTTCACTTTCCATCCAGTAAAAACAAAGGGATTGAAACCCCTAACAAGTTCATCTCAAAGCTTCATTAGGTATTGTTTGGGATTGAATTTGAAATGGCCGAAAATGTTTTTGGACCACCAACATAGTTTTATTAGTTGTAGAAACACTTTTTGAAGAATCACTTGCACTTTCAAGGGATTTTTCACAATGAAAGAACCTATATATGAGCAAAAAAAAATTTCCTACAATAGCAATCCCTTACTAGCTCTTAATTAGTTGTTACAACTACCGATTTCTTGCAACTTGTTAGCTTCACAGTACAAAGGTCAGCAGGTATTGGATTGGGCTGATGTGGAAATAAATGAGCATAATGACTAAAATTTGTTGCGACAAATAGTAGCAAACAGTACTATAGTAGCATGAAAACCCAACAAAACTAGTCCTACAATTTGACATATAACCAATTTTGGGGAGGCTGCTAATAAAGGAAACGAAGCTCTTCAAGGTCCCAAGATTGAACTTGAAGGAGACAAAGCTATGGAGTTTGATAAATAGCCAGTTAATCATAGTTTAGTGGTAATAATCCTATGTGTTTATCACTTTTTTACCCATCAAAAGCTTGATATGCAGAGATATTTGGTCAATCAAAATTATAGTACAAGAAAGTTATACTGTTAGCATTTCTTCTGCATTAAAATTATATATGTTGTTTGCCTATGAAGTAGAATTCCCTTTCGGAATATGATTCTCTCTCCTTCTCTTTTCTCTCACTTTTTTTTTTCTTTCACTCTCTATTAAGAAGTCAACACAAGATGTTGACGTGGCTTAATCGAAGTCCTTACGTTTTTTCATTACTACCTCCTCAAATGTATCATCCCATCACCAGCCAAGGTCCCCTCAAGATCTCCAATAATTCGCGCTATCCGAACTTCTAGACCCCTTTGAACTTCCTGGAAGAGAGTTCTAATGAAATGGGAGGCGGTTCGTGTCGAAGCTTGCACACGTTTCTAGCTCTTCCGCAACACCGGCAAGTCCAGAAGAAATCTTGGGTTGGATTTCCATTGGTTTCTGGTCTGCTATATTATATCTGCAGCTGAAAATCATGAGGAATTCAAAATCAAATAACATGTAATTATCATACAGTGAAGCTAGTACCAATGTACTAGTTTCAATATTAACTTCAGTTTTCGGCCTTTTTGATCCCGTTTAGATCCTAAATTTTCACAGAACTACAACTAGATGGTATTGATTTTAGTAGGAAACTGTTGCGAAGGTCATGTTCTTGCTGAACTTTCACTAACTGGATTAAGAATCGAAGCTTACCATTCGTTTGGCAGAGGTCATCATCCTTCCCTTGGAGGGACTGATACCAGCCGAAGGTTAAACAGGGGGAACTAGGGTTTAGGGTTTAGTTGGATTCGCTTGATACCCTTAGGGTGCGTTTGTTGGAACTGTTGTGATTCTGTGGGACTGGGAGTCCCACATCGCCCATTTCCTAAAATTAAGACATCTTTATAAGTGTGTTCTCACACTTATGGTTTGAAAAGAATTGAGCTAAGACCTTGGATCTTAAACTTGGAGGGTTTGGGAATATATATTAAAGGGGGTGTATTCAATTGGGATTTTAAGAAATTTTAATTTTTTTAATGAATGTAGGGGTATTCAATCATTATTTTAAGTGATTCTTTGAAATTCTAGATGTATTCAATTAGAATTTTAAAATAGTTTATTAAAATCCTTATAAATCCAGTTGTATTCAATTAAGATTTTAAAGAAGTTTATAACATTCCAGGTGTATTCAATTAGAAATTGATTTTAAAGAATTTGAGAAAGTTGAGGAATTAGAGGGAATTGAAGATATTTCGTAGTGTATTTTAAGCATCCACAGATCTCACATCTTCCAATGAGATTTCAATGGAATTTAATCAAAATTTTATATGGAATCTCTACAAATCAATTAAACTCCATAAAAATCCATAGATTTATAAATCCATTAAAATCTCTCACATTCTCAATTGAATACACCCCCCTAAATGTCAAAGATGGGCGGGCTCTTGGGCTTAGATGGACGAAAACAGAAGTTACGTGTTTTATTTTTTGGATTCAGTTTTTTCTGAAAGGATAAAACTGATTGAACAATTATGTCAGTTTTATAACTGATAAGAAGTTACGTTTTTTATTTTTTGGATTCAGTTTTTTTTGAAAGGATAAAACTGATTGAACAGTTATGTCAGTTTTATAACTGATAAGAATGAACAGTTATGTCTGTTCAAGTTATGCCATTATATATATGGCAATAAGATCAAAAACAAAAGATAGAATTTCCAACGTTTCCTTTTTCTTCTTACACAGAGAAACATTCAATCAATTCACCAAGAATCCAAGTTAGAGTGCAAGAACTTGGATTAGATAGTTGTATCCTGCAAGATAGACGTCCACTGAACTACTGCACGGGTGTAGGGGCGAATTTCTGTCTTAGGAGATTGCATTAGCAAGCCTCTATCTTTAAGAATAAGTCAGTGATTTGTGATTTTATATGCAATTTACTTAAGTGTTTATACTTTGATATTTATTGTATTTGTTGTTTAATTTTTCATTAGAAATAAACTGTGCAAATTATATATATTGTATTCGTGACATTTGATTGGTTTGTAACATGTTGCACTGGACTATCTCGGACTAGATTAGCTTCAAGGACTAAGCTGGATTGGCTTAGACTAGACTAAGTTGGACTATCTTTGTGAAGTGTTTGATGCAGTGTCGGACTAAAAAGCAGGATAATGAAAATAATAATAATTAATTCTGTTTTTTCTTTTTCTTGTTCTAGAACACTCTCTCTGGACTAAGAAACATCTCTCTTCCCTTAGCCTTTTTTCCGTCCAAATTCCACAATTCTGGACTAAGAATCTCTCTTCCCTATCCCTTTTTTTTGTCCAAATTCCATAATTTTCAAGAATCTCATCTCCTTGAGAGAGAGAACCTGCACATCCAGGGAGGCCAATGCGGCAACCAGATCGGCTCCAAGTTCTGGGAGGTCATCTACGACGGGCACAGCGTTGACCCAATCGGAAGGTACCGCGAAGACGCCGGCTCCGATCTCCAGCTCGAGAGGATCAACATCTACTACAATGAGGCCTCCGATGGCAGGTACGTCCCCCGCGCCGTCCTCATGGATGGTGTGATTTCGCAGGATAGAGGATAGAAGAGAGGATGCGAGGAAAGAAAGAGATGACGTGATTCTAGGACGCGAGCAGCCATGAGAGAACGAGAGAGGTAGATAGAGGAGGTGAGAGCAGAGTGAGGCGTCTTAGCTAGTCCCATGGTTCTGGAGGGGACACGCTAAGACCAGCTAGCCCCGTTGTTAGTCGAGGCGAGTCCTCGCTAGTACCACTAATGTTAGTCCTAAGAGCAAACAAACACAGATTGCACTAAATCTTTAATCCAATCTAGTCCAATGCAAGCTAAAGAAGGCAAACAAACGCCCCCTTAGGGTTTAGTTAGATTCGTTTGATACTCATTTAATTATTGTGTTAAACAGTGGGAAAATAGCTGGATGAAATGAGAGATATATAAATTGGAGCAATGATGGTGTATGAGATGTATAACAAAAGGTACGTACACTGGAACTCTTTCTATCTCATGATTAAAAGAATGAACTGGAAACTAAAAACAAAATTATTATAAAACGGCCTTGATAGTTCTGTGAATGTCATGTTTATTTTACAACGACATGCAAATTGAGTCTCTACGTGATCAATTTCCTAAGAAAGCTGTAGGGTGATACCATCTATACACTCATTTTTACCTCATACACACTTTAATTTTCAGCCGTCGGATCAAACGAGTTGCAATAGTATTGTTTGACCCGGAACTAGGCTTGAGATCCACTAGACAACCCATGCACCGCTCCACATCCAATTCAGCTCCACGCTAACTTACGCCGGAGGCGCGTATCTCTCACTATAAATATCTCTACATCCCATTTCCGAAATTTCTTAATTTTTCCATCGTCTTCTCCAGAATTCGATTCCCAAATCTGAAAACCCTGTTTTTTCAAATTCGCGATTCAACCGCCCAAACATTTCTGGGAATTAGCAATTTGAAGCTTTAAATCCACACCAGAAGAAGCTCCCTTTCAAATTTCATGGGAGAGTTGAACCTGGAGGACATGCCTCTGCCGGCACTTTTCGAGCAAGCTCGGAAGATCCATCTGGGGGCGACGGAATCCGGCGATGGTGTCGATCAGGTACACTTATCTACACCATAAGTTCATAGTCTCGCTCATTTTTTTCAAAAAGTTTTAATTTTCGTTTTTGTTTTGTAATTAATTTAATTGATTTGGGGATTACTGGTAGGAGGAGATTAGGAAGGGATGCAGAGCTTTGGAGAAGTGCGATGAAATGATAAGCAATTTGGGTTTGTTCTCAGCCAATGAGACCAAGGAGGATATTAGCACCACCAATCTCAAATATCTTCTGGTAATTCTTTTGGGTATTTGTTTTTAAAGTCGAAAACTTTGAATGATTGTGAAAAATCGGCATTTAGTAATCATCTGACGGAATAGTTTGGAAAGTTTGGGTTTTTGGTTTGAATGTAATGAGCTAACTTGTGATGGGGTTTTGATTACAGGTGCCATATTATCTAGGGGAGTTAATTGAAAAGGTTGCGCAGGATGACAGGATATCGGTTCTCAAGGCTTCCCAGGCTAAGTTAAAGGTGAAGCATTTTCGTTAGTTACTTGCCGAAAAAGCAATACTACATTGGGCATGTCTTTGCAGTCTTGCTAGTCAGTGTCTTTGTATCAGAATATGTGTTGATTGGTTGGTTTCAGGGTTATGTTCCTGTTAAAACTAACTAGGATGGTGGCGTGTTGCAGGAGTTTATTTCTATTTGCGAGGCAATGGAACTTGTTCCAAAAGAGGAGTTAGAAGCATCTGCAAAAGATGGCCCAAATTCACATGTTGATCGAAGGGCACTGAAGGTACTTTAGTTTTCTTATCGTCTTTTTTAGAAAGCATGAAGATCCTAACTCAAATTTCATGGATACTCATGACTTTAATAATTGCATTTTGTTGTTCTGCCGACTGTTTTACATGTTGCGTGGCAGAACATGTGAAAGTATAGGCTTGGTGTTGTACTTTGTTACTTATGCTACTTGGTTCTGTATCCAGATTGCTCGATTCAAAAGGCAAAGAGCTGCAGAATCGAAATTGTTGGAAATTAAGGAGCGGAAAGAGCGAAGAGGGCGTTCAACTAAAGCATCTGCCTTGTCAACTCCGGTTGAGGCAGGAGAGGAAGATGTGCTGGATGATGACGGAGAGGAGGAGCGAGAGGTTTGTAGATTTATTGTTACATATCCTCTTTACTGAAATGTTGATTGGTTCTACATCACAACGTTCTTGTAAGTTTAAAGTCTAATTACATAAGCTGTCTAATTAGAACCCTTGTTTTTGCAGGCTTGGTTTACTACAATCTCTTTGGCAGTTAGTAAGGTTAGTTTATAGCTTAAAGTAATCCTCCACATGCGGTTGTTTTTAATTCACGTCAATTCATACTCATGTCTTTCTGCCATGCAATCGTGTTCAGGCTTTTGATCTGTTGGAGATGCTAAAGAAAGAGGAAGAAATGCTTGTAGCTTTTAAGGAAAGGCAATCAAAGGTATTAATATTAACACCGTAACTTAAGATTGGTGACATTTATTGTATTATTATCAGTGTTGGTCTTTGAGTTTCATTACTCTGTCATGAATTCGCAATTTTTGGTGATAATTATGAGACAGATAAAAATTCTATAGCAGGATGCTAAATGTTATAGGAAAAAGCTGCGTGTCTCTCAACTAGACCTATTTCTTTACGTGGTAGATGGTTTGTCAGTAAACTTAATACTATTTAGAAAAAGAACCTCTGTTCTAAAAGCTTTTGTTTTTGTCATGTATTTCAGGATGGTGGCAAGGAATTTTATCAAGATGTTCTTGATGATCGTGCCAAGAGGGCCGAAGCTTGGCATCGTGATGCTGCAACCCGAGTGCAGTATAGTAGACCAGCAGAGCCTATCACCTGTGCAACTTTTGCTCAAGACGTTCTAGAAGGCAGAGCCAGGGTTTCGGAGATGCATGAACACAAACATCAGCCACTAATATTTGGACCAGCAAGTCTTATAGGTGGAAACCCAACAAACGAGAGGGAAAGGATGGCGGCTCAGGTTTTCCAGCCCAGTCACAGGTACACCTCCATGTTCTGTTACTTTAATGTGCCAAGCCTAATTTAGCACGAGCTCAAATGATGGAAATATCTGGTTTTCGTGTTTGTGATTGCATCTTTCTTTGTGTTAAACATATCATTTGAGATGCTAAATTAAATTTACTGTGGGGCAAGGTTGCCGACCATGAGCATAGAGGAAGCCGGACTGAAGGAGATGGAGATAATGAATACGTGGCAAGAGAGGAACGCGAAACTCATGGAAGAAGCCAATTCTGCCTGGTACAAGGAACCTATGAAACCAGGACCACCACCGGAGGGGGAAGATGAAGACGATGATGCCGCTCAAGACAGGGCGAGGGCTTGGGATGACTGGAAAGATGATAATCCTCGGGGTGCTGGCAACAAGAAGCTCACCCCTTGTGGATAAAATGGCACCTGCGGGAGTCTAAGATTTTGATTTATCGCAAATTAGAAAGTTTTGTATTCGGTGTCGTTCTTGTTGCGACTAGATTTACGTTATGTATATTAATGTCACCCAGATAATTTATTTGAATAAAATATTTTCTCATAATTGGTCTACATTTTGAATGTCAAATTCAAATTTGGTTAGGGTAATTCTATTAACAACCCACAATCTTATGAATCTTATGAATGCATGTCATGATTTTATTTTTTTTCAATTAAATTTCTGGTTTTACTTAGACGAATTAAGTTCTGAAATCCAAAATAAACCCTATCCACCCCTTATGCCAGCTGCCAACCACCAGAGTGTCTGGGCAAAATATCCCGGCCACTCACCATGCTCTCTCTCCATATATATATATATATATATATATATCCAATCACCTGCCACTCGCCGGTAGGTAATAGGGAATTGGGAGATGAGGTGTGTGAATCAAGAGTGTTGGGCAATTCTCAGTCTGTTAGAGAGCCAGTCTTGGCTGTCAACTTCTTTGATGTGGAGGGTTTTTGGCTGTGCTGATATTGATGACGTATACCTCTTATATGGGTGGCCCATGGCCGGCGAGCTAAGCTTTTTTGCCGTCATTCATTTTATGGGGATGGGGTGGCTGCAAAAAAATGAAGGACAAAGCTGGAATTTTAGAGGCACATTTTAGATGTGGGGGTGTATCCATAAAGATGTGGGGTGCTAATAAAACAACCCTTTGGTTATCCTGGCACATTGACATAATTGTTGACGAAATGACGAGTGAGGAAATTACATTGATTGATTTTTAAAATGATGAGTTTCGGTCATTTTAGAACCACTTGCAATAAAAAAGCGAAAACCAAATTTAAATACTGGGCGATGCTGTCCACACATCCTTTTTCTCTCCCGCAAGCACTTGTTAATTTCCATCTGATTTTCTTCAATCCATTCACACCGATGTTCGAATTCGACCGTTATACAACGGAATCAAGCAACGAAGATTTAGCTTCTTGGTCTTATCTTGTTTTAGGTAAAGAATCAAATAAAGAGACAACTGTGGAGGAAGCGGAAATAAAATCCAGAAACAGAAACAACTTCCATTAAAGCTAACAAACAGTTTCTACTGGTAAAACCAAATATCAAGACATCTGAGAAATTACAACATCAACTGAAAACAATGGAAGGAAACTAAACACAATGCCGGCATAGTAACGATCTGTAAGTATACACAATTTGATGCAGTACTTGGAAACGCTTATCGCTAATTGTATAACACAAAATGTAAGCTTAAGATACGTACAAGAAGCCACCGGGAGGGCTGAGGAGACAGTTTCCGGTACACAATCGAAGCAGAGCCATGCGAACGCATTGATTTCGCTAACTTATCCCTCCGAATGCTTGCTTGTAATGTCACAGCATTGTCAACCATCTTCGAAGCACAAGCAGTCAAGCACAACACAACACGGAAATATCAAAACCTTCCGAAATCCCCCGGAATTCAACTGGCAAGGCACTTGAATCCCCTGCAAACCCACAACCAAATCCCAAACAACACGGCGCAAGCAAACAAGTCGAGCATCAAAACCACCCAAACATGCCTCCTCCAAACTTGCTTGGCCTTTTGGCGGTCACCCGAATGCAAAGGATCACTCTTTTGCGTTGGCAACGAAAAATCCCTAAACCCGCAGCCATTAGCATCATCGCACACATCCACCTTCTTCTCTATTGCAGTCACATCTTTGCAAAGATCGCCACTAACCTCTCCAGATAACCTCTTCTTCTTCTTCTTCAACCCTCCGTTCGGCTTGTTCCCAAGCAGTGGTGTCAGCACCATGTTCTTCCCTTTACTCGCACTCAAGCTCAGATTCCGACTGGCTGCCGGTGAATTGGGCGAGTCCGAGGCCATTATTTTCTGAATAATCGAATCGAACTGGACTTGCAAGCAACTGGGGGCAAAATTATCCCGAACCAAGATCGACCCACTTCCACTAACCTCCTCAAAATCCGATTTCAACCGGTCTAAGAACGAAAGCGCCTCGGATTGATCGAGATCAGCATCGTAGATAGCGAAATACACAAAAGGGTCATGAATTGAGAAAATGTAAGTTCTTTTTCTTACGGTGTGAGTGAACATGGAATGGTGAGGAGGGGCTATCTCCACGCATTGCTGCGCTAAGTCTCCAAGACCCGGCTCTTTCGAAAACTCGCCGAGAATCGTGACCTTGTGGGCAATGCAGGCGTAGAAAATCAGATTTGGATTCGAAATCATCGATTTGTTCTTCCAACAAAGCCGAAAAATTTCAAGCTTTTCAATCGGAGATTCAATGGATGAAGAGAAAGATGGGATTTCGATTCGGAATCGAGTCCGAGAGGATTTGCATGCTAAATCTGAGTCGTTTCGTGGGTGTTCGATTCGGAAAGATCGAATCTTTCGAATCCCCCACGACTTCGAAACGTTTCTTATGAGTTTCTCTGCTACCTCTAGAACATTTCCCGGAGGATTGGATTTTCTTTTGTTTCTTTCTCTCTCTGGAAATGCAGAAATCTCTCTGTGTGTAAAATAACTCCTCCGATTGAAGGGAGGAATCAACCGTTGGAATGCGTGGGAAGCGAAGGGAAAAAGAAACGGAATAACGGCTGCTTGTGATCCAAGTGCCCTCGCTGGAAGGATTTATTAAGGATGTGCCCTTCAATTTGCAGCAACCATTCTTGCAACTCTCTCCCTTAGGAAAGGGTTCTATTCGGATCATTTCCTTCTAATCCATTAAGTTTGGGGATTTGGACCATTGAATTTTGATCTAACGGTTACAAACAAAACATAAGTCAATTTTAAAAGTTATAATAACTTTAGCTATTGAATTTCAATGGCCTGGATCCCCCAGATTTTGTGGATTAGGAGAAAGGAATCCGAAAAGAATCCCTTTCCTCTCCCTTAGATCATCTCCAACTCATGGAATAAAGCTTAAGATATAAGCTGTAAAAGTCCCCCAAACCATCTCCAACCATTGGGCTACAATAAGCTCTGAGAAAAAATATCTTTGTGCTAGATTCCTCTTATGATTTAAACCTGGCTTAAATTTATTCTGAATCCGCTAAACTGTCATATTTCAATTATTTTTTGTTTTCTATATATAATCTAAACGGCTGTGATAAAATGAGATCAACTAAAAATTTGACGGTTCAAAATTAAATATAACGTCTAAAATAATTTAAGGAAATTATTTAAATCAAATTTAACTTAAAACTTTATAAATACCTATGTACTTGTATGATTTTTAATTACTTATCGGAAATTAAATATTTTTAAATAAAAATGTTCATAAAAATAAATTAGGATAATCTACATAAATTTTATTTTCAAAAAAGTTACCGAAAAAAAAATTAAGCTAAAATCTTATTTAATAATATCGGGCTAAAATTTTAAATCATAAAGGTTGAAGAAAAAAGCAGTTTCTGAGTTATAGCTTAAAATTTTCTAGCTTAAATTTTTAAGCTTTATCCTCAAGGGTTGGAGATGGTCTTAAATCTTCTCGTTTTATTTTTTGTCTTTCTCACACATCATAATGAAAGTAGGGACCAAGGTGGTCCCATGATCACTTGAAGTCTGGAAAATATATATGTGAAGGTCCTTTGAGGACCCTTCAAATATATAGTATGGGTCCTTTTTGTGTCGGCTAAATATTTGATGTAATACATGCTAGGCATATCTCGATAGGTTGCGTCGACAACACTCCATAAATTCTTTCTATATCACTCGTGACTCATTAGATTGCTTCGACGTATGTCGTTATCTGTTGACATGTGCACAACATGGTTTGGCTGCCGACAACAAGACCGCCAAGAGTTCGACGAAATGCCTAAGTGAATAAACTTTCTTTTTTAGCACGCTTCACGCTCTGTTGTATTTAACATCGAGACCCTCAAAGATTCAAATCCTGGATCGGCCACTATATCATACAATGGTGTTTGCATTCTAGGTCATCTTTTATAGCTCAACTCAGGGTGGATGGGGACAAGTCAAGACGTGACAAACAAACACAAGGAATCATATAATAGTAATTGATATGTTGTAAATTAAGGAATCTCATCTAGAATATTGTAAAGTAAAGCTGATTGTGATGTAAGGGACATTCCTCCTTATCTTATATAAGTAATGGACAAAAGAGGAATATGTCTTTTGCCCCCTGATAGTTTTACGAGAGGTTCGGGGGAGTTCTTAATCGGCCTATAAATATGTGTGTATACTCTGTAAGAAGATAGACTTAAATAGAAATTAGTAATTTATATAAACTTCTCCCGAGTGAATATCCTTATTTGAGTCATCCTTAGTAAAGATCCTTAAATTGATGAAATGTAAAATCTCTCTATTTGGATTTAGATGACCTGAGACTCGATCAACAACACCAAGAATTGGTGTCCAAAATCTAAATTAAATTTAGGAAACATGTTGTTCAAGTAGAATGACTCTAACTTTGACTTATAACGAATGTTGTAAAAGTTCTCAAAATCGATTGGAAAATTGTGGGTTATATAATAACTCACAGTTTTTTGTGAAAAAAAATTGAAATTTTTAGTTTTAGGAAATATTTTGCGTTAGAGTTAAGGAAATTATTGGAAGACCTTTGGACATGATCCTACCGTTTATTGGATCCCAGAAGTATTTTTTATTGATTTTTAAAGTTGAAAAATAGAAAAATATCTTTAAATTTAGGTTCTAAATCCTTGATTTCAAGTGTTTAAATATGAATTGTAATAGATTTTGCACAGAAAATATATTTTGAAGAACATGAATATGATAGTTTGTTGTTATGGTAAGAGAAATAAAAGAAAAATTAACCAAAATAATAAATAAATAAAAAGTAAATAAAAACACTGAAAAAGAAAAAAATTTGAAGGGGAAGATCGGTATGATGATAGCGACTAGGATGGACGTATGTCGCTAAGTTCTACCGACTTTTGTCAAGGAGAATCGGTAATTTCTACCGATCATATACTCTTTTTTTCTCTCTTTTTTTTCCATTGATTTTTTTGTCTTCCTATGTTACTTTATTTAGATTCAAATACCTTTAGATTTAGGTTTATATTTATATTCTTGTTTTCAAATTTTTTAACATGGATTATAAGAAAAAATTTCATTGAAATACATTTTGTAGAATACAAAGATGATAGTTTGATGTTGTGGTATGGGAAAAACAAAAATTTAACATAAATAAAACATAAAATTAATGGTTTAGGCGTAGAGAGATGTAGCCCAAACTCATGCCCTCGAGAAGGCCCAAGGCACATCAGAAGCAATAGAGGCCCATGAGATTTAGGGTTTAGGGGTGTGTGAATAGTAACACCTTGAGTTCAAGTGTTTAGGGGCGTGTTAATAATAACATCCTGAGTTCAAGTGTTTAGGGGCATGTTAATAATAACACCCTGAGATCAGAATTTTTACTCAAATTTTCCAGTTCTTTTGTTTCTTTCTCTCTCTGGAAATGCAGAAATCTCTCTGTGTGTAAAATATCAAGGGTTTAGACTCCTCGGATTGAAGGGAGGAATCAACCGTTGGAATGCGTGGGAAGCGAAGGGAAAAAGAAACGGAATATAACGGCTGCTTGTGATCCAAGTGCCCTCGCTGGAAGGATTTATTAAGGATGTACCCTTCAATTTGCAGCAACCATTCTTGCAACTCTCTCCCTTAGGAAAGGGATCCTCTTTGGATCATTTCCTCTTAATCCATTAAGTTCGGGGATCTAGACCATTGAATTTTGATCCAACGGTTACAAACAGGAGTTCATTTGAAAAGTTATAATAATTTTAACTGTTAGATTTCAATGGCCTGGATTTGGTGGATTAGGAGAAAGGGATCCGAAGATGATCCCTTTCCTCTCCCTTAGACCATCTCCAACCCATGGAATAAAGTTTAAGATATAAGCTGTAAAATTCTCCCAAACCATCTCCAACCATTGGGCTACAATAAACCCTGGGGAAAAAATATCTTTGTGCTAGATTTCCCTCATGATTTAAATCTGGCTTAAATTTATTCTGGATCCACCAAACTGTTATATTTTGATTATTTTTTGTTTTCTACATATAATCTAAACGGCTGTGATCAAATGAGATCAACTCTAAGGATAAAAATTTGACGGCCCAAAATTAAATATAACGTCTAAAATAATTTAAGAAAATTATTTAAATCAAATTTAACTTAAAACTTTATAAATACCTATGTACTTGTATGATTTTTAATTACTTATCGGAAATTAAATATTTTTAAATTAAAATGTTCATAAAAATAAATTAGGATAATCTACATAAATTTTATTTTCAAAAAAGTTACCGAAAAAGAAAAATTAAGCTAAAATCATTATTTAATAATATCGGGCTAAAATTTTAAGCCATAAAGGTTGGAGGAAAAAACCAGTTTTTGAGTTATAGCTTAAAAAATTTTAGCTTAAATTTTTGGGTTGGAGATGGTCTTAAACCTTCTTGTTTTATTTTTTGTCTTTCTCACACATCATAATGGAAGTAGGGACCAAGGTGGTCCCAGGATCACTTGAAGTCTGGAAAATATACATGTGAAGGTCCTTTGGGGACCTTTCAAATATATAGTATGTGTCCTTTTTGTGTCGGCTAAATATTTGATGTAATACATGCTAGGTATATCTCGATAGGTTGCGTCGACAACACTCAGTAAATTCTCTCTATATCACTCGTGACTCATCAGATTGCTTTGACGTATGTCGTTATCTGTTGACATGTGCACAACATGGTTTAGCTGCCGACAACAAGACCGCCAAGAGTTCGACGAAATGCCTAAGTGAATAAACTTTCTTTTTTAGCACGCTTCACGCTCTGTTGTATTTAACATCGAGACCCTCAAAGATTCAAATCCTGGATCGACGACTATATCATACAATGGTGTTTGCATTCTAGGTCATCTTTTATAGGTCAGCTCTGAAAAACAATCATCAAATCATGAACATTTAACTATTTAATTGGTATGATAAAATTTGAGTATATAAGTAAGAAACATAGTTCGTCTATTCATTAAAAAACAACTAGATGGCTAAATAATTTTGAATTCATTAATTTTTTTTTACATAGATATTCTTTGAAAATGATAAAAATAAATAAATAAACACTTCCAATCATAAAAAAAACATTGTAGTATGCGAAAGAAAAAGAAATAAGTTCAAATAAGAAGGTTATTAGTACATGTTTTTATTATTTTTCAATAGAGAAAGAAAATATTATATTATATTTTAGTTGAAAGATATAATATAAAATAATATTGTAAAAATAAAAGTTATTATATCGTGTAATGTGGAAGGTTCAGTTCGGCGCTCGCTGGCCTGGTTGATGCAAGCACATGTTATCCATTGTTTATATTTTGCTGTGGGGCACGAACTTGTATGCTTCGTATCGTATGGCGGTGCTGTGAGTTGGCAAAGCATAAAATTGCATTGGTAAATGATTTCTATGTTTATTCGAAAAATAGTGTTACTCGAGAGAACATCTATTTGAACCGTATTTTATAAAATTATATTTTGTCGATTATATTGAGAATGAGAGTAAGTGGAAGAAGATTGGCACATAGGACGCAGCTCTCACTTTCTTTGCATTTCCATGGCACTCGTGCTTATTTTTAACGTTTGAATTGAAATCGAACGAGAAGCTCCGTAAGACTTGGAGCCAAAGTTGTGGTTAGGGAAATGCTGAAATACCTCTGTGAGTCTTCCCAACTCCAGAAATGATGGATAACCGTGACTTACCACCAGTTATCCCTTTTTTTTTTTTTTTTTTTAATATGGAGAGTAAAAATGAGAAAACGGATAATCGTTTCTCATAAAAAAAATGAGTTTATATGAAACACTCATGGTACTGTTCATTTTTAACGTTAAAGACATTTTTAGCCTCAAAAGTCACTTCCAGTACTATTCACTTACACATTTATTTTATCATTTTGATTAAAACTAACATTTTTTAGAACTTTTCGTTAATTTTCCTTAAAAAATAGGATGTGGAAAGTTGAACTTGATAGATAACATGCTTGTACTGAGACCAAAAGTTTTATAATATAACTAAATGAATAATTATTCTTTTTCTCTAAGTATTAGAATAATCCATCTTTCTGGTAGAGAAGTCAACCCTAGGGGTTGACTTGATTAATTTGCAGAAAGCATTCAGAACAGATAACTAATCCCATTTCTTATACCAATTAAAGTATAACATTATTTGGAAGTGCTTTTAAAATGACCGAAAGTGTTTTTGGTGAAAATGTTGTCGGAACCAACCTTCAATAAAAATGCCAGTGAATTCCAGCATTTCAAGTGCTTTTAGAACCCAATTTTTTTTTTCTTCTAAAAGTACATTCAGTCATTTTAAAATCACTTCCAAACGAGTCCAATGTCTCTACTAATCAAGGCTCAAAAGGATGAGACTGCTCTTATCACATGTAATGGGGAGTGAAACTGCAGGATGCTTATTAATTTGCACTCGGATGAATCAGAATTAATAGTTTTACGCCTGTATATACCTACCACATCGACAACCGAAAAACAACCAACATGAAACATGAAACGAAAAACTTATCTGTTGCAGTGTGTTTGATCTCTCAGCTGACGGATAATAAATAGATTACCCTATACATACGACTGAAGCGCGAAATCATTTGGTCGTTGTTCTTCATCTCTCGGTCTTTCTTTTGTTTTCGAGTCGTTTACTTGACGTAGGGCGGATCGATAAAGGCCCATCCGAAGACCCGCTCGTACTTGATTGCGGCACTTTCCCATGTGAAGTCTCTCTCCATGCCTCTCTTCATCAATCCCTCCCAGGAAGGCTTGTACTCTCTGAATGTCCTACAAGCAAGTTTTAGTGCCTGCAATGGATTAACCGTGAGTCAGTACGGCGGAAAAGATTTTCAACATTAAGTTTAGGTTGAATAAACTCCGCAAGACTATATGAACATCCAACGTACTCGCTTCTTTGATATAGAACATTGTAATAATCGATGTTTGGGTTTAAAAAACGCAAACGGTGAGAGACGTAGCAGAAAAAACTTACCGCCAACATACTCTCTTTTGTTAATGGAGAAAAGGTCCACCTGCCAATGCAGAGTCCACAATGATGCTATAAGTAAGATTCTACGAAATTTTTGTAACAGGAAACTATCAAGGAAATGCGTTGAGCAATAGAGTCGAGTAATATACCCTGTCCCGTCACCCTTGCCTCCTTGAGCATATGGATTGAAATTCACTACTGTATCCTGGAACACAAGTAACAGAAAGCATCTAAGAAAGAAGCAATGTGATGAACCAGATTTCATTTTTCAAGTATTTAAACTCACTCTAAGTCCTCCTGTGCTATGAACCACTGGTACAGTTCCGTATCTCATTGCATACAATTGATTTAGTCCACAAGGCTCGAACCTTGACGGCATCAAGAGTATGTCACAGCTGGTAATTCCAGGATCGGGGTCAATATGATGCACGTATGTAGTAAAAGCCTAAACAATGAAACACAAAATCTTGAATTACCCTGCGGTTATTCTATGGGAAACTGGAACATTAAATCCAACCCAACCCCGGAATTTATCTTTGTAAGTTGCTTCTGTTGCTCTCATCCAATCTTCACACACTGGGTCCCCAGATCCCAGCATAACCTGAAACATATACATACCTTCTCAGTAAAAACTAAAAACATTAATGTTGAAAGTTGGGAGCAAGCTACTTAAAATAACAATACCAAAATCAATGGAAAAGAGAAAAACTCACAAATTGCACGTCATCTTCCATAAGCTGTGGCATTCCTGACTGAATCAGGTCAATACCTTTCTGGTAGTCCAGTCGTCCAACGAATCCAATCTATAAATTTCAAAACTCGGATCAATATTAGGAGTGGAGTATAAATCGTAACTGAAACTGAGCATAAGTAGACATTAACGTCTTATGTCTTACCAATGGGCAATCCGGCCTAAGGGGAAGACCTAACTCCTTCTGCAAAGCAAGCTTGCACTGAACCTGCAGCCGGCACACAAGAACGGTAAGAGAATTATAGTATAATAACACCATAACGCCCCATCTTAAAATGGTAGATTTAGTCACCTTTCCGGAAAGATCATCAGCACAATAGTGGGAAGCAGTGTATACATCAGTAGATGGGTTCCATTCAACCACATCGACCCCATTGGTGATTCCTGTCAGATGGTATTATTCCATTAATTGAGAGTTACTCTCCTTGAGCATGGCACACGGTAAGCTAGACAATGAAATATGAAGTTCAAGTGACGTACCAGTAAGAACACTCTTTCTACTGCTTAGTAGCTCATTTAGACCATATCCACCTTCGACGGTTGTTATTTCCCAGGAGTAGCCCTACAATTCGAAGGTATAATTTAAACATGAGATATAAGAAGAATAGCATGATCAAATATATGGAGGCACATGTCTGTTTGGAAAGTTTTGAAAACGCTATAATCTTCATCATACAAGTGGCCTAAACATTTTGCAATCATTATTATACGAACAAGATGCAATGAGGTCGAAAAATCCAACAACAGGTCTTATTACTGATCACCATAAAAACGTTTGATGCTTCATTAAATGAGACACAACAAAGACTATATATGGAATACAACTGACCTCGCTGACTGTCAGAATCCGATCAGATGTCACAATTGCACCCTTCAGGATGTTCACTGCTTCACCTTTGTCAAGAGCATGGGCCCTTGCCCATGTTGGAAACACCCATTCCAGTGCTCCGTACCACTCTGCAGGTAGCCCCAAATTCTTGTATGTTACTCCTGGTTCCACTCCCTTGCATATCAAAAGACGACGTTTAATAAAGCTGATAGGATATATGACTAAAGATTGATAATAAAACAAACAAAAAAAAGGAAGGAAAGAAAAAGCATCAACCTGATGTGCAAGGTTATGAATTACAAGAATACTTCGAGCATCTTTATAAACTCCATATGGACGATACTTGGCAGCCAAAAGCCTGAAACAGAGGGACATGTAATGATCAGAAGTCCACTATCAGTATGTTTACCCAAAAAAACGAAAAGATAGAGCAATATAGGAAACATTTAAAACAAAATCATATATAGCTAATTCATTTAATTGGTTGAAACTACTTACAATGGCACAAGGCCAGCATGCCAGTCATTGACCATGAACAGGCTTTTCTCCCCATAGGTGAACCCTCCCAATGGAAGCACTAATGGTGCTTCACAAGCTGCATGGCAAAGTAAAGTGAACCGAAACTGTAAAACCAAATAAGAATAAAACGTATCATTATTCGTGAATAAAACAGGATACTAGTACTTAAATGATATATCCATTACGTACAACTTTTCAGTTCAAAACTATACCTGATTGTCACCAAATGCACCCAAACTATCACCATATGGATTTCCAGGTCTGTGATAAGACGGATGGTCCACGAATACCTAATGAAGATAGGAAAATAGGTCATTATTGGCAAAAATTCTATCAGTCTGGAGAAGGCCAAACTGTTCAAAAAGGGATAAACTAGAACACAAGAAGTATCCCCAATATCTTACCCAATCAACACCTGCCCTATATTCATGGTAGAAAGAAACTTCTTGCTCTCCACCAAAGCAATAAACCTTGACGCGGGTTTCCAAATCAACAGCACCAGAATATTTCCCGTCTGCAGCAGTACCGTTTTGATATCTAGGAGAGACAACCATAACACGGTGTCCACGTGCTCCTAGAACAATAGGCAAAGAACCGCAAACATCTCCTAAGCCTCCTGTCTTCGAATAGGGCGCAGCTTCGGCACTAACAAACACAACATTGTACGTTACACTTGCTTTGGATATTTCTTTGCCATCTATTTCCACTGATTCTTCCCCTCTAACAGAACTTACATCTTCAGGCGAGTCGATGACATTGAGTTCACCTGCAGTAAAATATCAGATGGGCCCCACAACTAATTCACAAACAAAATTTAAAATATCTCGACATGCCGGGGTTTGCAAGTATTCCTCAAAATTTGCAGTATTACTCGATTCAACCAATGAAAATGCAGCATTCGATCACGAACGGAACACTGTACGTGCTATGAGGTCCAGATATGGGGACCAGAGTGGAAAATATACAATCTGAGGTGGAGACCACAAGAAATGCAAGGACCTGGAGCCCTCACATGCAAATTGATGTGGACATCCAAAACCAAGGATGCCTCACAATTCACAAACAAGTGAAGACTCCATCAAGAACCACCATACACTCAAAATAGCAAAGTTTTGACACATCACAAATCTCTTATCGAACCAAACGCAATGATTTTCGGAAGAGACGTGGGTTAGATAGTTGGCCATGACAGTGTCCCTCCCCGTAAATCATAGTTTAGAATATCGCTTTGCAAGACAAAAAAGCAATGATTTTTAGGAAACTGAAATGGGGCAAGCATCAATTAAAATCTAAACCACATTTACTCCATATTTACCAACCAATGCATCAGATAAAACATCTATCATCATTTCGAGGTTAGGATGTGTCTCCATCAGCATGCCACAAAATGTAATCACATTAAAATCTTTCTGGTAACAGCATTCAAATTTTTACTCAAATTTTCCAGTTTAAAAAACAAAAAGGATCAGAATTTCGACTTCAACAAAAGGGTTTTTAATCCAAAAACAAATCAATCATTAAAAATACTTCAAATTTCTCAAATAATCCACCAAACCAATCCAAAAACAATGAAAAAGCAGGAGAATTTATAAATAAATAATCAAAACCAAGCCTGAACATTTACCGTCGGGAGGAATCAAGTTAAACCCAATAACAGCGCCGGAACCATCTCTCTCGGCGCCCAAAAAAACACCCTTTCCGTCCTTCTGCTGGTATTCCACCGCCGAAGCGCCGTCCTGCCCGCCGCCGCCACTTCCGCCTGCAACCGACGCTCTCAGCCGCAGACAAGCGGCTCCCCTCCTTTTCCACAGAGGAGCAAAACCCAGTTGCCCGATCGCCTCGTGATTCGCGTATTTAGTTGGAATCGGAATTAAAGACGACGATTTGCATGGGATCAAGCTAGTGAATTTCAGAGACCCCATCAAAGTCTGAGAGTTCTAGAGAGAGAAAGAGAGGAGAGGAGAGAGTGTAGAGACTGGAGAGAGAGAGGACCCGAGTCCGATATAGGACGGAAGGAATCGAGATTTACGTTTGACGGAACAAAGAAGAAAAAAGCAGGAAGAAAAAGAAGGAAGTCACACACAAACAAGGAACTACGCACATCTGTTGGGTTGGGATCAGATATGTGCGATCCAGAAAAAGCGCCAAACCCAGTAACTGATTCCCAGTTCTAAACCACCAGAAATTTTTCATTCTTACCGTACGAGTGTTTTATCACCTATTTTCATGAAATTTTATTTTTTTAAAATTATTAACCTTTTAACACATATATTTTATTAATTGTATAAAATTATACTCCAATAAGATGATGCCACGTGTTAGGAGATCAGAAATTAGTTTTGTAGGATACGAGAGATTTTTCAGTGTGACTGTCGCATGAAGTGGTACATTACGTATTCCTATATAAATTGTGGATTATGTGTGTTAAAAGATTAATAATTAAAAAATTAAAAAATTTCACCACTTGCATAAAAACACGTGATGTATCATACGTGTTTCCGTCACAATTAAAAATTTCACGTAGGGTACGACGTGGCAAGATCACGATTGGCGAGACGGCTTTTGATGTCGGCCAGTGACGTAAGTGATTGTGATTAAGAAGGTGGACGTGGCGTGGGCAGAAAGGAACACGTGTAAAGGAGTAAATTGGTGAGTAGAAGAATGAGAGACACATGATGCCAAAGGTAAAGTGAACCTAACTTGATGTCGGCCTGTAAGAACACTTGTTGAAGACTCTGAATCTCTCAGGTCACATTAATTTATTTTCGTCTGGAGGCAATGATTTTCACACTTTCGTCTTTTTTTTTTTTTTCACTTCTTTTATATGTTTTGCCGTCGAGTTTTCTTTTAATTATCTTAATTATTTTAAGCTTTTTATTTTAAATGGTCTATGAGATTGATATAACTCTTTATTTTGGTCTATGAGGTTTAAAATCGATATAAGTGGTTCATGAGATTGTCTATGGTCAATTATTTTGATCATCGGTGACAAATCTTGATTAAATTGAGGATATTTTGTCAAATCCACCCCTCATTTTGGATTGTTGGTTTCTTCAATTTAACGGAGATTTTTTTTATAGAATGACCAAAATGTTTGACGATGGACAATCTCAGGAACCACTTCTATCGATTTTAAATCCCAAGAACATGAGGAGTTATGAGAATCTCAGAGACAATTTTGGCTAAACAACCATTAAAACAAAAAAAATCCAATGCAGATCACCTATGGACGCGGATTAAATAGCCTTTGAACCGTTAGCTAAGAATTCATCTATGATGAATTTCGGTTCATGCTATAGGCCAGTCCATACTAAACAGACATAGAAAAAGAATAAATTTGTATAAGATTTTCTCTCATTTTTTTTCAAAAAAATACATATCATGAGACACAGTGACATAATTTTGTATAATATTTCACAATATATATATAATTAATACAAAACCTCGTGGATCCATGCCCATAAAAAAAAATAGTACGATGTTTGTTCATACATCATAAGCAAAAAATGTCTTGCAAATGGAAAATTTATGTCACACCATATTAACTTGCACCTAACCGAAAGTATGTCTCCAACCATGAACACCAAGCGGCAGGCCCCAATCCTCACCATGTGGTGAATCAGGCCCAAAGCCCACAGCCCCCCTAGCATGCCCACTGGGACCATTACTTTTCAGGCTTGGGCTTCTTGGGCTACTTGGGATCAGGTAGTTTGCTGTCCCTCCACCCGAGCTCGGCGAATAGCAGCCCGACCCAACAACCGACCCCTTCCTCGTTGAAGGGTTCCATTGAGGAGTTGCCGGGCTACACTGCTTGCCCAAGCCTTGGCCCCGAACCTTGGCCTTGGCAGATTGGGTCGGGGACATGTAACTAGGGACGTTATTCGACCCTTGTTGGCGGCGTTGTCGGGTTGGATACGCGTATGAATCAATCATGTCTGGATTGAGTGGGCTCATATTGACGTGAGGCGAGCTTGAAGGTGCGGCAGTGTCCATTTCAACTCTCTTCTCATACAAGTTATTCCTTGTAGTTGTAGTGGTGATGGGTGTTTTGCAAGAGGTATCTCGAGTGCTTGAGTGGCGGTCTTCGTAGTGTTGTGATGACATCCATTGCTCGAGCCAATTCCATCCCCATTGGGCCTTATCAGGCATATTGGATTCAAGCCCAAATTCAGGTCCATCAGGAATGGATTGTAGAAGTTGTTGTTGTCTCTGGTAAACAAAATCGACACTTTATCAAACACGGTCACGCAAAATAAAAAAAGTAATTTTTCAGTGCGATCGTCTCAAAATCACTTACATGATAACTATAAGCATAAGCGAGAGCCCTCTCTCTTTGCACCACAGCATCATTTTCCTTGAAACTTTGATGCCTTTGATGCCTAGTCCTATTCGTATTTTGCATTTCATATTTTCTCAGAGGACTCTTGATCTTTTGCTCTTCCTCCTCCATTAATGCTCTTCTTTCTTCTTCTTCGTCGTAATCTTTCTGATCACGATCCTTCTTGTGATGCTTGTCTTTGGTTAATTCGAGTCTTCGAGCTCGTACTCTTGCTTGCACACGCACTAATGCCTGCATGCATCGCATTGTCATTTGCGCTTGCTTTCGTACGTTATACCCTCTCACCAATGCTTGCAACCTCACCAATCCCTTCAACGCACGTAGCGCGCGACGAGCCTAAAAAATAATTGATTGGTCACGAATTATCTCAGTAACAAGGTGAACATACAATTAGGGTTTTGATGTCATATAGATCCTTGAAGTAGAATTTTAGAACAGTGTACAAAAATATAGTAAAGATTAAGGTAAAGGGTAATTACTAGGTATCCTCTATAATATGACTGAATGAAGATTGCAGCTCTTTCTTCCCTAGAGTGACGCCCGTAACCGGCCAATCGGACAACTTTAGCGGCGGCCTGTGCTGCGGCAACGGCAGCTTCAGCAGCAGCAGCAGTTGCCACAGCAACAGCAATGGCATGGCTTCTATCTTGACGATCATTATTCAGAGGAGTTGACGACTCAATGGTTCTCTCATCGTTCGTGACGTCCGGTGAGCTCTCTGCCAGAAAATGCTCAAATGACACCACTTCTGCTGCATCGTGCTGGCATTTCTCACCGATTTCCTTCTGAGATTAAATCATATTACGTAACAAGTATCATAATTAGCATTAAAACTAACACTTAATTAGCAAATAAGTTAACTAATATTTATTGATGTGATGGGTTAGGTGGCATGACAATAATAAGTCACGTCGAGTCATGTGCCTAGCCAGGAAAGATATAAAGCTTATAGTTACAGTATTATGTATGCATATGGTGATGGTGATAGGGGACCATATAGTGTTGGGGCATGCATCTTGGTTGCGTTCCTGGTCCTAAAAATGCCAGAGCCAAAAGGGTAGCTCATGCATCTTTAATGTGAGGCAAACCATCTCACTTCACCTCCAAACAAACAAAGGTCACGATCTTGATAGTTGATATGTGTTTTCTTCTATATATCCAATCCAAATCATTAAGTTAATCATAGCTCATATTGGTTTGTAATAAGATTACTAGAAGACATTAGTGATTCATGAACACAAATTATGCATACAAATTCGAGTTATATAACAGCAAAACAATGTGCTCACCTCTCTGTATCTAAGATCGAATCATCTCCAACAACAACGAAAAAACTTGAATCCCTTTTTCAATAATTTATCTTAAATCATAATATTGCTTAAATAAAAAATAGATTAATTAGGTATAATAAATTGTATCATTGCTTGCCTTGTTGGTGTGATCATGATTAGCACAAAAACTTCACAGAAAATAAATTGAAAAGAAATTATATGAAAAACTATTTGAAAACTTGCCAAGAAAATGAAAGAATGGAATTAAGAGAAAACCTTTTTGTCAGGCGAGTCCTTAGTAGATTGTTTGAAAACTTTCTTGACGGAGGAGAACCAGCCGCTTCCTTTCTTCCCCATCTCCGGCCTGCCGGCCAAAAGATCAACTTCTTATTGCCGCCATCATATTGCTCTCATCTCACGAGAGCGCATACACACATATATATATTTCCGAGTTCAGACATATATATATATGTATGTATGTATGTATGTATGTATGTATGTATATGTTTGTTGGGAAGTAGCCTCTCTCACAATTTAAACTGAGAAAATGAGCTGATAATATCAAGACTGAAGAGATCTAGAGATTGAAAAAGATGTCTGAGAGAGAGAGAGAGAGAGAGAGAGAGAGAGAGATGGAGGGCCGAAGGGGAAGGGAGGAGTAGTAGTTTTGTGAGGGTGCGCAATCGCAGTTACTATTTAACGATTTCACGTGTGAATCGATCTTGTAGAAATTTGTAGCTACTTGTCCAGTACTAGTTACTACCTACATACATCATGCATATGTATATATGATGCAGTTGGGGCTGACCCAATTTGGCGAGAAATTTTTTAAGCCGGACACAAAAAAATCAGTTCGAGAGTTAAATTAAGATATAGATAAATAGGGTGTTATTTGCATGCCTTTAATGATAACTAAAAGATGAGCACACACTTTATGTGTGAACAATTTCGTTTTCTTTTTTGTTTTTGATTAAGGTGTGATTAGTGTAACATCCCGCATAGGGGAGTGATCCTTAAATGTATATTCTCATCCCTACCTAGCACGAGGCTTTTTGGGAGCTCACTGGCTTCGGGTTTCGTCGGAACTCCGAAGTTAAGCGAGAAGGTGGCTAGAGCACTCCCATGATGGGTGACCCACTGGGAAGTTGCTCGTGAGTTCCCAGAAACAAAACCGTGAGGGTGTGGTCGGGGCCCAAAGCGGACAATATCGTGCTATGGTGGTGGAGCGGGGCCGGGAAGTGATCCGCCCCGGGCGGGGATTTGACAATTGGTATCAGAGCCTAACCCTGGCCGTGGTGTGCCGACGAGGTTGTCGGGCCCCTTAAGGGGGGGTGGATTGTAACATCCCACATCACCCAGGGGAGTGATCCTTAAATATATATATTTTCATCCCTACCTAGCACGAGGCTTTTTGGGAGCTCACTGGCTTCAGGTTCCGTCGGAACTCCGAAGTTAAGCGAGAAGGTGGCTAGAGCATTCCCATGATGGATGACCTACTAGGAAGTTGCTCATAAGTTCCCAGAAACAAAGTCGTGAGGGCGTGGTCGGGGCCCAAAGCGGACAATATCGTGCTACAGTGGTGGAGCGGGCCCGGGAAGTGATCCGCCCCGGGCCGGGATGTGACAATTAGTTTTTAAAATTTTTAAAAATAGTATGAGACAATGATGAAGGGCATATTTTTCTTAATATTACATAATTATCATTTTGCCCTATTTATGTAAATATTGTGTATCAAAAGCGAGGGTAAAATAGAAAAAATAGGGATATGATTGTAATTTTGTCAAAATGTACAAAATTACTATTTTGCCCTCCTTTTTGTCAAGAGTGTGTATTCATAAGTGAAGGCAAAATTGAAAAAAAATTGGCAAAAAGTTGACAAGGAGGGTTCTCTTAATAATATAGAATAGATATGGTATGATCGTCCATAGTCAAGAATTTCTCTAATATTGGATTTCTACATTTAGATAGAGTATTTGTATTTTGTAATAAAGTGGTAAAGGTTTTGATGTATATTTACAAATTATTAAACCTTTTTTTGTTCAACATACAAACTACCAAACTTGTACAAGAAACAAAAGCAAAAGACTTTCCCTACCAAGTATTAATTTAAGTAGTTGAAACTTCAAATCCATTTCCCCCTACAAATACAAAAAGCAGAAAATAATTTCAAATAATTAAGGTGTTTTTAGTTGCAGAAAGAGAAGGACCATTGTAATTGGTAAGCAGCGAGTCAACAGTGACCCAACAACACAAGACATCCTCTCAACATATTTGTCATGATATTTGGTTTCTTTCTCTGTGAAATACTTTTCATTTCTTTTTTGTCTTTTCGAAGATGCATTGTAACGATATTTTAAGTCAATTATGTATTATATTTTAATTTTTTCATACGTGACACATGATTAATTAATTAAAAATTACTACACAATGCCATTATGTTGTATGAATTTTTTTCTCTTTCATCTCTGGTTGCAGCTCCGGCTCCGGCTCCGATTTTCATCAACCTCCCTGTCGCTTTTGGCGTTGACCAAATTCTTTTTACAACACAACCCCCACACTTTAACAAAATTATACACTTCCGAATTGGCCAAACCCAAACATACTAATTTGGGGAAAACTCCAACTCCCTTGTCAGTAGCCAACCATATAATTGTTTTTGTTATTTTCAACGAGAAATTATGATCGTGTTGGTGCCGTATTGGTGCCATGTTGTAAAACTTATCATTATTCACCTGTGAAACACATAGATTTAAAATATCATTCAACTACTTCCTTTTGGTTATTTAAATAAGTGTGCTTTACCATTGGGTGTTACTTGTGGGGGAGGAGAAGGACCTAGTTAGAGCCAACGAGTGTTGGCTCAGTTGGTAAGGTTTTTGTATGTGTCGCCCCATCAAAGTTTGATTGTTGCTAACAGCAATTGATGTTGGTGCATGATATGTAAACTTTTACGTAAATTTATACCTGCGTCAGCTGGTAGTTTGGTGCAACGTGTAAGTCCTCCCGGCTCGAGAATGTGGATATGCCTTGGCGCTGGTGAATATAGTAACCAATCTTCTCCTCCCAAACTTTTTACAAACACAAAAAGACTTCGTTAGATGTCATTCACAATAATAGTATCTCAAGTCAATATGAACTACCACATAAAAAAAGTTAGACATTTGGCACTACGTGATGTTTGGATACAGCTACAATGATATTCGCATGCAAGTAATTTTTCTTGATGCATGATATACCAAGCCAATACAGACTGTCATGTAAAAAGGTTAAATATATAATGGTGTGTAATTAATTTAAAATATTGTCAAGATAATATTTTTTTATTGTACTCTCAAAAGAATAGATTAGATATGTCTGTTTTGATGAATTAAGAAACATGCAGTATAACCTCCTTTAGTCATTTGCTGAGCTGTGAAGTTATATTAGACCAGTCCTGCGCAGAACCAAACTTGAGGTAGTATTGGGTGTGGTTGAGACTTTAAAATCGAAAAATAAAAGAGTTTAATTAAGGTAGATATGACCTAATACTTGCATTTAAAGGGACATTCAAGCAAGATATAAAGAAAATGCTTCATTAGAAAGGAGAAAGAGGAGTCCCACAATCCAACCTTTTCGCCCTACTTTTGATGGATTAAATTATGATTGGTGAAAAGCACCTTTCAATAGAGTTAGTCATATTAATATAAGGAGAAATTAGGTTTACATTATTTTTTTTGCTACTCCATTGATTAAAATTTTATTCATTTTCAATTTTTGATCAAGGTCATTGGATATTAATAATATCATTAATTATTTGAATAATAAAATATTTTTATTTTAAAATATATTCCGTTAGTGTTAAAAATGTTAAAATTAGTATATTTATATTTATGGCTAAATTTTTTATCATATATTTTTATTTTTAGTTTGTACCTATTTTTAAGTTGTGCCAATTTTCTTGTCATTTTTAATTTGTACCCATATATTAGTTTCTTTTTGTGCCCATATTTTTTAAAGTTTTATTTGTGTTTGTACCCATGTGTACACCGTCATGTGACATTGTATAATAAATCAATGATAGAAAAATTACATATGGTATATTTATGTTTTATGCCTAAACTTTGTATCATATATTTTTTGTACCCACTTTTAATTTGCAACATTTTTTTTAAATTTGTAGTATTTTCTTTTTAGTTTTATTTTGTACCATGTATTAATTTCTTTTAGTGCCTATATTTTTTAAAAATTCATTTGTACTCATAATTTTTTAATCTTTTATCTGTACCCTAATTTATTTATAATGTACCCATTCTTCTTTATTAATGTACCACTTTGTTATATGTGAAATGTACCAATTTTTTTGTAAAATGTACCATTTTTTTAACACTATGGATACATTCTTTTGCCATTTATTATTTCTTATTTTTACATATTTTTTATCCATTTATTCAATCAAAATGTTTGAATTTTTTTTTATTGTAACCATTTCTAATAGTATTATAATGAGGGATTTTAATTTTATAGGATTATAAATCTCATAAAATATCAAACAATTAATGTCAAAACTATAACAATATAAATATTAATTGTAATATAATGAGGTGTACAAAGTCAATGGACTTTGATCAAACTTTGAATACCATTAAGGTTTTAGTCAAAGAATGTTAAGAATTAGGGACTGCATCCAAAGTATCCCTTAATATAATCACTGAGCTTCAAATGAGAAATTTCTTAAATAAACTTATTTAACTGACATGGGGCCCATTTCATATTGTATTTCAACTGTCTAGGTTTAAAGTTTTATCCAAATCGGTAACCATGACGTATTAGTATCTCTTTTGTTGTGTGATAGGTATATATTCTCATATTAATTAGTATATCTTTCAACTCTTAATTCGGATCATGTGAGAGATATAGTTACATATGAGAGAATCCCTCATTTGCACAGATGAACCACAAAAACTCATATATGGCTTTAGACTAGTTGGAATGGTGCTTCCAAAGTAAGACCATGCACTAATTGGTCTCTCCACGTAATTATCATTATAGTCAAGCAATAATGTACGTATCTTATCCAAGTTACCTATGCAAGTTGATGGAATGAGATGGTGGTGTTCAACTACCTAAACTAAGAGATCTCAACTACTACTAATTGTTATCATCATGCATTAATTACCTTCCTTTAATTCTAATTAAGATTTGGTAAACTGAATTTCTTGTTGAATCTTTACTTATCAAGTAGTTAATCTCTTTTATTTCATTTTTTAGTTAATAACTAAACAACAACGGATAATTACTTATTTGTGTTTGTGGCATTTGGTTATGACTCAAATATCTTGCATCGGAAGAATAACATTTTAGAGTAGTTTAAGATGTTACGAGGACCCTTCCTTTACAAGTAGTTTAAGACGTAATTGGGGTTGACCTTTTATAGATTAACGAGAGTGTGCCCGAAATATGGAGTGACACCACTTGTTATTATATAAGTAGTGAGATATTTGTATTAAAAAATTAACAACTTAAAAATTAAAACATCTTCCATTAATATAATGACATACATTGTACCACCCGTATTCCGAACATAATGAAAAATTTCTCATGGATTAACATGTTAATTGCATATCTTAGAGTGGTTTGAGAGCTTTAAACGGGTAGCACCGTGCTTTATCGGGTTAGTTTACTTGGCTGTTACACCGAAGTTTGTATGGTCTGTTTTTGGAGAGATTTTTTTTCAAGTTCAGGGTACTAAGCAGTATTACATAGGGGTGGGCACGAGTCGCAAGAAAGCGTTGAAGAAGGTCAGGAAGAAATTGAAGAAGCAACAGAAGCTGATAACAAAGATGGGGGAGGAGTTTCAAAAGAAAATGACTGCAGTATAGATTACAGTTGAGAAATGAAGCGTCTCTTCTTACTTCTCCAGTTACTTGTTCATAGGTTCTTACGTTTCGGGTCCGATAACACGGTTGTTTTGTGCACACAGGAAGTGCTACAAGTAGTGTATATATATTTGTCCGTCGTAGGAATCACTGATGACTTGTGATTAGTTTTGCAGCACTGACATTGGCATCGTGTTCTTCTGAGTTATATATATATATATATATTATTATATATAGTTGCAGTGGTTGGAGTTTATGATGTTATGCAAAATTTTAAATTCATTATCCTTTTGATTGACTGTCGTTTGATTCTCTTTTAGTTCATAGGATACTGAAAAACCATAATATTTCGATTTATCTTATAGGAGAGAAACTTTAGAAAAGAGATTCCGCTCTACTGTTTATGTTGAAGTGGGAGACTTGATAGGTTGTAGTATGTCATCCATATAACTGCTACAGTATCGTTGTGTGCGGATATGAGATATTGATGTCAATGTCAAATTGTCAATAATGCTTCAATATGGATGTCAACATGTTATTGATATAGTGACTGTGTAAAAAAATGTATTAATATATTGTTGATAGACTTGCAGCGGTTTATTGTAACATCTCACATTGCCTAGGAGAGTGGATTATGTAAGCCTTATATGTATATTCTTATATTTACCTAGCACGAGGTATTTTGGGAACTCACTGGCTTCGGATTCCATCGGAATTCCGAAGTTAAGCGAGTTCGTGTGAGAGCATTCCCATGATGGGTGACCCACTGGGAAATTATTGTGTGAGTTCCCATAAACAAAGCCGTGAGGGCGTGGTCGAGGCCCAAAACGGACAATATCGTGCTACGGTGGAGTCGAGCCCGGGATGCGGTGGGGGTCCGGGCCGGGATGTGACAATTTGGTATCAGAGCCAATCACTGGCTGGAAGTGTGCCGACAAGGACGTCTGACCCCTAAGGGGGTGGATTGTAACATCCCACATCGTCCAAGGGAGTGGATCATGTAAGCCTTATATATATATATATATATATATATATATATATATATATATATATATATATATATATATATATATATTATCATCTCTACCTAGCACGATACCTTTTGGGAACTCACTAGTTTCGGATTCCATCGAAACTTCGAAGTTAAGCGAGTTCGCACGAGAGCATTCCCATGATTGGTACATCGCCTGTAAGGGGGTGGATTGTAACATCTCACATCGCCCAAGGGAGTGGATCATGTAAGCCTTATATATATATATTATCATCTCTACCTAGCACGATGCCTTTTGGGAACTCACTAGCTTCGGATTCCATCGAAACTTCGAAGTTAAGCGAGTTCGCACGAGAGCATTCTCATGATTGGTACATCGCCCAGGGGAGTGGATCATGTAAGTCTTATATGTATATTCTCATCTCTACCTAGCACGAGACATTTTAGAAACTCACTGGTTTCAGATTCCATCGGAACTTCGAAGTTAAGCGAGTTCGCGCGAGAGCATTCCCATGATTGGTGACCCACTGGGAAGTTCTTGTGTGAGTTCCCAGAAACAAAACTGTGAGAGCTTGGTCGGGGTCCAAAACGGACAATATCGTACTATGGTAGAGTCGAGCCCGGGATATGGTGGAGGCCTGGGCCGGGATGTGACATTTATGATGTACTGCAACTTATGTGTAATGAGTCAAACATCGTTTTTGTTTTTTTTTTTCAAAATTGTTCTCCACATCTACATAATATGTCGTCCAACACCCCTGCCTAAAGTATGGAGTTCAATATATCCTTTGATTTTTGAACAAAAAAAAAAATCCCTTGATTTACTGTCTTCCAACATCACTAAAAATAAAATTTCAATTATTTAAATTAGTGAATAAAAACTAATTTTCGCTCCAACTAACTGAATTAAGATCAATACTCGTTACTAAAATTTATTTTGATTGACAATTTTTTTTAAATCACAAAATGTTGATTATATTAATATTAATATGAAATTTTTTTGTGACTTCAAATAAATTAAATTTCGATAGCATTGACATGAAAAATATTTTATATTTTGAATTAATGTTTTTCTTTTTCAAAATTGCTTCTACTATGTCTTGAGAATAAACAACTGTGAAAAGAGCAGTTAAATGTTTAGTAAACTATAGTGCTAAAAGTGTTTTTATCAAAAAAAAAAAAAAATGATTGTCAATATAAAAATTTCATTACTTGGTATTATTTGCCTGCCCTCGAAGAAAAATAAACGTTTTTTTTTTAAACATGTGAAGAATTGCTTTTGCTTTATGTTGTTTTGGACCTATTAAAAAAAAGGAAAACTAATGAAAAATACTTGAAAACTTTTGAGTTTTAATGATAAGAACAAAATAAAGAGTAAAGTGAATAGTATCAGGTTTGACTTTTTAGTGTAAAAATGTGATTTTTCGTTAAAATGAACATTACCGCGGGTGATCAAACTTTTCTAACAAACTGCTTTTAAAAAAATTTAAACAACCCTAAACCAGCCTATAAACAATTAAAAAAGCTATAGAATTCCACTTTATTCGTAAGTGATCAAGTTACGGCCCTTGGATCATATGGGCCCAACTATACCGGTGGATCCAATTTGATCCAACGGTCCTCGATTCCGCCGCGGAGAATAAGGCCCAACTTTATAACTCAGAAAATCACAGAGACAGTGGCAGCTGGAGAGAGAGGGAGTGACTCGGTGAGCGAGAGCCACCGGCGAGAACACTGAGTCAACTCGGAAGATGTTCCAACCCAGCAACCAGGTGAGAACCCTCTAAATTTTCATTCTCCGCCCTCTGTTTGGCAGCCGAGAAAATGCAAGAAAACAACTGGGTACCTCTCTTAGGTTGTAAAGTTTCCAAATTTACTAGCTTGTCAAACGCCCAGCACAGAATTAACTGTGTTAATTCAAATGCATGTCGTTATTCTCTTCGCCATTGATTTTTCCTGCTTCGAATGCCAAAAAATAAAACCTCAATTCGGTGCTCAATGCAATTCTTTGATTTTTAAGAGCTTTTTGGTAACTGAGTTTAGTTAATTTTCTCAAATTTTTAGCTTTAGAATAAAATTTTCCGGTACTGTAAGTTTCCACGAGGAAGAAGAAAGAAGGGAAAATCAGCATGCATCTTTCCATTTTCGGCATTGGCAGTTTTATGGGGAATGTGGTGCTTGTAATTGCTTGAATCAAGTTTTCGAATTGACCCTTTAGAGGCGTTTACGATTTGTAGTCCGAAACTGCGGTCTTGAATTGTGTGAATTATTTTGTGGCGTGAGGCGGTAGTGTTCTAAAACGATTTTCGGGTTGATTTAGTTTTCGCTGTAGACACTGCCGTTAATTTAAGAACTTGAGGCATAGAAATGTGTATGTGCCTTGCTGCAGTGGTGAGTGGTGACTGGATATTGTATGCAGGCTTTTCTTGTTGGTAAAGAAACATATTGAGCATTTAGAAAACCCTGTGCGTGTAGATGCTAGTTTGTACTTCCACGAACTTATTAGCGAGCGGAGATCACTTCTAGGTTGTGCTCATTTTTTTCGTGCCCAACGTCAAACTTAATGAACAGTCTGCATAGTCTGTGTACATGCATTTTGGTTTCTGTCTGTACTATTGATGCTATTTAATCATTCTTTTGCAGGTTCCAGGTCAGCCGACGCCATTGTCTGTTCAAGATCCTGCAGCTTTGATGCAAGTAGATAAAAAAGAAACTAGTGTAGTTGTGCAGGATGAAGTCAAAACTGGAGGCTTCTCGCAAGCAGAATCCATCATCTATTACACTAAGGTTGTACAAGAACCTGTTCTCAAGACCCTTTATATTATGATTTACCATGCATTTTGGTAATATATAGTTGATATTTCACCTTGCATTTCCGTTCAAGGTAATTAATTAATCATGACAAAATTTTAGCATTTCGATGTTTTTGTTATTCATGATTAATGAAATTATTGTGGAGGATCCTTTTTTGAGCAAGGATGGATCAAACTAACTGACTTTCAAAGAACTAATCTATGCAGAAACTTCAAGACGATTTACAAATGATGGGAATGAAAATTAAACAACATGAGGACAACATAAAACTGCTGAAGTCTCAGAAGCACAAACTAGATGACTCTATTCTCGATTTGCAAGGTATAATATCTTCTTTTTCTTCTTCCTCCACCATCTACATTTCATTGGTGATGTAATGAATCTAGTTCAAACAAGTGAACTAAAAAGTTAATAAACATCTAAGCACACAGTTATACTTTGTTGGGCACTTTTTTCTTTGTTTCCATAATTTATCTACTGAAGCATTTCCTTTCAGTTATTCTAGGCAAGTATCACACCTCAACCACTCCTAAAATCGAAGATGATGGCCATTCCCGCCGTAAAAGTGAGGAGGAAACTACTGAAAAGATTCTTCAGCATGAGAAGTCTGCCGCAGGCATTTTATGGCAGTTGAAAACTCGTCATGGTACTCAGGCTGCCCTTCTTTCCCCGATCAAGGATGTCGTGGGTATTGTTGGTATGCTTGGCAAAGTAGAGGATGATAATCTTAGCAGGTCAAAGTTCCCATATTGTTTGTTGTTACTTATTTCTCAAGTTGTGAAATTGTGCTTTAGTCATATGACTGCAGTTGTGTCTGTGCTTTTCCGTGCATTTCACTACCAGTCCTTTGATTTTGGATAGTGAGGGGTGAGTTTAGGCACCATAGTACTGCAATAGATATGTTTGTTGTAATAGAGATGGAATTTTACTGACCAGGTGTAAACGGACCCATTAGTTTAGGGGCGGTGTAGAATGAGCACATTGATAACACCTGGCCATGAAAATGTTTCTAATTGACCCCCCCTCCAGCTCTCCCCTTCCCACCCTATCTATCTAGGCCTATATAACTATACCGGACCTAGTTTTCATTCGGCTTATTTGGAATGTGCAGGATTTTTTCAGAGTACTTAGGGATCGAGACTATGTTGGCAATTGTCTGTAAGACTTATGAGGGTGTTAAAGCTCTAGAAGTGTATGAGAATGAAGGCTGCATAAAGAAATCTACTGGTCTTCATGGACTTGGCTCATCCATTGGTAGGACATTGGAAGGCCGATTTCAGGTCATTTGTCTTGAAAATTTAAGGTATGTGTCCTATACACTGTCATACCTCAAGCAATCTGAACAAGTGTTGATTTGTAAACTTCACTATATCGACTATGAAATCAAATTCTTTTTTTTTTCTTCTTCTGCAGACCATATGCTGGTGCATCTGTGCCCGATGACCCACAGATGAGGCTTGATATTATAAAGCCTAGGCTAGCCAATGGGGAGTGTCCACCTGGATTTCTTGGTTATGCTGTAAATATGATTAATGTGGATAGTGCTAACTTATATTGTCTCACAGCCACTGGGCATGGCCTAAGAGCGACTTTATTTTATAGCCTCTTTGGTCACTTGCAAGTATATAAAACAAGGGCAGATATGGTTCCTGCTCTTCCTTGTATTAGTGATGGAGCCATTTCTTTAGATGGCGGGATGATTAGGTCAACTGGTGTGTTTTCTCTTGGCAACCGGTGAGAAGCTCTGCCAATAAATGAAATCAAAAACTAATTTTAACCCCATATTATGTTGAAGTAGTTGTGTCTTTTGAAACCATCTTTTGAAAATTTTAACGTGCAAACAATTTAAGATATATATAACTTTTGAATTGTCTAGATATTGTTGTCATTTGTTAATGCTAACATGGATTTTGTTTGCTGCTAACGTCTTATTTTTTCAACATATCTGATGTCAGGGAAGATGTAGATGTGAGATTCCCCATACTGTCAGCAACATCAGGCCTACCCGAAAACTATTTCGAGTCTGAAAGACAAATCAATGAGTTGAAGTGGAAAAAAGACAAACTGCAGGAAGATATGAAGAGTGAACAATCACTATTGGACAACGCAAAGTTCAATTTTGACAGAAAGAAGCAAGATTTTCTCAAGTTCCTGGCTGATAGCTCATCATATGTAACTCAGGTAACACCCGTAACATATCTTAACTAACAATAAGGTGCAGTATAGGCGTAAAAGTAACCTGCCATGTGCCTTCAGTTGCAGGCACCAACCCGATAAAACGAAATTATTAGACTAGTGCTGGATTCTAGGACCCTTTTTCATTCCGTCCTTGGGCAGTGTTAAATACGCTTTCATCCCATTATTGTGGGACATTAGAGCAAGTCCACCCCTAAGGACTTTGCGCCAGCACCCAGCGCATTTATCCACTTAAGTGAACAGTAATAGACTGGAGTGAACAGTAATAGGCCAAGGCATCTCCACCCCTAAAAAAATGCGCTGGCACCCAGCGCATTTATTTGGTATGTTTTTTTTTTTTTTAAGTTTATTTCGGATAAGATTTTTAACCAATTTCAGATAAAATTTCAAATAAACTTAAAAAAAAAACACACTAAAAAATAAAATTACATACTCATCAAATAAACTTAAAAAAAACACACTAAAATAAAATTACATAAATTCATCAAATAAACTATAAAAAAAAAAACACACTAAAATGAAATTACATAAACTCATCAAATACACTTTATTCTTCAACCACAAGCTTTTTGGTATTTTTTTTTCACACAAAAAGTATATGAAAGCTTTGGTAGAAAGTGTAGAAAATATTGAAATGTGGTGTAAGGTGGAAGATGAGAGTTAGGTATTTATAGAAATAAATAAATATTTTTTTTTTAAATTTTCTGTATTTTTTAATATTTTTTCTGTATTTTTTAATAAATTTTAATTAAGTTAATTAATCTGGACCGTTGATCTTTGATCGGACGATCCAGTTTAAAAGTAAAATTTAAATTTTTTTTACCGTTGGAAATCCAACGGCTATCGTGAAGCCACGTCGCTGAGCCCAAGTGGGCTGACACCCGCGCAGGCATCCCTGAAATCCACTCGCGCCTTACGCGCTTGTGTTGCACGCGCCTGAGAAACAGGCCAGCTTCTGGGTCAGTCCAAAATGTGCTGGGCTGTTGCCTGGCATGGGCTGGGTGCCAGGCAATTAACGGGCTGGAGCAAAAAAACTGGGGGCTGGGCTATTTTTTTGGCTGGGTGCTGGGGAGTGGGAGATGGGGTGGAGTTGCTCTTAGGGAATATGAATAGTTATATAAATCGTGGATACTGAAGTAAATCATTTCAAACTTGCTATTGCACTAGACGGTAGCCCGTGTTGAGTAGTTTATCATCTGTGTAGTTTTGCTTTATTTTCCTTCCTTCGTCAATGAGTTTTAATTGCGGCCTTGATCATTGCAGCATCAACTTTATGCACCGCAAGGCAGAAGGACCCCGAGGTGACAACTGACGAGTACATTGAAGGAACGAGGCACCTTCGAACCAAACAGAAGGGAGAGCCTTCAGAGCTTTGTCCGGTTGAGAGTCCGGCAGAGGATCACGTTTTCATCTATGTTTTAGAAAGCCACGAAAGCGTAGTGGGAAAATGCATATTCTTCGAGTCAAGTGAGGGGGCTCGTTTGTTGAAGTTTAGGGCCTCGTAGAACCAGAATTAGGTTGAGGAATTTTTCTATTTGTTCGTCCTCTCAAATGCTTGTGACTTTGTGATAAAAGTGTATGCACCATTTTTCCATACGAAGACGACCTATCTACTAGGATAGAAACTCAACACCCTGTTTGCTAGAATATCGGGATAGAAACTTAACACCCTGTCCGCTAGACGTTGCCCGACCTTCCAAAAGCGGGAAACCTTGTTGGTTTGGAGTCATCCTTTTTATTAAAAGAAAACTAATGAAAATAGCTTGAAAACATTGAGTTTTAACGATAAGGACAAAATAAAGGTAAAGTGAATAGTACCAAAATTGACTTTTTAGTGTAAAAATATGATTTTTCGTTAAAATAAACAGTACCAGGAGCTTTTCGTTAAAGTTCTCTTTTATTAATTAGAAGAAGGTGTAACATCTTTCTTGGAACTTTTTCTCAACTAAAAAGCTTATAAATCACCAGTTGGATAAAGCCTGTGTTAGAACTGAGGTACAATTATGAGATACGGAAATCCGATCTCCAACCAAAGAGAGGAATCCGTTTTCTTCCGCTGTTGCAATGGTCACGATCGGGTTTATCCTTTTTGGATGTTATTTGTTTATGTTAACTCACAAGTTGATCTACACTAAAAAAGTTAAACAGTGTTAATCATTTTGGATGTTATGTGTTTATGTTAACTCACAAGTTGATCGACACTAAAAAAGTTAAACAATGTTAATCATGTACACATGGCGTTACGGGTCGTGTTCGAAATTGTCATGGCAATACCAGATCCATTGGTTGCCAAATCTAAAAAATGAAAAAAAACAAAAAAAGGGTTTGCGTGAAAGGATCTACCATGACTTGAACCCGGGTTATGGGATCCGGGGTCCAGTGTCCTGACCAATAGATCAAAAAACCTTGCTCTTAAAATTGCCTGGTAGTTTAATATTTAACAGTTTCAAGGACTGCTGAAGGGTAGCGACAGGTCGTATGAAGTCAAAGATTCCAGTCCGAGGAAATCACGACGAATAAAAATCTGGCTTGTCAGACCCAAAAAAATAATAAAAAAATGAAACTCTTATCAGATGTGGCCGCCCCAGTGGAATGAGGGAAATAATCATTCTCAGATTCATTTCTTCTAATCCATCAAATTAGGAGATTCGGATCGTTGAAATTTGATCTAACGGCTATAAATAGGTGCCCACTTTAAAAGTTATAATAACTTTAGCAGTTGGATCAAATTTCAATAGCCTGTATCCCCGACTTTGGTGGAAGGGATCCGGAGATGATCCCTTTCCTGGATTGAGGATCCTGGGGATTTTCAAATCAATTATGTTCATTTTATATCGTGGGGCCAAAAATCATTTTAAATACATTTATTTCAAATTAAATATGAATAGTATCTGACGAAAACTAATAAACAAACACGATTTAAGAATTCTCATAATCCTTGTAAAGAGTATCCGAAGGGTATCCTCCTGGGCCCTAGTGTAACATGAGATCACATAGATTTTAGTTGTGTCAGCTCACTTCCGGTTATGCCACTATTGTCTTGTCAAAATAGTCACGTTTTATTGGAAAAAATTAAAAATATAAATGACGTTTTATTTTTTTCACGCCCGTAATTGTGTAAGTGTTCTAAATTTTAAATATTTTAACTTTTTCATGTGCCATGATAGGATTGATTTCAACGTTAATCCATTTCTATTTAATTTTAAGTAAGAGTTTTATCGATCCTTAAAATAAAAAATTAGAAATCAAATTATAACTGACATCATTTTCCCAAGTCATTTTCCTCCACCTCTTGCCAACAAAATAAGATCACATGGACGGTTCAACGGAGAAATTTTTTTAATATGTTGAGAACACGATATGGTACATTAAGTGTCATAAAATTCAGTGTAACGAAATGTATTAGCGGCACACTGAAAAATCTCTGGGTTCCATCCACCACCCATCCATGAAAATGACGTCGCCCAAAGTCACACATGGGTGTTGTCTGTCCCTTCCATCTGAAAAAAAAAAAGCCAGAAAAGATGGTTCGAAAGCCGATGGACTTCTCGGTGTCTGTTCGGCCCAACAACATTTAATGTCCCAAAACAATAGTAATTACGAGTGACAGAAACACAAACAGTAGGCAGTTTCGTTTCGTTTTCCAAGGTGGTTTTTTGAATGTTTGATCATTTTCCTGTTGTAAGAACTTGGAATTCTGTGAGCTGAAGCGGTATGTCTGGTTGCAGCTGAGGAGTGAGCGGTCAAAGGAGGATGGAGAAGGTGGTGGAAGAAGCGGAGAGGAAGAGGAAAGCTCAGGAGGAGGTTGGGAATGGTGGAAATGGCGGGGGAGCTGAGGGGGGTGAACAGAGGCAGAAGAGAATTAGGCAGGAAAGTGGTGAAATTTTGGGAAATGGGGATCTGGGTATTGCTGGGGAGGTGGCTGAAGGGTGGTTTGGCGGTGGAAACGGCGGAGGGCTGAGTGTTGGGGATGAAATTGCCCGCCTTTTTGGTGAAGTGAGTGGCGGCGGCCTTGGGATTGATGGTGAAGGTGTGAGCTTTTGGGGTGGTGGTGGTGGAGATGTATGTAAATTTGGCGGTCAAGGTTTTGGAATTGAAGAATTTCGAGGTGGCTTCGGCGGAGCTGGTTCTGGAAATGGAGGTAAGATTTTGGGTTGTGAGAATTTTGGATTTGGGTTTGTTGGAAATAAGGACCCCGCTGGCGGTTTGGGTCTTGACGGCGGCGGTGGAGGCATTGGGTTTTGGGGTGGTGAGCATTCTTGTGGCGGACTTGGCGGTGGTGTGGGAAATCAAGTTGTTGGGTGTGATCTATATGCTTGTGAAAATGCCGGTGAGGGAATTCAAGGCCTGTTTGGTGGTGGAGTCAGAGGCGGAGCCGCCGGGCTGTTAGGCGGTGAGAGTAGTTCGTTATGGGGTGGTGAAAGAGATCAGGGCTGTTTGAGTGGAAATGCGTCTGGAAATGGAGGTGGAATGGTGGAGAGTCGAGGTGAATGTGGCGAAGATAGACGTGGAAAAAATGCTAAAGAAGAGGGGGTTGGGTCGAAAGGGAGGCGTGGGAGGCCGAAAGGATCAAAGAACAAGAAGAAAGTTGTTGGTGCTGAAGAGGGTGTTGTGCAATCGAGTGGAATTGCTGGAGAAAATGTGGGTGAAGGCGAGATTGTGAGGCCAAAGAGCAGGCAAGGTCGACCGAAGGGGTCCAAGAACAAGAAAAAGAACAACCTTGCAGATGAAGAAAATGAGGGTATGCCTGGTGAAAATGTGGGTGGAGAAGGGACTGTGAAGCCACAGAGTAAGCAAGCTCGACGAAAGGGTTTCAAAATTAGAAAGAAGGCTATTGTGAATGATAAATTTGAGGCTTTGGCGCCCGTTGTGGGTGACGAAACTAAGGAATTGATTGCCATAGCCACCACCAGCAATGAAGTTGGGAATGAGATCGTTCGGCCAAAGAAAAAGGTTGGTCTACCGAAGGGTTCAAAGACCAAGAAAAATCTTATTGGAGAGGAAAATCATGGCATGTCAATATTAGGGGCTGAGGGCATTGACATATCTGCTCCGCCTATCGGTTTGAAGAAAGAAATGCTTGATCTCATGGGTGAACAAAGCGAGAAAATGGAAGTTAAAGTGTGCAGTGGTTATGAAGTTGGAGATGGGATTGTGCGGTTGAAGGCAAAGCGTGGTCGGCCTAAGGGTTCAAAGAATAAGAAGAAAAATGTTGGTAATGATAGTAAGATTGAGGATGTCTGTTCGACAGGGCTGGAGGATGAGATCATTATTGGAGAAGAAATGGGGAGATTGCCAAGTGGAGCCACTTCTGGGGATGTTCAGATGAAGAAGAAGCGTGGTCGGCCAAAGGGTTCAAAGACTAGGAAGAAAAATATTGTAGGTGAGCCAATTCAGGAAATGCCTGGTGATATAGTAGTTGGCAATCACGGTAATGGTGAAGATGCTTCCGTGAAGGGTTTGGAGAATGAGATGCCTATTCTTTTGGGTGAGAAAGATAAGCGAATGCCTGTGGAAGCCTCTGGTAATAATGGAGGAGGAAATGAGGACTCCCAACAAAAAGATAGGCATGGTCGATCGAAGGGTACAAAAACCAAGAGACTAAATGCTGCTGTTAGAAAACACCGAAGGCAGGAAGGGGAAAACGTTGAAAAAGTTGATGGTGGAGATGAGAGATCAGAGAAAAAGCGTGGCCGACCTAAGGGTTCAAAGAAAAAGAGACAAATTCTTATTGCTGAAGCTTGGAGTAAGATTGCAGCACTGCAGCATCAAAGTTCAACATCAGTATTGGAGGTAGAACATCAGAAAGAAAAGGATTTGAAGGAGGACTTTGGTTTTCCTGTGGAGCAATTGAAAAACTCTCATATGGAAAAACATTATCATAAGAGGCCTAGAGGGAGACCCCGGAAGAACTTCGGTTTCCCTGCGGAGCAATTGAAAAACTCTGATGATATAGAAAACAATTGCCATAAGAGGCCTAGAGGGAGACCCCGGAAGTTCAACAACCAGCATCCGATTGCCAGTGAGTTTAACAGGGGAAAATCTACTGATATGTCGGTGAGTTGTCCTACATTCAATATTTCCTAACTTGATTAACTATCTGAACAAGCTTATCAGGATGTTTACTCATTTGAACAAGCCACTTCTGTTTGTACAAACATCCTATGTGTCTTTTCCCTACATATAGAATATATATCTCTACAAGTAATAATTCAAATAGTCTATTGCAATGCATTCTAACAGTTTTTTTTTTCATTTAGGATGATAAAAAGGAGAGTTTAATGTGCCACCAGTGCTTGAAGAATGGCAGAAAAGGTGTCGTCGTTTGTTTAAACTGCAGAAGGAAACGCTATTGCTACGCATGCCTTGCAAAGTGGTAATTCCAATTCAATGATCATTTGGTTGTCACAACGTAAACTTTTCTGTTAATTGTCGATTAATATGAATGTTCTTTTATAGCGCTGATATGAATGAGTCTCATCAAATGTTTCTGATGGTATGCTCATTTAAATGAATAGGTACCCAGACAAGACAAAACAGGACATAGAGATTGCATGTCCATATTGCCGTGGTAACTGCAACTGCCGAATATGCCTCAAGGAGGATTTAGTTGTGGTGGTGTGAGCCTTACCTTGATTTTCTTCTTCTTTTCGTTTCTTCCTGCCCTAGGAAAGTAATTTTTCCTTTTTATACCAAACAAAGTACTTGTTTTACAGGCTGGGAATGAAGAAACAAATGCAAATGTTAAGTTGCAAAAGTTGCTTTACTTGCTATGCAAGACACTTCCTCTCCTTCGGCATATCCAACAGGAGCAGAAGTCTGAATTAGATGTGGAATGCTGTTTGCAGGGTATTGTAATATGATTTTTTTTCTTTCTTTAAATCTCATTTTATACGCTGGGTTGATGGTTCAGAAATGTTTAAGGACGGGTTTTCCCTACTTGTTTTTATAGGTGTCCAGATGACAGAGGAGGACCTCACGAGATCCATACTAGAGGATGATGATCGAGTGTATTGGTATCATCATCTCATTCGCCCTTATGATTGAAGTTGAAATACTGGTTATCTATGAAGTTACTTTTTCAGCAATTTCATAAATGTGTATATTAATATAATCGGTTATGTTGATAAATAAAATGGTTACTCTGTTACCATCTTACTAGGTAGGTTTGGACTTGACTGATCACATAGTTTTCTGGGGGGTTACTTACCAATAAGTACTGGTGTTCATGAATATCCTACGATTTGAGTCAAATGTATTTTAGTTTCATTCATATGGTACAAGTTTGTGACTGTGAACAAATTCTACAGTGACAATTGCAACACATCCATTGTCAATTTCCACAGAAGCTGCCCCAATCCTGATTGTTCTTACGACCTCTGTCTCACTTGTTGCTCGGAACTAAGGGAAGGATGCCAGCCTGGAGGTGGTGAAGCAGAATCATCTTGTCGGCAGTCTTTTCAAAGAGTATATGGTAAAGGCACAGTCACAGATGGCCAGATTCCTGCTAATGGGAATGTATCGCAGAGTGAAATGGCTGTACCATTAAATGGGTGCACAAGTGATATGTCATCTGATTTTCCTGATTGGATAGCGGAGGCTGATGGTAGGATTCCTTGTCCTCCGAAAGCACGGGGAGGTTGTGGTGCCCAGTTACTTGAACTGAGACGCATCTTTGAAGCTAATTGGGTTGAAAAACTAATTTTGAGTTCCGAGTACCTCACTATCAATTATCAGGCACCAGATATTGATTTTTCTCGAGGATGTTCTTTGTGCCATTCTATCAGTTCTGCTGGAGATGGAGTAAAAGCTTCTGAAGCAAGGCAGGCGGCTTATAGGGAGCACTCCCATGATAACTTTCTCTACTGCCCAAATTCTGTTCATCTGGGGGACAATGATATTGAGCATTTCCAGTTACACTGGACGAGAGGCGAACCTGTTGTAGTTAGGAATGTACTAAAAAAGGCTGCTGGCCTGAGCTGGGAACCAATGGTTATGTGGAGGGCTTTTATTGGGGCGAAAAAAGTATTGAAAGAGGAGGCTGTCAGGGTCAAAGCCATTGATTGCCTTGATTGGTGTGAGGTACGCGGTGAACTTTCAACATGTTGAATGCGGATTTCATCTCCCCTATATTTGTTTAACTGTCTTTCAATTTGGCACTGCAGGTTGAGATTAATATTTTTCAGTTCTTTAAGGGCTATATAGAGGGCCGTAAGTATAGTACTGGGTGGCCAGAGATGTTGAAGCTGAAGGATTGGCCCGCATCAAATTCCTTTGACGAGTGTTTACCAAGGCATTTTGCTGAATGTATTGCCATGCTTCCATTTTGTGACTATACCCATCCCAAATCAGGTGTTCTAAATCTTGCGACTAAGCTTCCTGTTGCCTTAAAGCCAGACTTGGGACCAAAGACGTACATCGCTTATGGAACAATGGAGGAGCTTGGTAGAGGTGATTCAGTAACAAAACTGCACTGTGACATTTCTGATGCGGTACACAATTAATCAATTTTGGATTTATTCTTTATTAGCTATTGTTGCGTATCGTTCTCATTTTTCTATGCAATTCGACTGCTACTTCAACCGTTTTCACAATTTCTGTTTAGGTTAATGTGCTGACACACACAACGGAAGTAAAGATTCCTCCACGACAGCGGAAAATCATCAACCAATTACAGAAGCAATATGAAGCTGAAAATGAAATAATTGAAAGGAATTCATGTAACGAATATCTTGAGCCTTCTAATTTGACAGAAGACATGAAGTTTGTCAATGCACTGGAGTCCAGTTCAATTCCAACTAGAAATGCTCGAAGTAATGATACTTCAGAGGTTGTTTATGGAGGTGCTGTGTGGGACATTTTCCGTCGCCAAGATGTACCCAAGTTAAAAGAGTACCTACAGAAGCATCACAAAGAATTCTACCACATCAGTAATTCCCCCGTGAATTCTGTACGTATCATGGCTTATCCCATTTGCAAATATTACTTTGAATTAAGTCGTTTCTAAGTTGATGTGCTGCACTTGAATTTGCTTCAGGTTATTCATCCTATTCACGACCAGACTCTTTATCTTAATGAGAAGCATAAAAAGAAGTTGAAGGAAGAGTTTGGTAAGGAGTTGCGTGCATTTAGGTAGTCATTCTTGTTAATCGAGTAATTCTTGCTTGATGAGTTATTAACCATGAATGTGAATTACTTTCAGATGTTGAGCCTTGGACATTTGAGCAACACCTCGGCGAGGCTGTTTTCATTCCTGCTGGATGCCCACATCAAGTGAGAAATAGGAAGGTGAGATTTCCTCCCATTGATATGCCAATTTATCACGACTTACTTTCTTTAGCAGCGCTAGATTATCAGTATTCGTGTAATGTATCAAGTTTGACACTGTCTTCATTTTCTCTTCTCTCAGTCATGCATTAAAGTGGCCCTCGATTTTGTTTCCCCCGAAAATATTCAAGAATGCATCCGACTAACAGAGGAGTTTCGCTTGCTTCCGGAAAAACATAGATCCAAGGAAGATAAATTGGAGGTAGTGTTAATTTGGATTGGTCCTGGAGCTCATCGTTAGGTGGTTTTGCATCCCGAATAATCTGATCGTAATAGGTTGAACTATTAGTTTTGCATGCAGGCAGCACTACGATTATATGATTTTCGTAGTATGTCTGGTTACAGAAAACTTCTATATTTCTATACGTTAGCAAAGAATTATACCTGCACAGCGAAAATGCTACGGGCTTAATCTTATATTGTCTCCGTAGAATGTATACGATACAAGGCCAGAATGCGGCATGTCTGGAGTTGTCTCTTGCGCTTAACGATTTTGCTGTTTTCAGGTGAAGAAGATGGCGCTATTCGCGGCGAGTGATGCTATAAATGAAGCAAAAAATCTGATGTCAAAAAATGAGTGAGTGATCTTTCTCTGAATCTCTCATCATCCAATGCCGAAAAATAACAATCTCATGATGAAAGATCTTGTTTTCTGTTCACGGATTCTGATTGTTTTCGGGGACCCTGCAGTTCATTAAACGGAGAGTGGGAGCTTAGGAGGAGCAGCCATTCCGATTGAAAATGCCGGTCGGAGATATTTGTTTAACGTTGTAGAGTTGAGGATTATGAAAGCTTTGCTCGTAGAGAAGTGATCTTTCACCTTCATAGCTTGCATTGTGACTATTTCATGTAAAGATGTAAATGATAATGTTAGATTTCTTCGTAAATAAGCCCCTTTTTTCAAAAAAGGGGACCAGCAGCGTCACGGCAGTCCATCCTTCTTTCGTAAATAAGCCCCTATTTTGATGTGTTCATTTGTCACTTTTTTGATAATTCACAAGTTTAGGCAATCTCGAATAGAGAGGGTTAAAGGTCTAAAAGCTAAGAAATCGCCTGATTTGTCCAAAATTTCCTCTCTAAGAGCAGTTCCACCGGAGCAAAAAGAGGCCAGCACCCAATGGAAAAAATAGGCTGGGACTCAGCCAATCCACTCCAGCTCGTGTGTTTGCCTGGCACCCAGACCAGCCCATTTTTGACAGACCTTGGGATCAGGCCATTTGTGTTGTTGCGCTGGCGCGTGGGCGCGAGTAGCAGACAACAAAATCAGAGGCGAGGCCTAGCGGCGCAGGCGCACTAAGATCTCCCTCGGGTGGGTGAGGTGGCGGGGGGCGACATGGCCCAATTTTTGCCGTTGGATTTCCGAAGGTAAAAAAAATTTGAATTTCACTTTGAAACTGGACCGTCCGATCACAGATCAACGGTCCGCGTTTTTTCCCCAAAAAAAAAATTAAAGTCAGAAATTAAAAATACAATTATTATTTTTTATTATTTTATAATACAAAAATAATAATATTTTAATAAAATTGACTGGGCTATTTTTTGTTAGGGGTGGAGATGCTTTGGTCTATTACTGTTCATTGGGGTATATTACTGTTTACTTGAGTGGATAAATGGGCTGGGTGCTGTCGCAAAGTCTTTAGGGGTGGAATTGCTCTAATTGATGGCCAGTTATAAGCCTATAATTAAATGGAGCCTATTAGATCATTATTTGTCTAAGAGGCATTGGTCTGACCAAATGTAACCTCTCCTTGGCCCTTTTTGGGGTCCATCTGAACAACTAGGTTTGAAAACGTTTAATGGTAGTTTAATTAAATTAATTAATAAATTTAAAGTTAAAACTAATAAATTATTACGGGGGCTACGTTCAACCCTTCGGTTGAAGATTGCATATGAGTATGGGTTGACGCGGTTCATTTCAAAATAATTTCTTGGAAAATGAGTAAAGGAGTTGTTCTATGATTTCTTATGGCAGTGACATAAAGTAATCATGCTTATGCACTATAGTAGAAGTTCGTTTTTTACTGATTTTCTTTCCCCTAACAACTAACTATTTAATCCAGTAATACTATACTTCTACTGAAAAAAAGAAAGATGAGTACTAAGTTGCTCTAAGTCCAGACTCATCTCAAACCTGCTTATTTTTTCTCATTTCAAGTAAGTAAACATATACGGTTAAATAGCGATGTAATTCTCAAGTTAAATGACATTTTTATCCTTGCAGATGTCATCAAACGAGACGTGGTGAAATAGATAATCGATCAAACCTCAAGCCCTGTTCTGTAAATTCAGATATTTCCATTGTCTTTCTTGCAAGTTATTACAACAATCGAGCTCAAATATCTCTGCATTCCTTTGTACTCTTCTTCCGAATTTCAATTTTCAACTCCACCATCAAAATTCCACCACCATACACACACTTCCCAAAATCTTAGATAAACCCAGTTGAATTCAACCCCAAATTTCCCAAACCCCTCTCCAAATTTTCATTTTTCACCCAAAAATCCATGTTTCGATCCTAATTTTCCCTCGTTTTCCTTCATTTTCCCGGAAAATTCCTCACGCCCCCAATGGCCGCGGCGCTCAGATCCAAGCCCTCCAGAGACACGGCGTCGTCCGCCGTCTCACAATTCAGGTACTTTGTCTTCAACTACATGCACGCCGGCAGGGTGGCCAGCTCTCACTATGCCCACCGCACCAAAAGCGACGACTTGTTCATGAACACTCCCTACCACTTCACTTCCTTCAAGCCGGTGTTGCCCGGCGGCAACTTTGTTGAAAAGGGTTCGCAGATTTTCAATCACCCGCGAGCTTCCCAGAGAGTTAGCAAGAATAGTGATAAGAATTGGGGACGGAAATTGAGCAGCAGCAGGTGTAACACTGTTGTGTCGTCTCAGGGGGACCCGCCGGAGGTGTGGTCCGGTGAGGGAATTGTGGTTCGGACTGCTCCCGGCTCGAATTTGGTTCGTGGAGGAGGCGGTGGAGGCGGTCCGAGCCCTGGTTCGGGAGGTGGTTTCGATTCGAATTCGAAGGATGAGAATTGGGGTGGTTCCAATTTGGGGAATAATTTTCCTACTCCGAAGGAAATTTGTCAGGGGCTTGACAAGTTTGTAATTGGGCAAGAGAAGGCCAAGAAGGTGAGTTTTTGCTTTGGTTTTTTTGTTTGCCTTTTGGAGTTCCATATAGGAGAAGTTTATGTTTCTGCAATTCTTATAAAATTTATATATATTTTATGCAGGTGCTATCTGTTGCTGTTTACAATCACTATAAGAGGATATATCATGAGTCCCTGCAGAAGTGGTCAGCTCCATATCCATATACATATCTTGTTTGAGTCTATGTTTTATGTGAAGAAGAATCATTTCGAGGCTCGCGTCGTAGATTGAAGGCATTTGTACTAATTATATCTCATATCTTTAACTATAAGTTGTGAAAAGTGAAATTCAGTTTAGTTTTGGTGTCTACTCAAAACCCGACTGGATTGACTGATGCTAACTCCTACTTTCTAACATGCCACTTCTTTGGAAATTAGGTCCACAGGAGATTCAAGTAACGGGAAAGTAGATGCAATGGATGACGATAGAGTGGAGCTTGAAAAAAGTAACATTCTTTTAATGGGGCCAACAGGCTCAGGTAATTTAGAATTATCCTTGAAAACTTCGAACTACATTTTCATTATGTTAAACTGTTCAATTGCTGCTTGGATTTGACGGGCATCTTAGTGTCATGGATGTTGCATGTATTTGCATTATAGCTGGAAATTTGTGTCTTTAATGCTTTCTTGTTTGGATGTCTTTTAACGGTTTGCTATTGAAGTCTTCATTAGTATGTTGCTTTGGTTACTGGTCTCATTTGTTCTCTTTGATGCTCTTTCAAGGACAGGGAAGACACTACTCGCCAAAACCTTGGCACGGTTTGTGAATGTTCCATTTGTTATTGCAGATGCGACAACATTAACTCAGGTAAGTTTTGTTATTCTTCGTTGTTGTTTTGTAATTGGAGTTCATTTGTAATAGAAATTGGTTTTTCCTTTACCAATTAATTTGGAGTCACTATGCTCTAGGCAAGGATCAACCTTGGATGTTTTTTTAAAACACTGGCCATCATGGTCCCCAGAATATTCATCGTACATACATGGTTTATTATTTAGGTTCTTTTTCAAATTTCTATTGCTATGTAATGAGAACTGTAAGGGATTAATATGGATTACAATGGCATTGTTCTTGTCATTGTGGTGGTCATGACACAATGTTGTTACTTGCAGGCAGGATATGTAGGGGAAGATGTGGAATCAATTTTATACAAACTCCTTACGGTAAATTTTCTTGAACATATTTTATTTTTGTCCGTCTGAATTCGTGTGTTGATAGTCTATGCTCAATAGCAAGGGCTCCCTTTGGTGCTACATGTGCATCGCATTGTTAATTGTTTTCTGCTTCTTGTGATTAATTTTGGAATTGGCAACAAGAATCCTATTATTGAAACATCTTTTATGCTTATGGTTTCATTCTTATCTTATATTTAAGTCTATAAGAAGCACAAACCTGTTTTAATTGTTTTATGCCATAATTCTGCGGGGAAATTTGAAAGTTGTTTTTTTGCCATAAACCTTTGTTATCATTACTTACCGAGTTCCCACTTATCATGAAAATTTTCTTGAAACGTGCACTTATATGCTTATAGTGCTTAGTAATCCCAAGTTCATCTATGTGCTTCTGTATTCAATGCCAGGTTGCCGATTATAATGTAACAGCTGCACAGCAGGGAATTGTTTATATTGATGAAGTTGACAAGATTACCAAAAAGGTGTGTTTTTATGTTCATCTTTCTCTCTTTGTGGAAGAAGCTTTCAACTCTTTTATGTGTACCGACCTCTGCTCCTATTTTGCAGGCTGAGAGCCTAAATATTAGTAGGGATGTATCTGGAGAGGGTGTTCAACAGGCTTTACTTAAGATGCTGGAAGGGACCGTAAGTGCACATTTTACATACTTAGTTAGTACTAATGCTAGCGGGCATCGTGGCGATGGCATGTTGGTTAAGGCTGTGTCAAGGGCCTCAAGGCCCATCTTGGGATATTCTTGTACGCTGTCATAGATGTCTCATTTATGACTTGGATTCATATCAACGATTTTAACCTATATGGGTTTAATTTGTTGTATTCTGATCTGTGGATTTCTTATGATCTAGGTTGTCAATGTTCCTGAGAAGGGAGCTCGAAAGCACCCTAGAGGTGAAAACATTCAGGTATATCAGTAGCTGAAGATATATGTCTGAGTTATCTACACATTATATTAAACTGCATTATCTCATGGATACAATTACATATTGATCATAATCATAAAATAAGCCTATTCTTCATTCTTTATGATTTAACTAGTGCTTAGCCTAGAAAATATCTTGGTGTATTATGGTTGACTGATTTTCGGTTGGGTAGATCATTGAAAATCAGTTCGTAATTTTACTCTTTTTCCCCCATGTTTCTTCACAGATTGACACAAAGGATATTCTCTTCATATGTGGGGGTGCCTTTATTGACTTAGAGAAGACAATCTCAGAAAGGTACTTCTATACCCCAACACTGAAATTATATAATCTTCTGGTTTTGTCCCTCTCTCTCTCTCTAAAGTACTTCTTCGCCTTTTTCTGGTCCTACAGACGCCAAGATTCCTCTATTGGGTTTGGTGCCCCTGTTAGGGCAAATATGAGGACTGGCGGTGTTACAGATGCTGCTGTTACATCATCCTTATTGGAGATTGTAAGTTCCCATCAGTTTTGAATCAACAAGTAGCAGTTTATATAACCTTCTATTTTTATCTCTTCTTTAGAAATTTATAAATATGTGAGAACTGGTTTTGTTGACAGGTTGAAAGTAGTGATCTTATACGATATGGGTTGATACCAGAATTTGTTGGCCGGTTTCCCATCCTTGTCAGCTTGTCAGCACTAACTGAAAATCAATTGGTTGAGGTAATACATTGCCTTCCTTTTGTTTCTGTAGAAACAGCTCAGGCATCTATGTCATTTACTCGACCATTTTTTATCTCAGAAAGTCTTTATGGATTGATGGCTAATTATTCATTTCTAAGCTTTTGAATAAGTCCTTACTGATCCGTCCAGTAATTTGAAATTTTTTTCCCCTTTGAGAGGAAATATGTTAATTTTAATCGACATGGTGGTCTACTTATTCTTGCCGTGCTCAAAAGCTTTTACAAGTATTGTTTTTCTTGTTTGGGTTTTTTTTTTTTTTTTTTTTTAACGTTATTTGTTAAATGTACTGTCCCATGCGTTTCTTACTGGCAAATATGTTTTGTAGGTCTTGACAGAACCAAAAAATGCCCTCGGGAAGCAATACAAGAAGATGTTCCGAATGAATGGAGTAAGTAATTCTTATCCATCAACGTGCTGGTTTTGTGCACTTCTATTGAAATCTTTGCTTGTTATGTCTGACTTACATAGTCCGTTGCAATTCTCTCACTTCCATGGTTCGAGACACAATTGGTTTTTAGCTAAATCGTTTATGCTTCACTTCTCTCAGGTCAAACTGCATTTCACAGAAATTGCCTTGAGATTAATTGCTAGAAAGGCAATATCAAAAAACACCGGGGCTCGTGGCTTACGAGCAATTTTAGAAAATATATTGATGGACGCCATGTATGAGGTACTCCCACTTCTCCTTGAATCTTTTGCATCTTTGCGAGTCATCTGATATGTCAGAGATGATTTAATTCTCTTGGTATCTTTTGCAGATTCCTGAAGTTAGAACAGGCGATGACATAATAGACGCAGTTGTAATTGATGAAGAAGCCGTTGGATTGGACGGCAAGGGTTGTGGAGCTAAAATCCTTTATGGCAAGGGTGCATTGGATCGCTATCATTCGCAGAATAAGGCGAAGGATGCAGAGGTGCGTGTTTCTCGTATTCGTCAATAAAATCCTGCTTTCAGTTTACCACCCTCATGTTTTTATCTGCTAACGCCGTATTCTCGTCTAGCAGATTGCAACCACGGAGGGTTCCGATGGAGAGCCGGAGGCGGAAACAGAGCTTTCTTCCGTTGTTGCTAGCATGTAAACTTAGGCTTTTGTTGGACCTTATTTGTGTCCCCAAATCCCAATCTTGTACATAATAAACATTAATTTAATAAATTAGATAAGCGTAATGTATAATTTTTTTTAATGATACAAAGCATTATGTAGCCGATCCCACTTAGCGGGATAAGGCTTGGTTGTTGTTGTTGTTTTGATACAACGCGTTGTATATTTCTCACAAGGGTTTTGGTTCAGCCCTGTTCAGCAGCAGGATGCTTTGCTTCTCGGTAGAAATTTGTGAGCTTGACTTTCTGCTTTACCCAGAACCTTGGAAATATGCAATTAACTTTTGATCAGAAATAGAACTTGAGGATGCTAAACAGACAATGATAAAAAATTTATGTTATTTTCGGATTTAAATTAGAGGAGTGATAGGAATCTTTTCGTTCTATATTTAGATTATTTTTCACATAATTGGTTTTGGAAGATCAATATCGAGAGACTCATCCATCCACCGAAGACTTTATCGCACCTTTATATCTCCATTTCTTGAGTCGAGCTCAATCTTTGGCGGGTATTGTTTTTGTTTGTTTTTTGGGTAAGTGGGATCCAAAAGGATCGCTAACGAGGAACTTTTATTAAAACAAACACACACTTACAAACCAAACAAATGTCCAAATTATTCCTAGAAACAAACAAAGAACGGGCTTAAAAACAAAGAAAACAAAGAAAACACAGAAAAAGAGCCCAACAATAGTGAAGCCCAAACAAAAACGAACTGCCAAGAACCACCCACTGTGTTCTCCACCGCCGATCCGAGAATCAGCCAGCCGTCCAATCTGCCTTCCACCACAGATCATCACCTCCACAGGCACCACCTACACATAGCCATCAACAAGAGATAGTCGGCGAGAGAGAAGCCAACCATCGGAAAAAAGCTCTGGGAAATTCCCGAGCAACACCGCCGGAAACGGTAGACAACAAGGAGACCGTGGTGGTGTGGGAGACACCCGAGTCGGATACAACATCGGAACTCTACACACGAACTCAACAGAAAACATGGCTGAAAAACGAAGCAAGGACGCAGGGCCGGCCCAGGCCCGGTGAGGGCAGGGCGACCGTCCGGGGCCTAAAAAAGTTGGGGGCACCAAAATTATTAGGGTGATATATTTATATATGTTTTTATAAGAGTATAAATTTATAAAATTTGGTTTAGTGACTAAGAAATTTAACCAAAACTGGTGGTTTTGTTGTTTAAAATTAATGAAATGAGAAGGTATTAGGTTCAAAACACCATGGGTGCTTATTTACATTCCAATTTTTACAAAATTCTTTTCATAATTGTATAAATTTATAAAATTTGGCTAAATGATCAAAAAGTTTAATTAGAAGCAATGATTTTTGTTGTTTAAAATTAGCGAGAGGTCCTAAGTTCGAAATGCTATGTGCATGTTTATTTTTTTCAATTTTTACAAATTTTTGTTTGGTTGTTAATTTATTTACTAGCTAGTAGTTATATGAGTTGCTATTTTTAAACATCCGTTCCAATTCAAGTCTAATATTCAACAAAGAATAACGTGTAGACTAAATTTTTAGACCAAATTTGTAAATAATATTACATGTCATCAAAATGTTTAACTTAGTGATCATTCATTACTTATACATATCCTTAAGGACTCGAAAACATTATTATTTTTTTAGTCTTATATTGACGAGATTAGTATATAAGAAAAAATACCTCACGATTTATACAAAAACTTTTTTAAAAGTTCAAATGGAAAACAAAACTCATAATCTATCTACTTGTAAGCCCGAAGTTTTTTGGTTTCCCTCTCTCGATACAAAATAAATTAGTTATTCTGTGTTTCTAAATTATTGAGTTTCAAGTGTTTTTCTAAATATAATTTTATCGATGTATTACGTGTGAAAACAAATAATTTTTTTATATGAAGTGAGGGCCATGAAAATAATAATCTCTGGACCGGCCCTGCAAAGAAGGGCCATGAAAAGGGATACCCACCAGGGTTGAGGAATTGGAAATGCCAGAGAGGAAAATTAGAAGAACCATCAGCAAATGGAAGGGGAGAAGAAAGAAAAAACAAAAACAAAAAACCACCCACCGATCCTAGCTGCAGCTAGGATTGGCGGCACCAAACGAAAACACGATCGGAAAATCACTCACACCAGATGGTGAGAAGCACCCTCAAACAAAGGGAAGGACTCTCACAATGAGAGAAAAGAGGAAAGTATTCTTACTTCACTTTCCTTTGGCAGGTATTGTTTAGCCTGGAGTGCGGTGCATCTTTTTGGATGATGAATCCATGTTTGAAGATGAGTGGAACGATAATCTAATCTAGGAAAGAAAATGCCTAGAATTAGAAAATAAGCGACTTGGATCGTTATACAACATCAATAAGAATAAGAAAAAAATGGAAAAGAAAAAAAATTCCACGTTTTACGTGTGGTATAAAGCGTAGAACCAAACCGGTAATGACGTATGTGCGGCACTACGACATTCTCTAATCAAATCATAAACGAATTGTCCTGGAACTTTTTGGCTTAGGACAATAAACCGGATTAAACAATTAACTCAATCCACAATAGCCGTCCGATTTCAATCCCACTCTCAATTACTTTTCGAATCAACGGCCACCCTTGTCCCTCTCTTTTTCTCTCTCCTCACTCAGAGAGAGAGAGAGAGAGAGAGAGAGAGAGAGAGAGGAGAGAGAGAGGGAGCGGAGAAGGAAAGAAAGAACCTTTTTTTCACTGAAGAGGGGTTGGAATCCCATCAATCCATCTTCCCCCTCCTTCGCTCCCTCCTTTTTCTTCCACTTTCTGAAATTTTCCCGGAAAATAATAGGGAAGAAGGAAGGTCCGAGAGAAACCCAGCAGCTCCGAGCAATCGGTTCTTCGATTTATGGGTTCGCTTCGGGATTTTGATTAGTGGGTTTTGGATAGTTTTCCATTTTTTCAATTGGGTTTGGTGAAAAGTTCGATCTTTTGGGGGTATTCGAGGGGAAGAGCGATGGACTTGGAAAGCATCGAGTGTGTGTCGTCCTCAGATGGACTCGATGAGGACGAGATCCATCCCCACCACAACACTCTGCACCCGCATCCTCATCCTCATCAGCACCACCATGAATTTTCCAAGCCCAGAAGCAATGTCACCACCAACGCCACCATCAACGGCTCCACCGCCATTGCTCCCGCCACCAGCGTCCACGAGCTGCTCGAATGCCCCGTCTGCACCAATTCCATGTACCCGCCAATCCATCAGGTCATTTTCTCTCTATTTTTCCTGCATTTGGTTTTAATTTTATTGAATTGGGGTTTTGTTTGGGTATTGGTAATTTTGTTGCTTGCATTTCTGTTTATCGAGTGCAATGGAAACTTGGGGTTTTGAATGAATTGATTAATTTGGCGTATTTGTGGTTTTCTTCCATTGGAAATTGGTTTTTTTGATTGGATTTGTGGAACTAGGCTTTGGGTAGAGTTTGGCTTTAGGATTTTGGATAGATGATATATGGTTCTACTGAAGGCCGATTGGGGTTTGATTGTATGAACGAGCGATGATAACTAGATTACGGATCTTTCGGGTCCGCGGATGATTCAGATAGATGATCCAGGTGCTGCTGATTTAGTATTTGGAGTCATGGAATGTTCTCACTAAGAATGTAAAAAGTTAGTCAACTGTGTCAAATACAAGCTCATGACTATGCAAGAAGGGCGTGCGTGTTCCGGGCACCGTTGAAACTTGCAGTCACTTCTGGTTGTTCTTGTGAAAACCATAGTACATTAACTGTTGTTGCAGTCCAATGAAACACGGGTTCCTTACTGAGGATGCACAATTTACCATTTTAAGTAGCTGGAACTTTTTTTTCCCAAGACCTCCTTGGCATGCATATGCTTATTTCCGTTGGTCTGAACCGTAGTTTTGCATTGACGTGAGTATGGTGCGTCGTGCAGAAAGTTTTCTTGTTATTGAAAGATGGATACTGTATTGATTTCTCTAATATCATGATGGTTATTGTAATTCTGATGAACTGATCTCCTTTTCTGATATAAAATTTGCTTATCTGCAGTGCCACAATGGCCACACACTCTGTTCCACTTGTAAATCGAGGGTACACAATCGCTGCCCCACTTGTAGACAGGAGCTTGGAGATATTAGGTGTTTAGCGCTGGAGAAGGTGGCCGAGTCACTTGAGTTACCCTGCAAGTATTACGCCTTGGGATGCCCGGAGATATTCCCGTACTACAGCAAACTAAAGCATGAATCTGTATGCAACTTCAGACCGTACAATTGCCCTTATGCTGGATCTGAGTGCTCTGTTGTTGGAGACATCCCTTTCCTGGTTGCCCATCTAAGGGATGATCACAAGGTGGACATGCACACAGGATGCACATTCAACCATCGTTATGTGAAGTCAAATCCGCGGGAAGTAGAGAACGCCACATGGATGCTAACAGTAAGTGGCATGGAATTTAACTATAATGCAAATTTCTGTGGTTTGTTTATTGTTTGTCCCTCTTAACGCCTTTGGCGATGATTACTGCTCTATCGAGAATGGGTCGGAAGATTGTCATCGTATATTCTGTCCAAATTTGTTATTTTGGTTGAAGAACAATCAAGTTAAATTTGCTCCTAATGGTAAGGGTTGCATGCAGTTGATCGCGTTTTCTGTTTTCTGTAAGTAGCATGTTAGAGGATGTGGTTAAATCAGCCGTGTTCCATCCCGCCAATCGGGACTGCCTGCAAGCTAGGCTTCATTCTCAATGTGCTTATACCGGAATTGTCTGCTTTTCCTGTCAGGTCTTCCATTGTTTTGGTCAATACTTCTGCCTACATTTTGAAGCCTTCCAGCTCGGCATGGCTCCTGTTTATATGGCATTCCTACGTTTTATGGGTGACGAGAATGAGGCCCGGAACTACAGCTACAGCTTAGAGGTTGGAGCGAATGGCCGGAAACTCATATGGGAGGGGACACCACGAAGTGTCCGTGATAGCCACCGGAAGGTCAGGGATAGCCACGATGGTCTCATTATCCAACGAAATATGGCTCTGTTCTTCTCCGGAGGCGACAGGAAGGAGCTGAAGCTGAGAGTTACCGGAAGGATATGGAAGGAACAGCAAAATCAAGATTCTGGGGTGTGCATACCAAACCTGTGTAGCTAAGACAAATGATTTTGAAAGCTTTAATGTGTGTTACTTGAGACACTGTCGTGTGTTGTTGTACCTGTGCCAGCTTCTTCCTGGTACGTTGTAACGAACCCGGTTTCTTGAGTTTGGGAAGTTTTCAGCTTTAATAAAATTGTATAATAAGCAGGCGTTTTCTTCATTTTCAATTTGCTTGGTAACAATACAACTAGCATGCTTTTGAATCAAGACAATTCCAATAAGCCTCAATACCATAAACCCACTAATTCCAACTGAGAAAAACGATCCATCACAAATCTTCACCAGTTACCCAAATTCAAACCGATACCTGCTCAGTTGCGCCGTCACTTTTGGACTCGATCTCAGCTGAGCCTTGGCCTTCTTCTCCGCTACGTTCCTCCTGACCAGTCTCTGCAGCTTCACTTGCATTTTCAGTGGCCTCCGTAGAGCCTGCCTCGGGTTCTTTATTGCCGAACAACTTGGATGGAAGTAAGGAGGAGACAGCAGCTCTTGCACTTCTCTTTGCTGCTTCTGCTGCCTCAAGCTCCTTAGCCTTAGCTTCAGCCTTCTGCCTTTCTTTCTCCTCCATAAGCTTCCCCACTTCGTCCTCTCTCCCTTCCTTTCTCAGCAACCCTTTAACAAACTCCTGCACCTCCTCATCGAATTCAACCCCATCGTCATCCAGCATTGTATCTACCACATTAAGCACCTCATCGAGTTTACCAGCATCACTCAACGTCTTCATTATAAACTGATAGCTTGGAATGTCCATCTTGAGCTTCTTCACCATCAAATCGAAAAACGATTTAGCCTCGTCAATTTTTCCTACCTTAACCAACCCATCAGCCAACTTATTATAAACCGCCAAGTTCGGCCTCAGCTTGGCATCAACCATTTTTCTGAAGTACTCAGCTGCATCATCGGGCCTATTCTCCTCGAAACAAGTATCCATCAACAAAACGTATGTAAACTCATCCGGATTCACTCCCTTGTCGGGCATTTCTCCATAAAGCTCCTCAGCTTCACTCAGCATCCCATTCTTACACAATTGCTCAATCAAATTATTGAATGACAATGCGTCCGGACTACACCTATAGTCTCCCATCTTCCTGAAAACCTCAATGGCATCCTTAAACCTCCCCTCTGCGCAATACCCGTTCGCCATCACATTAAAGCTTCCCAAATTCACAACCAAACGCCTCGGCGGGTTATGCTCCAGGATCATCCTATCAAACAATCTCAATGCCTCATCAAACTTGCCATTCTTGCTCAAGGCATCCAAAACCGAATTATAAGCCACGGTGCTCATCTTCACCTTGGAACTCTCTCCCACAGCCTCCTCATAACAATCCATGGCCTCCTTCTCCATCTCCCTCATGAAATACCCCTTCATCAAGTTCCCATACACAACCCCATCTTCCACAGCCCCTCCCAGCTTCTCCTTCAACTCCTCATAAAGCTTGAAAACCCCATCCGAATCCGAATTCTTCACACATCCCTGCATCAAGTAATGGTAAACAACCGGGTCCGGCGCGAAACCCTTGACATCAATTTCCTCCTTGAGCTCCATAGCCCTGTCCAATTTGTTGTTATCCACCAACCCTTTGATCAAAATCCGATAAGTAGTGGGGGAAGGGTTGAAGGGGGCGTCATTGATCAGCTGCTTGTAGTGTTCCATGGCGGTATCGGGCTTCCGACAATCCATATATGTCTGGAAGATGAGATTGTGAGTGATGATATTGGGGGCAACGCCGGCCTGAGTGATGAAACGGTGGAGGGTGAGGAGGTCGGAGTACTTGGACTGACGGAGCTGAGCAGTGAGCACGGCGTTGACGGTGAAAATGGTGGGTCGGCAGTTGGAGTAGATGGAGTGGCGGGTGTAGAGAGCGGCCTCCTCGAGATCATTCTGGCGGACGAGGGTGAGAATGCGGTTGTGGAGGTTGAGGCGGTTGCCGGAGAGGGCCGAAACGGGTTCAGGGAGCTTGGGGGCGTTAGGGTTTATTTGGGGTTTTGGGGACTGTTGCTGTTGTTGCTGCTGGTTGCGGTGGAGGGAGGAGAGAGGGGGTTCGAGGCGGAGGCGGCGCTTGCGCTGGCGTCGTTCGGCGGCGGCTTCTTCGGGGGTGGCGAAGGAGAGAAAACGGAGGGAGATGAAAGAGGGTGGCGCTAAACGGCGGCGAATTGGGGGCTTTGCTAGGGTTTTGAGGTGGGTAAGGAAGGTGGGTTTGGAGAGAGCCATTGATTTGGTTCAGAGTTTCAGAGACTTGGGGTTCTGAGGGGGTTTAGAAAACCTGAAATGGAACAAAGGGATTTCACTGAATTTTGATCAACTCGATTTTGTGGTAAAAATTGGGCCTTCAACTTAGAGTTTGTCATAGGCCCATTAGGTTCTATGCTTCATTTTTTATCAGTAGGCCCATTCATTTAACCTCCACCGCTAAGAGAAGAGATCCTCTCCGGATCTCTTTCACCAAGGCTATCGGATCAAGTGATCCGGGTCTTTGAAATTTCATCAAACGGTAAAAAATTATTATAGCTTTTAATGGGTCAAAACAGGTGGGCCGTTGGATGAAATTTTAAAGACCCGGATCACTTGATCCGATGGCCTTGATGGAAGAGATCCGGAGAGGATCTCTTCTCCACCGCTAACTAGTTAGTAAGTTTTTTGTCAAATCAAATAGTATGTCAATACGACCTTAATCATTTTATTTTTTTGAATTACTCCAATAATTTGACCTAATTTTAGGTCAGAACTGAAAGATGATAATTGTAATAGGGTGACTGGAAGTGGAGGATTAATTATAGATTGGTATGGTAACTAGATCATTGGTTTATTGTTAAAAAAGAAGTTGGAGAAGTTTTCATGCTAAGCTTTGGGTTTTGTTTTATGGGTTGAGATAGCTAAAGCTAGAAAATTCTCTCATCTTATTATGGAGGCTGATTCTGCTTTGGTGGTCTTTCTCATTCATGGTTCTCCTAGCTGTAATCATCCTCTCTATGGTCTTGTCTAAGAGTGCAGAAGTTTGATCAAAGAGAACTAGAGTTGCAATTTGCAGCATATGTTCATAGAAAACGTAATTTTGCAGCTAAAGGGTTAGTCAAGTTGGGTTTAAATAACGACATGGATTTCTGACGTACTTTTTGTTTTGTGACACACTAATGAAAATTTAAGTAAGGTACACATTAAGATTAGCTATATCGAGCCTAATTTCAATATCGTTATTAAGAGAACAACTTAAATAAGCTTTTACTTTTTAGATGGGTTTCGATCCCAACCCCCCCCAGCCCCAGGCTGCATGGACAGAGCTACATAAGGCCCAAGGATGGCATCCGCCCCCACTTAGATTTTTGGGTGAGGAAAGCAAAAAACAACAATTAAAATTTTCATTTTGGTTCCAAATATTCCACGTTTTCTAACCTAAATCAAACTCAATTGAACTAGGGGTTTCATAAATACATTGGATTCAACTGATGAAGTATCATAATTTAATACAAAAATTTTACTCCAAAGTATTTTATATGAATATACTTCATTCATTTGTTCGTGACATTACAATTTAGAATTTAACTTTCTAATTTAGAGAATTTTTACTGTATTTGGTCCTCAATAACCTAAAACCCATTATTTTACTTGGTTGTTTTAAAACGCCCCCAATCAAAAAAAATTATAGCTCCGTCCTTGCCGGGCTGTATAAATTATTACTTTCTAATCAACTTCTATGGAAATGGAATGCCTAGCCAGCTAACGTGCACTCAATTGTAACATATATTTTATTGGGCACATCTCCTTCAACAAGACTTTGTCTGCGTTGCAATATTGTTAATGGAGGTGACTTGATCAATGAATGGCTTCACAATAAAATTATCGGACACGCAACATTAGCTAACACACTTTCTAATAGAGTTGAGCTGTATTATTATGCACGAGTTGATAGGCTAAGCCCGCCAAATCAAATTTCAAATAGTTCTCTCATCACATCCAGTCCATTATCACTTGATGCTTCTACTCAGTTTGAATCATTCAAAGACCTTAGGGGTTTGAATTTTTGAATTTATGAGTTATTTTTTAGAAGAGTTTGATCTTATTTCAAACTCACTCTTGTAAACCATATATAAGCGACGTGAGATATGCAGAAAGCTAAATTTTCTAGCCAAACTACAATCAAAGTTTCTTATACAAGTATCAAAAGTAAAAAATGTATTAACAAATGCATATACTATTAGTTTTTGAGTGTCCAAATAACATACCCATAACTTAACGCAACTATCGCAAATATGGTAAGCGAAAGAGATTTGCATTTATCAAATGGAAATTTCATTAACAATTTAAGCCGAAATGGTTTAGGGCAGTGCTATCCACAAACTCATTTACTATCTACAGACTTCTCTTAATTTCCTCCATTAGATCGAATGAATTGAAGAACATAAAATGACATAAGGTATATAGGAGATAAAAAGAAGTATGTGGATAACACCGTCCAAAATTAATACATACTTCAAGAAGGGACTTGATGAATGAAATAAATTAAACGTATGTGTTTATACCATACTTAGGGTCTTCGTATTTAGATCTCGTATAAATACTTGGGGGACTTAAATGTAATTATGTAATAAAGGAAATGGCAAATATGTAATAAGTGAGGAACCCTTATTCTATAAAAGGGACTCCTCACTCTCACAATAGGGGAGGCCAATTCCTAAGCCTTCTCACCCCAGAGAGCCTCCTCACACCCCCTAAGCTCTAAGCTCTCTCTAAGCTCTCACTCTCATATTCAGAGCTCTCTCTACCTCAGAAATACAATATCAGTGTGGACGTAGCCCAAACATTGAGGTGAACCACGATATATCTTGTGTTATTTACTTTCTTGCAGATTCACGGTCGGATTTACGTTGTTCCAAGACCCCTTCGGTTTTGTGCATCAACATTTGGCGCCGTTTGTGGGAATCGACACGAAAAGCTATGTCGGTTTTCTTTCATTTTTTCATCTCACCACCGTGAGACCTCATCACTGTCCACCTTGAATCTGCAAAAAACCCAAAAAACCCAAAAACCCAAAGCTTTCCCAGAAAACCCAACGGTTCATTCTCTCTCTAACTTTATCTTTCCACATTCCACTTTCAGTCACTCACTCTCTCACGCCACCAACTCCAAACGCCCATTCTTCTCCCCCCTCTATCCCTCTCTCTTATGCCCTAACTCAGCACCTAATTCACTAGATCTGAGCCCGACCACACCGGATCGAACCCCAGAGTTTCTCCGATAGAGGAAGCGCTGGAGCTCGAGCGTGCCAAGGACACCAAGGAGCACATGGCGGGAGTGGAGCGCCTGCATCAGCTTCTGGAAGCGTCCAGAAAGAGCTTGACGTCGTCGGAGGTGACGTCGCTCGTCGACCGCTGCTTGGATCTTCTCAAGGACAATAACTTCAGAGTCTCCCAGGGTGCTTTGCAGGCCCTTATCTCCGCCGCTGTGCTTTCCGGCGACCACCTCAAGCTTTGCAGGCCCTTGCCTCCGCCGCTGGGCTTTCCGGCGACCACCTCAAGCTCTATTTCAATGTGCTTGTTCCCGCCGTCATTGAGCGTTTGGGCGATGGCAAACAGCCCGTCTTCCGAATCTGATTGCAGTTTCCAATTTCTGGAATTTCAAATCTTCCCATAGTAGTATCCGATAAACAGTAGCCACTTGCAATATGATCCGTGACCCTTGCTCTTGGACAACTTCAAGGGTTTGATTTCTTGCTTTGTCTTCAAGTTTGTTTATCGGTGCTAGTTTCATTGTGAAGAAGAAGGGAAAGGCTGTGGTGTCTTCTCATCAGTTCCTTTTACAAATCACAAAACCAGGAGCGGAATGAGAGATGGCAGAAATCTGAGTTTTCGATTGATGTAGTGATTGGGTTGCTAAGGTTTCTCTTTCTGTGAAAATGGAGGGGGTGGATGATGCGAAAATTAACTAACGCACAAATTTAAACCCTATTTGTGACAATTGTAGTATAGATGTAAGTAGGGTATCGTTCTAGGCCGGGGATTAGGAGGGATTGCTAATCAAAGTAAAATTTAATTAAAAACGTAAAAATAAAATTTAAAACACTAAACTAAAATCAAAACACTTAACTAGAATCACTCAAAATAAAACTAACAAATAAACTAAAACAAATCAAAAGACTCAAAATAATTCAAGACTCAAGAAAACACAAACTAAATTGATTTCTAACAAATTTAACACTTTAAAATAAACGGGGAATTGATTTTTGACGAAATTGAATTTAAAATAGAAACTTAAAAATAAACTTCTAAGAAAATATATTTTATAGAAATAAAATGATGAAACGTTAATTAGAGGAGTCCTTATCCACACATGAATAAATGTATACAATTTGATTCCCAGTTATGACTTCGACAAACGAATAAATGACAACGCTCCAAGTTAATTAGGTCCGCTTAAATTAACCTTCAGATTTCCCTAGATTCATTGAATTGGACGGGAAACGCATCACAACCAAATTATTTTTATCAAGTTCCCTAACTATGGAATACGCATGATAGAGAGACATATCAAAAATCATTATGTTCAATGGAAATCATAAGCATCGACTAGGCATTCATAACTATGGAATACGCATGTTAATCCAACCTAGGGTTTACTAAACACAATCGTGACTAGCGATTTTTACTACTCATGAATATAAGTTCATAACGATTAGGTGAAATTCCCTTATATCCTAGCATCAAGTCTAAGCATGTAAATTAAGTGTCGACCCTCAACCCACATACATAAACAAGTTCTTAATCAACACAGAAAAATAAACCACATCCAACGTTCAAGAATTCATAACTGGAGTAAATCAAATCATAATAAACAATTATCCATGGTTTCAAATTCACCTCTAACCAAACAGAAATTAATTACACATGTTTAATATAATTGGAAAGCAAATTAAATTAAACATGAGTTTTAGAAAAATAAAACCAAACGAGGAAGCTTGCTGTGCTGTGCTTAAGCTGCCTCCCCCGAGGTCCTCACTGCCTTAAGGGCAGCACCTCAATGAGTTCCTCTCGCCCTCACGCGTATGGTTGACCCGCCTACTGCGCCTGTCTCCCTTGCGTCAGTCCTCCTGTGCTTCTCCCCGTGTCCTGACTTCCTTGCTGCCAGGCAGCGCCTTCTCTTGCGTCAGCCTCCTGCCCTCACGCGTCTCGCACGTCTTGCTCCTGGCAGCTGCTCCTCTTGGCTTATTTCACGCTGCCAGCTGCCTAAGGGCAGCCTCTTTCCGTTTCCTCCCTCTCGCTGCTCCGAGCCGCCTACCCTCTTTCTGCACCTTTTATTTCTCTGTTTCTGCGTTCCACGCCAGCTGCAAAGGCTGTCCTCATCATTTCAGCTTGCTGCCTCATCATTTCTTTCCAGCTCTCCCATGCTTCCTTTTCTTTCCGCAGCTCCCCCCAATTATTTCTCTTTCCCACTTGTCAGCTGTCTTAGTCTTTTATTCTCTAGTGCTCTTTGCTTTCTTTTATTTTATTTTTTTTCTTTCTTTTGTTCTTGTCTGCCATCCGTCTCCCTCTTTCCCTTATATTTCTTTTATTATTCCTCTTCACCTTTTTCTTTCTGCTGCAGGACCTAATGGACGGCAGAAAATGGTAAGGGGAGATGGGTTAGGACATAAATTAAACCCTAAAGATACCTCCCAATATAAACATAAATTAAATATAACTAAAAAAATACAGATAAAACAAACAAAAATCAGCAAAGAAAAATCCTAAACATTCAGATTTTTCAGATTCAGATAAAACCTCACTATTGCTATTTTTATTTTCTTAGCTAGATAAATTCGATAAAACACAAAAACAAAGTAAATAGCACAAAAATATAAGAAACTAACTAAGAAAAGACGAGAGAATTTGATGTAAAATATGTATAAATATAATCCGATCAAATACCCCCACACTTAGCTTTTGCTAGTCCTCGAGCAAAACAGAGGAAACAGAAAAAGTAATAACATGAAAATTATTAGTTTTCCCCTATATTACCCTCATAGAATTTCATTTGAGAACATAATCATCAAGAACCATAGCTAACAACAACAAGCAATTCAAGTTCATTTTCCTTATTCAAATATTAGCAGTAATCTTTGAATCATCCTTGAAGTGTAGTGTGTGAGATAGCCATGTTAATGTAATTTCAAAATTTTTATTTTTAAAATCACCATATGCAAACTAGCGACATTCTCACGGGATTTACACTCAATCACACATGTGTTTAGTCTTAATGTGTTTCGCTCAAAGAATCAAATGTGAAAGTTCTACCATAAGCTTGCATAAAGATCACTTCTCCACAATCATAATTGCAAAACTTAAATCAAGAGGACTTTTATTGGACGTAATGAGGTTTAGGGCGAGGGTTATTGAAACGAAAGAATAGGTAAACACAAGTTCCAAGCTACATTGCAAGCAATTCTTTTGTTTAGATTTATAAGAACTCAAGCTTTCTAGCTATTCTTCACGTCACCCCCAACCACAACCTTAAACTGAAACTTTAAACACTTTTTATTTTCTTCGTAAACAAACTTTCTTTCTTTCTTCTTTTTTTTTTTTTTTTTTTTTTTTCTTTTTCAAGCAGAAACAAATATGAAAAACCCCCACACTTATTCTTTTGCCAAACACCCTCCGAGTACTTCACAAACACTTCTCATAAGACAATTTCACATTACTCATTAGCTCGCTTGGAAAGGGTAAGGAAAAATATTTCAGGCATAAGGGTAGACATATCTGGTGATAAGAAATAAAAGGCTCACAAATACGGCTCAAATTGGCAATCTAATGATATCATTTTTCTTTGGGAAACAAGGTTATTTGGGCCATGGTGGTAAACCTAATGCCTCTATCATTTTCAAGTTCATGCAATCAATGACAAAAATTTTGAAAGATCGTTATGCAAGTTCTAGAGAAATATTTCACATAAGTTCATCACACATGAAAGAATATGAGTGTATGAAAAATGCACACACTTTCAATAGGCTCAAAAACTCACATAGGATGTATATGGTCACTAAATTCACATATGGAGCTTTAAATCATGCTTTAGTTTCACATCAACAGGGCTATGTGCATTTGGTTTTTCAAAGATGATCAAATATGTACAAAACTAACACGAGAATTAGGAATTTCACAAAACACATGTTAACTAAGTTCTTGATGATCATGGTTCAAATTTTATCCAATTATATCATTGGGTCGGGAAACTAACAAAACGCTAATTCAAAACAATAAGGAAAACAAGGAAATATTTTTGGATTTTTTTTTTTTTTTTTTTTTTTTAAATTTTCCGATTTTTTTTTTTTTTTTTTTTTAAATAAAACAAAACTAATTAAGAAAACAAAGCAATAACATGGAAACAAATGAAACCAGTTCAACGTCGAAGGTACAAAAATTTTCAATTTGGTCATTTTTATACTCTTTACCCCCACACTTAAACTAGACATTGTCCCCAATGTCCGAAAATATAATAAAATGCAAATAAAAATAAAATAAATATAAAGAAACAAAATAAAGCAATAGGACTGAAAACTTCCCTAATTTGCAGAAAAAATCAAGCGATGACCCCCAAGCTAAAATTCTGCAATCAACTTCAAGGGTGGAAATAGCCAAAAGTTCCTGCAAAAAAATAAAAAAAAAATAAATAAATAAATAAATCAGTTAATCACGCAAGAAAATGTAGAAAATGCAAACGGAAAATTAAAAATGAAAATAAAAGACAATGAATAAAACTAATAAGTGATCATTGGTCCTGTTTGGTGACTTTCCACAGCTTTGAACTTGAACTGGCCTCGGAACTTCTTAGCAAGGAAAATGAGACTTGATTGGTGGTGGTCTTGAAGCTTCTCGAGCTCTTGATTTCAACTCGGACTCCTTCTGCCGGGTTGATTGAGTCTGCAGGCTACATTCTTCTCTTTTTGTTCTTCTGCATGGCAGGTAGGCACGAGGCAGAGGTGGTGGTCTGCTTCTTTGTTCAATCTGTCCAAGTGCCGACCGATTTCCTTTCTTTCACCTTGTCCCGTAGCCAAGAGCAAGGGTAAAGGAAAAGCATGCCATGAGATATCTTTGCCTCTGACTCTGATGATATGGGATACTTTTGCTTTTGAAGAAGTATCGTTCCACAGGTGTATGCTTGAACTGGGCTGGGGAACTTCTTAGCAAGGAAAATGAGACTTGATCTTGAAGATGAAGCAGCACCTTGTCTCCACATGCTTCAAGTATCATTTTCACTTGCCATGTCTGTTCTCCAGGCAGATGTGGCGACTTCTTCGGAAGTACATCAGTGGTTGAAGATGAGCACTCGAGAGCAATGCTAGGTAAGCAATGCTAGGTAAGCAATGCTAGGTAAGCAATCAGGAAGGATTTCCAGGCAGTCGGTTCTTAGATTGGAAGATTGACACCGAGTGCTGGCTGATTGCCCGCTTTCTCCTTATCACAAAGACAAGGACAAGGACAGGGAGAAAGCGTGATATGAGATACTCTTGCTTTCAACCTTCATGATATGAAATACTCTAGCTCTAGATGACTTGTTTGGAAAGGTATCCCAAGGAATGAGAAACACAGAGAAACTCGAGAGGGTTTGATGGAAAGGCATTTTCGGAGATGAAAAAATTCGGAGATGAAGAAGTGCTGAGAGAGTTTGCCTTTGCAATGGATGCGAAGGTAGACGTTTATAGGTCTTTTCTTCACAACCGAAACTATTCTTTTACCCCTGTCGGCAGCCGGTGGATGGATGAACAGTACAGGTCACGCGCTTTCTGAAAAAGCCACCCGTAATTTGCGCAAAGCTGACAGCGCGCGTGACGAGTGACGACAAAATTGGAAAAGCTGTTCGCCTCGTGATTCCTGACCGCTCCGACTTTTGATAAAGACGCCCGACTTTTGAGAGAGCGGCGTCCGACTTTTGAGAAAGGAACCGACTTTTGAGAACGGCGACGCCGCTTTTGAGAAAAGAATCCGGCTTTTGAGAAAGAAGCCCGGCTCTTCGATTTGCGAGAGGGCGCCTCTTCGACTGCTGAGTGATGCCTCAACGATTTCTTCTTCTTATAAGAACGCTCATTTTTGTTCCACAACACACTTAAGCTCCCCCTGTAAACACTCCCTCCGGTAAACGTTCCCTCCTGTAAACACTTCCTCCTTGCATTTCTTTTAATCTTGATCATTCCGACTCTTCATTCTCAACACCTTCAGAAAATGTCTTGCCCTTCTGACCGTCGCCTTAACTTGAATGTTGGGGAAGATAGTGATATATCTTCTCCAACCAACATTTGGCAGCCGTCCTTCATATCCCCGAATGGTCCTCTTACAGTTGGGGATTCCATGATGATGAACGAAACAACCGCATCGGTGGTGGCCAGAAATCTGCTCACTCCTAGAGACACTAGGATACTTTCTAGGCGGTCCGACGAACTGGCTGTTCAGGACTCTATGGCCTACAGCGTCCGATGCGCAGGCTCAGTATCAAACATGGGCCAGCGCCTTCTTGCACGAACCCGTCAGGTGGAGTCGTTGATGGCTGAAGTGGCTAGTCTTCGGCAGGAGGTCAGAGTGCTTAGGCATGAGAACAGGGATTTGCACATGCTTGCAACCAATTACTCCACAAGCATGAAGAGGAAGCTGGATCAGATGCAGGAGTCTGAAGTGCGGATTCAGAGTGATCATCAACGGTTTATGGCGTTACTCCCGAGGTTTGTGTTGCCTTCGTCCTCGGGAGCAGCACCAAGTATTGAGGCTCTGAATGATCCAGCTCTGGCGCTTCGTCTTTCAGGGGCTCCGTCGACCTCCGAGGCACCACCAACCAATGACCAATGAACGAAATTAAATTACAAGTTATTGTAAAAAAAAAATTTATGCATTTAAGTTTTTTTTTTTTTTTTTTTTATTATTAAAGAGAAGGGATTAGGAATGCAAATCTGATTGTGGGTGATTCCTAGGCCTCCCTTCATTATTCAAATGCATGGGCTTATCATTGAACGGACGGTGGTACTTGAAATGATCCGGCAATGGTTTAAATTCAAGAGTGGGTGCCTGAATCATCAAAATCAGAAAAATGTTAGTATAAATTAAAATTAAAAATGGAGAAGATGGCTTACAGTCACATTCAAACTCAATTATAAACACCACGTCTTTGAACGTTTCCGGGACTTTGAACTTGGCCAGGTTTACTATGATGGTTGTGGCTTGTCCCGTGTCATCAAACTCAACTGCTTTAGGCTTGATTGTCTCATGCACAGCCTCTTGGATGTATTCTTGAAATTCTCCGGCCACCTCATTTTCTGGAATAATTCTTCTTGGTGTACAAGTCTCTTTGAACGTTTCAATACCATCGGGAACTTGATTTGGTACACCAAGAATTTGGATATCACATTGCACCTTGGGAAGATCTTCCACAACATATTTTTCATTCACTTCTTCCTTGGGATTTAAAAACCTGCAAGGAAAAAGGACATTTGGTGGAACGATGTCAGAATGAATTGAACTTAGAACCTCCTCACCTGAGTTGGATGACATAAGGACTTGGGGGGTTTGCGATAAGAATTCTTCTAAACTGCCCAAGTCGTCATCCTCATCTTCTTCTTGAATTGGCAATTCATCCATGTTCGGGCTCTGTTTGGATGGTTCAGGAACAACTTCATCCTCCATATCACTTCCCAAAGTGATGGCTTCATTAATTTCCATTTCTCCCTCTGAATTTGCAAATGTGGAGTTGGAGAGTTCACTTTGATCTTGAATTTGTACCATGAACTCCATAATCTGCCCAATTTGCTTCTCCAACTCATCCACCTTGTTGGCTTTATTTTGCATCTCCATGTTTCGATTTTCTACGTCCTGGGTCAAAGAGGTGAGTAACTTATTCAACATATCATTATCCGAAGACGTACCTGAATTTGGTTGGGGAGATTGTGGTGGATGTGACGGTTCATATGGCCACTGATAGAACTCTTCCGATGGCGGCAATTGTTCTTCTTTTTGTGAACCCTGTACCGAAGAAATTAATTCTTCAAGCATTTGATTATAATCCACGGGCATACTTTGATTCGATTGGAATTGTTGTAGGGGATGCTGTGGTGGCTGCATAGGTCTTGAATAGAACGCGTCTTCTTGCTGCCAATATCCACCTTGTTGGAATTGTTGAGGTTCTCCCCACATGTAATCTGAATAATCTCTCCAATCTGAATTGTAAGCATTGGAAAACATGTTGCCCCTTGATTGGTTATGGCCTTGATATCCCCAAACATCTTCATTTGCAGAAAATTGAGGACCTTGATATCGTTGCCCATAGGGCACATCAAGTGTAGGGACACTTGGCATTGTGGTCCGTTCGGCATTATGAGTTAATTGAGCAGTGAGCTGTGCCAATAGATCTTGAATGCTAGTAGAATCCAGGTCTTGCTCCATTTGTACCTCAATTCAAAGAAAGAAAAATAAATCAAAAATCAAAAGTAACATACACAAACACAAATAAACATAAGCAAAAACAAAAATAAAAGGATTAGCAAATTTGCTAATCCCCGGCAACGGCGCCAAAAATTTGATGCGAAAATAAATTAACGCACAAATTTAAACCCTATTTGTGACAGTTGTAGTATAGATGTAAGTAGGGTATCGTTCTAGGCCGGGGATTAGGAGGGATTGCTAATCAAAGTAAAATTTAATTAAAAACGTAAAAATAAAATTTAAAACACTAAACTAAAATCAAAACACTTAACTAGAATCACTCAAAATAAAACTAACAAATAAACTAAAACAAATCAAAAGACTCAAAATAATTCAAGACTCAAGAAAACACAAACTAAATTGATTTCTAACAAATTTAACACTTTAAAATAAACGGGGAATTGATTTTTGACGAAATTGAATTTAAAATAGAAACTTAAAAATAAACTTCTAAGAAAATATATTTTATAGAAATAAAATGATGAAACGTTAATTAGAGGAGTCCTTATCCACACATGAATAAATGTATACAATTTGATTCCCAGTTATGACTTCGACAAACGAATAAATGACAACGCTCCAAGTTAATTAGGTCCGCTTAAATTAACCTTCAGATTTCCCTAGATTCATTGAATTGGACGGGAAACGCATCACAACCAAATTATTTTTATCAAGTTCCCTAACTATGGAATACGCATGATAGAGAGACATATCAAAAATCATTATGTTCAATGGAAATCATAAGCATCGACTAGGCATTCATAACTATGGAATACGCATGTTAATCCAACCTAGGGTTTACTAAACACAATCGTGACTAGCGATTTTTACTACTCATGAATATAAGTTCATAACGATTAGGTGAAATTCCCTTATATCCTAGCATCAAGTCTAAGCATGTAAATTAAGTGTCGACCCTCAACCCACATACATAAACAAGTTCTTAATCAACACAGAAAAATAAACCACATCCAACGTTCAAGAATTCATAACTGGAGTAAATCAAATCATAATAAACAATTATCCATGGTTTCAAATTCACCTCTAACCAAACAGAAATTAATTACACATGTTTAATATAATTGGAAAGCAAATTAAATTAAACATGAGTTTTAGAAAAATAAAACCAAACGAGGAAGCTTGCTGTGCTGTGCTTAAGCTGCCTCCCCCGAGGTCCTCACTGCCTTAAGGGCAGCACCTCAATGAGTTCCTCTCGCCCTCACGCGTATGGTTGACCCGCCTACTGCGCCTGTCTCCCTTGCGTCAGTCCTCCTGTGCTTCTCCCCGTGTCCTGACTTCCTTGCTGCCAGGCAGCGCCTTCTCTTGCGTCAGCCTCCTGCCCTCACGCGTCTCGCACGTCTTGCTCCTGGCAGCTGCTCCTCTTGGCTTATTTCACGCTGCCAGCTGCCTAAGGGCAGCCTCTTTCCGTTTCCTCCCTCTCGCTGCTCCGAGCCGCCTACCCTCTTTCTGCACCTTTTATTTCTCTGTTTCTGCGTTCCACGCCAGCTGCAAAGGCTGTCCTCATCATTTCAGCTTGCTGCCTCATCATTTCTTTCCAGCTCTCCCATGCTTCCTTTTCTTTCCGCAGCTCCCCCCAATTATTTCTCTTTCCCACTTGTCAGCTGTCTTAGTCTTTTATTCTCTAGTGCTCTTTGCTTTCTTTTATTTTATTTTTTTTCTTTCTTTTGTTCTTGTCTGCCATCCGTCTCCCTCTTTCCCTTATATTTCTTTTATTATTCCTCTTCACCTTTTTCTTTCTGCTGCAGGACCTAATGGACGGCAGAAAATGGTAAGGGGAGATGGGTTAGGACATAAATTAAACCCTAAAGATACCTCCCAATATAAACATAAATTAAATATAACTAAAAAAATACAGATAAAACAAACAAAAATCAGCAAAGAAAAATCCTAAACATTCAGATTTTTCAGATTCAGATAAAACCTCACTATTGCTATTTTTATTTTCTTAGCTAGATAAATTCGATAAAACACAAAAACAAAGTAAATAGCACAAAAATATAAGAAACTAACTAAGAAAAGACGAGAGAATTTGATGTAAAATATGTATAAATATAATCCGATCAGTGGATCATTTAGCGTAAGAACGGAGCAAGGTGCAGTTCGATGTCGACCAGATGAAGGTCATCTGGGCCGGCTCTCGCCACACCTTGGAAGTCTCCGATCGAATTGCTTGCCTCGTCGCTAGCGATCCGGTCTTTAGAAAGGATAACAGAACATTGCTGAGTAGGAAGAATTTGTTTAAAAACACTCTGCAAAAAACGGCTCATGCTTGGAAACGGATCACAGAGCGGCGGCTATCCGAGGAAGAGGCATACTGGTTAAGGCATTATGTGGATCAACCAGCGTATACGGATCTTCACTGGAGACCCTGAGGAGGCCAAGGAAAAGGAAAAGGAAAAGATGCTGAGTCGACTCAAGCAACTTGGACGAGTTATGAAACGGAGGCGCTGAGTCAAGCCGGTGAGTTTTACATTTAGAACTCTATATTTGAATAGGGGAATGATAATCATGTGCTATGGGTCATCTTTCAGTAAAAAGAAAGAAAAGCAAAAGTAAGAAAAAGAAAAAGGAAGAGGATATATCTTGACCAGGCTGCACATGCTCCCACTTTTTCTGAAGAAGCCACTAGAAAGCAAGATAATTCTAATACTTTGAAATCTCAACTTGACCAACGGAAAGCTGTTGTTGATAATCTTGTGTCTAATACACGGCTTTTAGAAAGCAAAAGGGAGGCACATGGGGACACTGCAAAAGCAAGGAATAAACACCCCACCAGAATGATGTAATTTATTTTTCGTATCTTTCGGAGATATCTGTATAAACCCCATCAGAGGGTAATAAAAGAAAAAAAAACAGCAAGCCCAAAATAATGGGCTGGAATATTATGTGAAGGGCGAATGCCCATATGCCCAAAAGAGTCGGACCCTCTATTATCACCAACCAGGTGATCAAAAGTACGTCCAGTACTACAAAAAATTATTCGGCAGCCTGCCGTTATTACCACCAACCAGGTGATCAAAAGTACGTCTAGTACTCCAAAATTATACATGAGCATCACTCATGTCAATCATACATAAACATTCATGAGCATCATTCATGACAATCATACATAAACATTCATAACCATCATTCATGTCAACATTCATGAGCATCACTCATGTCAACATCCATGAGCATCACTTATGTCAATCAACATAAACATTCATGAGCATCACTCATATCAATCTAGCTTCAAAAGCTTCATTTACAGAGCTCTAGCTTCAAAAACTTGATTTACAGAGCTCTAGCTTCAAAAGCTTCATTTACAAAAGCTCTAGCTTCAAAAGCTTCATTTACAGAGCTCTAGCTTCAAAAGCTTCATTTACAAAAGCTCCAGCTGCAAAACTTCACTTGCAAAGCTTCACCTACAAAGCTTCAGTGCATGGTACACAAATACCGCATCCGAACAACTGCCACTTCGGCCCATACATGGATTCAATTTGAAGTCTCCAGCCAACAGACTCTATTGACCGAAGAATTGGGGGACTACACTATACACCATATATTGGGCCTCAACTGGGCCTCATGAAAAATACTTGGGGGACTTAGCCCATTATTTATGTATTGAGGAGCGATCCCTTATTCTATAAAAAAGACTCCATCACTTTCATTAGAGAGCACTCATGAAAAATACTTAGGGGACTTAGCCTGTTATTTATGTATTGAGGAGCGAGCCCTTATTCTATAAAAGGGACTCCCTCACTTTCATTAGAGAGCACCCATTATTCATGTACTGAGGAGCGAGCCCTTATTCTATAAAAGGGACTCCCTCACCATCATTAGAGAGCATCGTCGCCAGCTGAGCAACCGCCTCACCACGAGCATCACTCCTAACCCATCACTTATGTATTGAGGAGCGAACCCTTATTCTATAAAAGGGACTCCATCACCTTCAACGCCATAAACCGAGCCAACCAAGGCAACATAAGCCACAAGCAGAGCAGCCACGCAACATGTGCTACTTCTAGTTGAGCATCATTTCAGATTGGGCACCGCCTCATATCGAGTATCAGTTCTAGACGATATCTAGTTACTTCGGCCCACACATGGACTGAATTTCAAGTCTCCAGCCAAAAGACTCTTTTGACTGAAGACTTGGGGGACTACTGTTTATACCATACTTAAGGCCTCCGTATTTAGATCTCGTATAAATACTCGGGGGACTCAAATGTAATTATATAATAAATGGAGGGGCAAATATGTAATAGGTGAGGAACCCTTATTCTATAAAACGACCTCTCACCCTCACAATTAGGGGAGGCCATTTCTTAGGCCATGGGAAGAGTTCTCTCACCCTCATAAGCTCTCTCCCTCACTCCCTTCACTTCTCAGAGAAATACAATATCAGTGTGGACGTAGCCCAAACCTTGGGGTGAACCACGATACATCTTGTGTTATTTACATTTCTTGCATGATTCACGGTCGGATTTACGTTGTTCCAAGACCTCCGGTTTTGTGCATCAACATTTGGCGCCGTCTATGAGAATCGACACGAAAAGTTATGTCGGTTCTCTCTCAATTTTTCACCTCTGCTGTGAATCTGCACAACCCAAGAACCTAAAACCTCACTTTTTGGCTTTTCCAGAAAAAGCTTCGCCATTTCTCTCATCCATTTTCTACTGTACAAAACTCCGCCCGCTTCAAGCTGACGTGACAACGTATCTTTTCACACCAAATAAATCAACCTAGTTTCCAAAATCCCCAAATTTTCCCTTCCTTTTCCTTTCCACTTTCCCGAGGGCCAAACAGAAAAAATAGAAACCTGCAACTGAGAAAAACCATGGGAGACCGATAAGGAAACCGAGCACGAAAACTGAGAAACTCAAAGGACAACGACCTCTCTCTTGCCCCCATGAATGCTCTCTCTTCCCTCTTTCTCTACAATTGGTAAAAAGTTCAAATGTTTACTCCAGTTTCGCTTACTGGGTTGTCGAATTTACAGAGAAAGAAGAGTTGGTTCGTGAATTCGAGAAGATTCAAGCTCAACAGAATCGTAAATGGAGGCTCTGCACCGGACCCAACTACGCTGACTCCCTCCAAATCTCGCTCGGCTACTTCCTCTTTCTCTCCTGCCTTCTGCCCTGTTCCCCAATCATCGTCAACATCCAAAACCCACCTGTAATCTTCGATGGGTCGGTGTTTTAGGACGGACCCACATTGGGAAACGGGCAATCGACGACTGTGGTTGTGGAGACGAAGAGGAATCAGACGGAAAGTAATTGATGGCTGGGTTTTCTGCATAAGACATGGGGAGCTCGGACGAGAAGGTGGTTACTGTATAAGACATACAAATGGGGAGCACAAAAAAATCTGCATAAGACATCGAGCACACCAGAATTAGAAGGGCAGCAATATATTTTTTCCTTCATGGGATGATCGTTTTTGGACCAGAGTTAAGATCGTTGGGGCTGACCATATTTCTGATTGTTGCTCCTAGGTCGAGATCCCATTTTCAGCTTCTGCGTCGAGACCTTGTTACCTACTCCTGGGTCGAGACCCCATTTTAGCTTCTGTGAATCGTGGGTCACGTTCGATGATAGATCTCGTCATACTCAGGTTTTCTCCTGCACCCAGAAGCTCACAGCGTTACATCTTCAGTATATCGTACTCGGGTTTTCTCCCGCACCCAGATCCCGTTATGGCGCTCGATCTCAGCTCCCTCGCCTCTGTTAGGAGCTTCGTCTTCGATTCCGACATTTGACTACATCGGGGGTTAAGCATCGATCCACGAGCTCACTGCTCTGTTACTTTGAGCTGTCATCCGGAGCTTTACCCGGCAACCATATGATAAGTTCATAATACCCAACAATATTTTGACAGATCGGGAAATCAATAATAAAAGCAAATAGTTGTGGCCATGATGGCAATGATGGACTACTTTATCGGGGACATGAAAAAGGAGAAGTGTTTGGCCTAACCTACTCCTCACCCTCACAATAGGGGAGGCCAATTCCTAAGCCTTCTCACCCCAGAGAGCCTCCTTACATCCCCTAAGCTCTAAGCTCTCTCAAAACTCTCACTCTCATATTCAGAGCTCTCTCTCCCTCAGAAATACAATATCAGTGTGGACGTAGCCCAAACATTGGGGTGAACCACGATATATCTTGTGTTATTTACTTTCTTGCAGATTCACGGTCGGATTTACGTTGTTCAAAGACCCCTTCGGTTTTGTGCATCAACAGTATGGTTGTTGATAAGTATGTGGCGGACGTGTGTTTATGCTAATAGGGATTAGTAAGTTTAATTATATGTTAATCCCATTGATGTTGTTCCTCATTGAATGGTGCGTGACCATGAATTAGGCATCTTTTTGTACTCATATTAGGACAAGGATTGTCTACCCTCCCACTTCCCGTGCCCTTCCGTGCACTCCTGTTTGTGTGGTCACGGTTAAGCCATGTCAACATTTTATATTACTATTCATTTTTGTCTTATTATCTCTATTAAAATAATAATATAAAATGTTGACGTAGCTTAACCGTGACCACACAAAACAGGAGGGCACGGGAAGTGGGAGGGTAGACAATCCTTGTCCTTCATATTATTATATCAATCTATGTTGATATTTTTCTCTGTCTATTTCTATTGGTTGGAAAACGATCCTTGCCAGATCCTTTTTCTGGGGATTTCGTAATCGTGATCGTTCATTGTATATTATGCGATTAGAAATCATTTTCCGTTTGAAATTTAAAATTAAATATAAATAGTACCTAACAAAAACTGACCGCACGATATACAATGAACAATCACTATCGCAGGATCCCCAGGAAAAGAATCCGATGAGGATCCTTTTCCTTATTAGTTTGCTGCTCTTCACAAGTGCTCTCGCACGTGCGAGAGACATTTTTTTTCATTCACGCATTTATCTACAGTGGACAATTTATGTTATACCATTTTGTGCGTCCCCTTCGTAATGTATTTTAACGATTTGAATTGTCTATCTTTTAGAACATCATTCATAGATCATCATTCATAGATCATCCTTGTAAAAAATTAGACAAGTCCAAAACCATTAAGACATTCATCTGTAAAGAAAATAGACAAATAAGGTTCTACAAAGAAGCCATATTCCTTTAATCCAACAGTCATATGATTTCAGATTGGGGTTTGTATCACCATAAAGAACACGGGCACGTTTTGCTGCTACCACGAGCATAACGGCCATGACGGTGAGAAGTGTATCACCATTCGTGATCATATTGAAGCTTTGGCACGTGAAGGAAAAATTGTTCAATTCCTCATTCACCCTCCAAGGGGTAACCGTAACCAACGCTAGGTGAATGTGATATATTCCATAAGTGGTGGCACACCCATATCTAAATCTTCCAACAGGGCTATGAAAAACAGCGAACGAGCTTTAAGGCCTGGCCACCAAGTGTTTCACGTGGAAGACATCAGGGGAGGTAAGTATCAAAAGCCTAACTGGGATCTAATATGTTTCTACCCCAAGGAAGAAAGAGGTATCATCTACCCTCACAACGACCTACTGATCGTGGAAGTTCACATAGCTAACTTTGAAGTACGACGAATCCTGGTAGACACGGAGGCTTCGGTCAATATCATGTTTGCTAAAGCTTTCAGGCAACTTAATGTAGCTGAACACTTGCTCGATCGCTCGATTTCTCCTATGATAAACTTCTCCGGTGATATCCTGCAACCTTTAGGGAGCATACACTTAACTTTCACCATTGGTACAGGCCCTTACACAGCTACCATTACCACTAACTTCCTGGTGGTTGATTGCCCAAAGACATACAATGTCATATTCGGACGCACATGCATCAATGATCTCAAGGCCATGGTATCCACACATATGTTGTTGATGAAATTTCCAACCCCATATGGCATTGGTTACATCAGAGAAGATCAACTTAGTGCACGATCATGTTACAACACTTCCGTCAAGCAACAATACCTGCTTGTGCCCAATGAAACCCTTTTTATACATGACCAAGTCATAAAGACCAACCTAGACGAAGCCAACTTGGATCTTCACGGTGGCAACAGTCAACCCGACGATCCTCGAGACGACTCTTTCACCCAGCAAACACAACCCGCTGAAGAGTTGGAGAAAGTTTCTATCTCAAAAGATTATCCAGATCGCATGGTGAAGATTGGCACCACCTTGTCACCACCCATTCGGTTGGCATTGATCTCTTTTTTGCAAGAGAACACTGAGGTATTCGCCTGGTCATACGAGGACATGCCAGGCATCTCTCCCGATATCCTATGTCATCACTTGAGTATTGATCCCAAGACCAAGCCGATGAGACAGAAGCGAAGATCTTATGTCGCTGAACGATACGAAGCAATGAAGGCAGAAGTTGAAAAACTCAAAGGCATAGGCTTCGTCCGCGAAGTCAATTACCCAACATGGTTAGCAAATGTGGTCCTTGTTAAGAAAAATCCGACCAAAGAAAGTCTCCTGCTCCAAAAGGTCTTGTGGAGAATGTGTGTCGACTACACCGACCTAAACAAAGGATGCCCGAATGATAGCTTTCCTCTTCCTCTCATTGACAGACTTATAGATTCTAAGGCAGGGTTTGAACTTCTGAGCTTCATGAATGCTTATTCAGGATACAACCAAATCCTCATGAACCCTCCAGACCAAGAACACACAGCCTTCACTACTGACATGGGACTATATTGCTATAAAGTCATGCTCTTCGGCCTAAAGAATGCAGGAGCGACTTATCAGAGACTAGTCGATTCAATGTTCGCCGAACAGATTGGGAAGAGCATGGAAGTTTACGTTGATGATATGCTAGTTAAGAGCAAACATGCTAACCAACACATCAGTAACCTATCTGAAACTTTCACCATTCTGAAGAGGTATCGAATGAGGTTGAACCCCAACAAATGTGCCTTCAGCGTAGGCTCTGGCAAATTCTTAGGCTTCATGATAAGCCAACGAGGCGTTGAGGCTAATCTCGAGAAGATCAAAGCAATCCTCGACATGAAGGAACCGGTAACTTCAAAAGACATCCAGAGCCTTACTGGTAAGGTGGCAGCCTTAACTAGGTTCATCTCTAAGGCCACAGACAGTTGTGCTCATTTATGCTCTAAGTTTAACATTAACTTATGTTTTGCCTCTCCAGCTCATCCCCAATTTAATGGAAAAGTCGAAGCCATCAACAAAATAATCAAGCGAACTTTGAAAACCAGCTTGGACAAGGCTAAAAGTTGTTGGCCAAAATTTGTACCCCAAGTTCTTTGGTTATACCGCACTTCGTATCGGACATCAACAGGAGAAACCCCATTCTCACTTGCCTTTGGTACAGAGGCAATTGTTCCAGTTGAGCTTGAGCAAGTAACGTTCTGAGTCCAGAACTACGTGCAAAGCGAAAATGACAAACAACTAGATCTAGTCGAGGAACACAAAAACCAGGCTCACTTGAGGAATGTCGCCTACAAGCAGCGCATCTCCAACTACTACGACTTAAGGGTCAAACCTCGTTCTTTCAAAGTGGGGTATTGGGTATTGAAGAAAAGATTACTCTGCGACAGAGTCCCGAGTGAAGGAACACTTAGTCCAAACTGGGATGGACCGTTTGAAGTTGTTGGCATTAGTCGCCCTGGCTCCTACAAGCTTAGAAGCTCTGATGGTAATACCTTGTCCATCCATGGAACACTGATCACTTGAAGTACCATTACAAGTAAACTCACATTGTACAAGTGTTAAGCTTCAGCCGTTCGACATCCTATGTAACGAAGACCATTTGGCATGAATTCAATAAAGAGGTGATTTAGACAACTCGGTCCTAATCCTCTTACATTCCTAGCAATGAAACACTCGGGTTCAAAGCTTCAACATGAATGCTTCCAACATGAAACAAAGTCTAAGTATATATCAACAAGACTTACAAATAAACGAACAGCTTCACAATATATTCGTTCAATCATACATTCCAACACATTCATACATAAGCCAACTGTGCTTCGAAAGGGTTCAACATACTTTGTGTCATTTGACACTTGCTACAATGTGCCTCGACACATTGCCCTTATTCTCACCAACTAGGTGATGAAATGTGAAGAAGGAACTCATCTTCATGCCACTAACTAGGTGATGAAATGTACAACCTGTACTCTCCTTCATGCCACCAACCAGGTGATGAAATGTACAACTCGTACTATAATATCATTTGGCAAATTGCCACTCATGCCACCAACCAGGTGAAGAATGAACTCATCTTCATGCCACCAACCAGGTGATGAAATGTACAACCCGTACTCTAATATCATTTGGAAACTTGCCATTCATGCCACCAACCAGGTGAAGAAGGAACTCATCTTCGTGCCACCAACCATGTGATGAAAGGTGATAAAGGAGCTCACATTCGTACCACCAACCAAGTGATGAAAGCAACTCACCATTCATTCCACCTACCAGAAGACAAGTGGTACAACTTGTACATGTGAACTCCTAACATTCACAAATAATAAAAAACCCTCAAGCTTGACAACTCAACTAGGGGAGCACTTATGCCCAACAAGAGTTATAGTCACCAACAAAGTCTTATTGCAAGCCAACAACAACTTCAGTGCATGGCATACGAAGATCAAGTTATTCAACCCTCTTGCATCTACTTCAGACATTTATCCTCAGTAACAATGCAAATACTACAACTCGTAGAAAGCTTCATACACTCTTGATCAAGACAGTGTGAAGCAAAACCAATTTATGGTGCCAATAAGAGCTTCATCAAAGGAGTTCAACCACAATTCTCAAAAGCTTCACATACTCTTGATCAAGACAGTTTGAAGCAAAACCAATTTATGGTGCTAACAAGAGCTTCATTAATGGAAGGCAACCACAATTCTCAAAAGCTTCACACAATCTTGATCACGATAGTGTGAATCAAAATCAATTTATGGTGCCAACAAGAGCTTCATAAATGGAGGGCAACTACAAATTCTCAAAAGCTTCATACTATCTTGCTCAAGATAGTGTGAAGCAAAATCAATTCATGGTACCCAACAAAAGCTTCAACTCCAAGGTTTCACCTACAAAAGCTTCAACTCCAAAGCTTCACCGACAAAACCTTCAACTCCAAAACTTCACCTACAAAGCTTCAACTCAAAAGCTTCACCTACAAAGCCTCAACTCCAAAGTTTCACCTACAAAGCTTCAACACAAAGGCTTCACCTACAAATCTTCAACTCCAAAGCTTCACCTACAAAGCTTCAACTCCAAAGCTTCACTTACAAAGCTTCAACACAAAAGCTTCACCCACAAAAGCTTCACCTGCAAAAGCTTCACCCACAAAAGCTTCACCCACCCACAAAAGCTTCACCTACAAAAGCTTCACCCACCCACAAATGCTTCACCCACCCATAAAAGCTTCACCCACAAAAGCTTCACCCACTCACAAAAGCTTTATTCACCGACAAAAGCTTCACCTACAAAAGCTTCAACACAAAAGCTTCACCCCAAAAGCTTCACCCACCCATAAAAGCTTTACCTACCCATAAAAGCTTCACCTACAAAGCTTCACCTACAAAGCTTCAACACAAAAGTTTCACCTACAAAGCTTCAACACAAAAGCTTCACCTACAAAAGCTCACCTACAAAAGCTTCACACACTCTTGATCAAGAGAGTGTGAAGCAAAATCAATTCATGGTACCCAACAAAGCTTCACCTACAAAGCTTCAACACCAAAGCTTCACCTACAAAGCTTAATATATATATTTTCGAAAGTTCGAAAATATGAAAATTCAGAAATTGGGAAATTCGGAAATTCAGAAATTCGAAAAAAAAAATGCCTAGGCCTCCTCTTCTTTTGGTCTAACAATTTCATAACAAATATATACGAAGGAGGAGTTTTCGGCTACCACTTAGAAAGGAAATGTCTCATTTATCAACTCCCTTCATCGGAGACTTGGGGGACTCCTACCATATGCTACTGCACCTTGATACTCGGAAGTCTCACGACCACTCAGTGACTTGGATTTTTCAAGTCTCCAACCGAGAAGTTTTCCTCACTCGGGAAATTAAGGGAGCACTACCTCAACATACATGCTTCACTCACAAAGCTTCAACATACAAGCTTCAACAAAAGAAAAAATTCAAAGAACTTAGTGAAGAAGGCTTTGATGTATTTAACACAATACGTTGAAATGAAGCAAAGCTTATTTATTGATATCTCCGATAAGTTACAAATATGTACATATACATGAGTCAAAATAAACAAACAAGAGGGAGCCTTCACAAAGGTTGCTCAGGAGAAGTCTCAGTAGTCAGCAGAGCCCCAGAAAGAGAAGGCATCATAGGGTGATTATTAGGAGCCTCAGTACTGGACAAAACCTCAGAAGGAGGAGGCATCAGAGGTTGATCATTTGGAGCTTCATTACGCGGTACAGCCCCAGAAGACGAAGACAATAAATGTCTTTGGAACAAACCCACAAACCTCTGATGATCAAGTAAAATTTAACCATCAGATTCCTGCATCTGGTCAAGCTTCCCTTTCATGTTTGTATCATAGTCATGTGCGAGCCTGTGCAACTGTTTATTCTCATGCTTGAGCCTTTTAATCTCCTATTTGAGACTTATCACTTCAGCCGCCAATGATTCAACTTGGCGGGTTCGAGCAAATAGGCGTTGGGCCATATTAGACACAGAACCTGCACACTAAACACTGAGAGCCAGAGAATCCTTAACAGCTAACTCATCAGACCGTTTGGAAAGTAGTCTGTTATCTTTGGGAGTAAGAAGGTTCCTGGCCACCACCGCGGCGGTCATATAATTCTTCATTACAGAGTCCCCAACGGTAAGAGGACCAGTAAGGGATAAGAAGAATGGGTGCCATATGTTGTCTTGAGGAGGCATGGCTGCCTCTTCACCAAAGTTCAAGTCAAAACGACGGTCAGATGGGCCAGACATTCAAGCTCAACCGATCCTCATTGGTTCACAACCATCAGGTTTTGATTAGATCATTTGTTACCATTTACACTCCAATGTAGTCACTCTCTTACTATTTTTTTTTTAAATTACTTATTAATTGATAAGAATGTAAAAACTACAGTTCAAATTACCAAAAAATGGAGAATATTATAGAGCTCAGACAGTGGGCCAAGAAAATATTTTTCTTTTTCTTTCTTCTGAAAAATTGTCAATAAATAATTGTGCGACAGGCTGTTTTGTCCACAAATTTTAACCTTTTCTTTTGGTCGGCAAATTGCGATCACGAACACCATTTCTGCATGGTGTTCTTTCACGTGTACTGTCGCCATTGCCTAGTCCATATCCATAAAGTTCTGTGTAACTTTAGAGTACTTTCTTGATTTTCAAATGTCATTCAAGCTCACTGTTGGATATTACTGGAATATTTTATGGATCTTTTTTTCTTCTTCAATGGCGGATAAGGTATTACGTCTTACTCTGCTGTTGGCTGTGAAGGATGACAAGCTACTTTAGGAGCCCTCATCTCATGGCAGTTTTCCTTTCCTTCTAGCTATGAGCTTCTTCACAATAGACATAACGTTTATGTTTGGACAAAGGTTATGAAGGTCGTTGCCATCATATGAGAAAAGACAAATAATATTTTTTTAGAATCTACTTAGATTTTCACTAAAGATTAGTTGCAAAAATATTTTCATAAAAAAAAAAATTCAGCCATTTTAAAAAATACTTCTTAACGTGCCCTATATTTTTTTCCAATACAGCTTGCAAGTTGCAAACATAATAGAATGTATTTGAGCAGAAATTAAAACATGTCCTTATCATAAAATGTTAAAATAAAAAATAAAAAGTATTGTGTCACATTGAAGGAAATGACTTATATGAAACAGATTCACCGTTATCGTCACACTATATTTAAATAAAACATAACATGTGTAAGTTTTTAATATATATAATTGATTAATTATACAATATCACGTGACGGTAAACATACTTTATATAAATTGGTCTCATGAGAAGAATAAAGATTATAGATAATGATGCAATGTCATGATACGAAACGTGCAAAAATAAAAGGTAGTGAAACAAAAAGTACCATCAAATAATTGGTAGGATGCACAAATTGACCCACATTATTACAATTATTAGTCGGTGTGATTTGTTTAAAGTCGTTTTACTGAATGACGATCCTCTCATCTTTACGAGGATTCTGAAGATTCTTAAATCGTGTTCGTTCATCGTGAGAACAGTTTTCGTCAGATATTATTCATGTTTAATTTTAATAATTTTTAGCCACACGATGTACGATGACGGATATGATTTGAGAATCCTTAGGATCCTCACAAAGAGGATCTGAAGAGAATCTGAAGAGAATCCTCATTCACCAAGCATCTCCATCAAATAGTTTTCTACCATAATTAAATAGAGCCCACTTCTTTTCTTTTTAAGCAAAGAGTGGTACTTGTTTAGGGAGTATGAGAACTCAGGCCATCTCCAACCGAATGAGGGTCAAATGGCTGGCCCTATAGCACTCCAAGAAATTATATTTTAATAAATAGTGTCATGCCATATTTCATACCATCTCCAATCGAAAGGGTCAAAGGGTCATAGGCCAAATATAGCCCTGTGACAAAAAACCATCTCCAACCAAGGGGGCCAAAGGGCCATAGGCCAAACATAATTTATTATTTTAATTGAATTAATATAGTTAATTAAATTAATTACCATATTAAAATAAGATTTTCGAACATAGGAAGATTATTAGAAATGAGGTAAGATAGTATGAAATGGTGAAAAGTACATGAGAAATAGTGTAGGAAAAAAATTAGAATTTAAAAAAAAAAAAAAAAGTGGGCTAGCTGGCTAGTTGGAGATGGCCAGCCAGCTGGCCTGATTTGGTGTTTTTGGCCCGATGGGGCCCACAAGCCCTTTGGTTTAGCCTCGGTTGGAGACTATTTTTGTGTCATTTCGGGCTATTTTCGGCCCTATAGCTTTCTGGTCGGATCGGTTGGAGATGACCGCATATACAAAAATTGCTACTTTTTTAAAGCAATGACTATTATTAATACCTCTTTTGCAATTATGTCACCAACACTAGTTTACCATAACCACTATTTTACCTCCATAATAACCAGTGTCACCACCGTCACTCCTATGAGCATCACCATCAACCCTATTATGATGACCATCATCACTATGGCCGCTGCCTTTACCATCGTCATCACCACCCCATCACCACTGCCCTCATCCCTTCTCCACCACCCCAACAACCATTCACCACCACAATCACTACTCCTATTATTTTCGTCAACACTAAAGACACTAATTTTATTACCATCATCTTGTTGACAATCACCATGCGACCTCTAAGTGACACGCCCCAACCCTGATATTCCTCGAATATCAGGATAGGCACGTGCTGGCCGACACCTGAGGGTGACGAAAGCCATTAATTGATTATAAGAGTAATGATCAGAAGAAAATATTCATGAATAACCTCAGAATTTAAAAGTAATTAACAAAGTTCCAGGAAGTGTCTAGAATGAACCAGACACAAACTAAAACAAGATTTACCAAAACAAGAAAGAGCATTACAAGATATCACACTAGTGGGTGATAGAGTGCTACTGGTAGGGGAATGCCTCGTACGTCAAGTCGTAGTCCTCGTTTCTATGACCTGAATGGGGGCGCAAAACAAAGGTGAGTGGACCAAGTTCATATATATAAGATAATAAGAAAACAGTTATCAAGATACTAACCCCCACAGTTTATATAAATGAAAACTACTAGCATAATAAGTGATGGATTTAATAAAAATCCTAGCATGCCAAAATATCTCAAAAGTCACATCGCGGAAACGCATCGCGGAAATCAAAACAGTAAACGCATCATAAATCGTCTCGTAAACGCGGTGTGCTGCTAGAAAGATCACTGAATAAATATCTCCCGGCCCAATGCCTGCTCCGTGGTCTCTGCGCCCGTAGCCAGAGATTACCAACTCCCGGCGGGTTCGAGCAAATAGGCGTATGGCCATATTAAACACAGAACCTGCACACTGAACACTAAAAGCCAGAGAATCCTTAACAGCCAACTCATCAGACCGTTTGGAAAGTAGTTTGTTATCTTTGGGAATGAAAAGGTTCATGGCCACCACCGCAGCGATCATATCATTCTTCATCACATAGTCCCCAATGGTAAGAGGACCAGTAGGGGATAAGAAGGATGGGCGACATATGTTGTCTTGAGGAGCCATAGTTGCCTCTTCACCAAAGTTCAAGTCAAAACGACGGTCGAATGGGCCATACATTTTTAGAAATGATGAAGAGAAATGAGGTCCAATAAATCTCTGAAGTACAAAAATAAGGGGAAAATTACTACAAACAATAACTCTCTAAATGTACTTCTTGCACACAATTGGTGCCCCTATAAAAGAAAGGGCAACATGGCAGTTGATTCAAAAATCGAAGCGACACCACTCTCCGGATTTCGAGAAACGGATTTTCCTGAGTAAAATATGTCGACAATTTCCACACGCAACATCAGCTCCTCGGGTACCACAGATAACTTTGCCAAAGATCTCTGACAAAGTTTAGACACATACATTTTGAAGGTCCAGCTACTATTGTTGGAAATGTGCCCTAAAGCCAATCATATGATGATACTTTACGGACATTTCACATGTTAAACTAATCTAGTTTACATATAAAGGGCAAAGATTATTGTTTGAGCCGTCTCATATAAATGTTATATGCTTAAACGATAAAGTCCAAGGAATATGTGATTGGGAGAATGCAATCTAATGAAGTTAGATTAATGAGACCATTCTTTCGTAGACACATCCTAAACGTTCCTGATCATAGGATTGCCAATTGGGCATTGACAGTCCGATAAGATCAGTACGTACTGTGCCTTCTCTCAGGGAGAGTGACTAGTCTCGAGTCATTGGTATGTGTGACATCAAGTACGTAGGTGCTCAATAGAGAATGAGTTCACTGAACACGATCAACGAGGAGTTCTCATACTCATGTCACATGAGAACTCATGGTTGGGATAATGCAAATTAGTCCTTTGACCTGAGGCATCACAGTTGTCTTGTGGTTAAGTCCTTGATCTTTGATTATGTCAAAGTCACCCCATCGGGGTGTCCACGACATCATTGGGGTTAAGCCACTTAGTTATGGAGACAAGTGAATGTGCAACAAGGGATCTCTAACCTTCAAATGGTTTGAGGGAGAATACTCTATGATATGATTAAAATCTCTGGCCAGAGTATGAATGAGATTTGGGAATGCGTTCCAAATCACATTCAAAGTAATCATATAAGCAAACGAATCACATTGGATAGTAGACATGAATAAATAAACTATCAAACCAAACAATGTGGTCAAGAGTATTAGATTAGAGAAAGACCGTATTGCATTTGTAATCCTAAACTGAATAGGTTCTCTACCTCTTCTGATTAGCTTGGGTAACCATGATATGCTGCTAGGTGTCACTCATGGTTTGTGGAAGCCCTAAACGTGTATAATCACTAAAGGGAGAATTGAAAGTAAGTTTCAATTCACAATCGATGTAAAATGGTTTTAATCGCCCACTGCCTCGCTAAAAGGAACCTAATGGATCGTACACCGTGTAAGGTGGAGATTGAAGAAACAAAAGGAGATGAGTAAGAATAATTAAATGGTTTAATTATTTATGGCAAGGATTAATTAATATGTTAATTAATCAAACGAATAAGTTCGTTAAAGACCTCGGGATAGTTTTGGACCTTAAGGCCCAATGGGCTTCGAACGTCAAGCCCATTGACTTAAGTTGTATGACAACTTAATGAATAAAGATTCACAAAGGCCCAAAAGCCCATATCCATTAAATGGCCGGCCATATGTGTTAGAATTAGGGTTTTTTGGTTCTTTAGGTCATTTAAAGAAGTGACTATATAAAGAACTTTATAGCCTAAAATTCATAAGGGTTGGTTTTAGGAGAAAAAATGAGAACACAAAACTCCCATTTTCTCTCTAAGAGGCCGGCCACCTTGGAGGGTGCATCTAGCAATCCCACTACTCCAAGGTCACTCATTTCTTCTACAATCTAACCTTGGTGTAGAATCTTTAGAGGTTCTCTATTTTGGGAACTTGGAGAATCCAATTCTTTCAACCAAATCCATGGAGCTAAGAAGCAAGGAATGAATGCCCTATCTCTTGGGTGATTATCCTTTGCATATGCAAAGAGGAATCTACAAAGGTAAATATTTCTCAACTAACAAATGTTGTTTTTTAAGTTGAGTCAAGATTCACCAATCTACTAGGTTTTGAATTTCATGGTTGATGTTTTTGTTTTTGAGTGCATGCAAGCATGATTCCGCCTTTAATTTGTTAATTGCATGCTATTGATGTTGCTCAAATGAACATGTTTTTCACAAAATTTCCTTCAAGTGGTATCAGAGCCTAGGTCTTGTAGTTGGTGAATCATTTTGGGTTTTGTAGTTCATAGTTTTTGATTTAAAAGTTGTAATATGTTACAAGCTTTATTCTTGTTTCTTTGAATGTAAATTTTGTTAGAAAATTTGCCATCTCAAATGTTGTAGATGTAGTTCATATGAGCATGAATTTTGGAGCTAAAATTTGGTGCCATGTTTTTGGGGAAATTCGGCCAAATCCAAAGGGTGATTTTTTTGGTTCATGTTTGTCTTGTTAAAATGGTTTTAAAGTGACTTTTGGAACCCCTAAGTACCCTAGGATGTTAGCCCTCTTTTGAGTGGTGAAAATTTGAGTTTTGGTGAGTGAAAACATTCATGGAGCTATTATGAGTTTTCCTGAGTGTTCTTCAATGTTCTTGAAGTTCTTGCCAAGAACAAAAAGTTTTGAAGTTTTGATTCAAAAAGTTTTATGTTTTTACATAAAGTTTTGGTTTAATTTTAGTGGGTGATGGTTATTGGTAAAGTATTATTAATGACTTTAATGGTAGACAAAAAGTTTGACATAAATTCAATTAATGGTAGACAAACTTTTATAAAAGTTTGACATAAATTCAATATATATCATATATGTTTCATCTTTACCTCACCTAACAAAATCCACTTTCATAAACTTTGTACAATTGGACTTATCTCCACTCTATTTTATCCCTAAAACCGGCCACCCTACATGTAGGGTATTTTTGGGCCTTTTGTGCAATTACATAAAGTTTTGATACTTTTGTGTATTTGTATTTTAGCCCAAAAGTTTACGTTTTTATGTTAAGGCCCAAAAACGCTAAAGGACAAATTGTTTTGCTCCTTTAATGAAGTTTTTTGTATTTGTTGAAATTTTTGGGTTCTAGTTGTAATTACATGAAGTAGTGGACTTTTGTGTTTTTACAAAGTGACCCCAAAAGTTTGTGTTTCGCAATATAGCCCAAAAAGTTGTGGTTATTGCATGATGGCCCAAATTAAGTAGGGAACAAAAATTGTTTTGTCTCTTTAAATGAGAATTGGATTTTCATTTCATTTAGCTCCATTTAAATCAATTTTATGGATACAAAAACAAAATGAAAATGTTGCATTCAATTTAATTAGTTAAAGTGTTGATTAATTAAAGGGTGATTATGAACCTAAGCCTACGATAATTGAGCTATGTGATAGGCCATTTCAAATTTTTTTGAACCATGGGAATGTGTAGATTAATTTTGGTTGTAATTTGATTTGATCAAATGTTGTAAAAGAGCATAAGCTCTTCTTTACTTTAAAGTAATTTGAATTATGCAAATGTTGTAATGAGCATAAGCTCACCTTTACTTTGAAGTACTTCTTTCTTGCTTTATTTGATATGCATGAAAATGGAGTAGAGGGTCCAACGCCCCTAAGACAACACGCCTTAATGTGATTAAACGCATAACTAAAATCAATCTCCATCCCTAGTCCGAGATTCAACACTAGGCTCGTGTTGAATCTAAACAAAGGTTCATAGTCATCCTAAGGCCCTAAGGCAACTATATAGTCCATCAAATGAATGCAAACCTTATGTTAGTAGTATCATATACTCTTGCTTTAAAAACCGTTTTATAAGAATAGTGGGAGTATTATATACAACTAAATTGAATCAAATGGACCAATAGTTGTAATAGGACCAAAATTGTTTTAATAAAGATTAAAATGAATATGTTTATGTGATGAGACCTAAAACCCTCAACCAAACCATTATTAAGTTGATAAGCGTGATAGTGCTTTGAACACTCTTTCGTGGCCTTCCACCATGGTAGGCTTCAATCGTTTGTGACTCATACACCGTATTCGTCCAGTTCTGGGGTTGCAAAGTATGTGCTTACATTCAGGAGAAGCCTATACACATATGATGAAGTGAAGGTAGGCAACGAGTGTGGTCAATATGATATTCTTCTGAGGCCATTCTTGAACCCCTACTTTAACTAGCATGGTGGGAATGACTTAACTAAGTGCAATGTGCCAATATGATATTCTTCTGAGGCATCATTCTCTAGAGGCCAAATTGATGGGTACTTGCATTAGTTGCAAATGAGTAAGTGTACTCTCTCATTATTATTAATGCTAGCCAATATGATATAATTCTGAGGTGGGCTTGGTAGTAGTGAGTCTCCCATAACCTACTAAGAGTTTCCTCCAAAACTCTCGAATTCCAATGAGGGATATGAAATTTGCCAAAAATAGTGGGTGGTGCTATTTGATTTAAAGACCCGAATCAAATGGCTTAAAATCAATCAATTTATATTCGTTATGTATTTGTTTACCAATATATATTTGCAAACGCTATCCAAAACTTGACAAAGAAAATCCGAATGTTTTAGTTTCCGGACTTGGTAACACAATCCCAAAGATTGTCTTAAATGGATTGTGCATGTACCTAAGAAGTCTCATCCTCACAATCTTCCTATTGATAATGTATCATTGGAAGAACATGTTAGAAATGTCTATCATGAAGAGGACAACACAAACAACCAATGCTTATTCCTTCGTTATATGAACAAAAGAACTTACGAAGATTAGCATAAAGACAAGGACACTTTTAGTGTCATAGTTCTTCACTTACAAATTGTTGTATGAAGAAATAAGAGTTGCCTTGAACAACTCTTGAAAGTTTGAAATTATGTTTAGAACATAATGGTTGGTTGACAAAAATAGTCCATCAACATGGACTTATGATGATTTTGAATCATTGAGTGTTGAAGTGATAAACCACTTAACGAGACGGAAACTAAGCTAGGACTTCACATTTATGTCCCTATCCTAATGGTTCACTAAGTTTATTGTAAACTATGTAGTGAACAATAACCACACACTCTCCAAAATGTTTGATGTATATAACACAATTGAAAAAGGTTTCAAGAGAGATAGTGGGAGTTTAGGGACCATGACTATTGTAGTCAAAGGAGAAGTCAAATGAAGAAGTTAAAATTAACTCCAAGGGAACAAACTTTCTTTATGAAAGGATGGACATTGGAAGGGGTATTTGCAAGAAATGTCTTGCAAGTGTCAAGAACACACCTTTCGAAGTTGTTGTAAATTGTTCTTGAAAAGTTCAAAACAGTTGGTTCTTCTACTTGAATGCTTGATTCCGTATTAGTAACTATGTTTTACAACCGTTGTAAAAGTGTGGCTAATAAGAAGTAGAAGATTAATGAGAGAAGAGAAAGTACTTCACATTCGGAACGTGAATAAAATATAGATCTCTGCGAAAGCAGATGGTACTAACTTCCTCATATGAACTACCAAAGAAATTGGAAAAACCAAAGATTGTCTTTACATTCCAATTTTAAGGAACATAATTCCGTCACTATAGTAGAGATGGATGAATGTTTTGTTTGACAAAACATTGTTCTTTATTAATCACTGATTGGATTATAGTAATCTAATTGATTGTCTCTATAGTAGAGATGATATGGTAGCGTTAACTGTTTAGAATATAATGATGCTTAAAACCTAAAAGGTTGCAAGATAGTGACTAATCCCAACTGAGTTGTGATACCTCTAAAACATAAATTACGAGTTGGTCATAGATGGATGCTTTGGATCGTTAGATCCGGATCCAATACCTTCTTGTCAAAATTGTATAGAGGCGAAATGTTCGAATCTTTATTCTTTTGGAAAGAATAAAGAATCACAAAGTTGTTGAGGTTTCAAAGAATACTTTGCAAAAGGTTTCAAAGAATTCAAGAAATGTAAGTTGATGAGTAAGACGTCTAAAGTACTTACCTCCTTAGATTTGATCCAAGGAAAGGTAACACTTTAGATGAGTTTTCTTGAAAGATATCAAGGAAATTAGCATCATAAGATAATGATTTTCTCCATTAGGAGAAGAACAAACTTGAATAAGATTTAGTTCGTTGGATATTATCAATTACCCATATATAGGATATATATGCTTCTAAGACAATATGATTATCAATTAGAAGATCTTCCAAAATTTTCATTACTCCATAGGATGTAGTTGGAAAGAAAGACAAATCTTAATTGTGTTAAGATTTGTGGTTGTGTGCTAATAAGCAATATTTGTTTAAAAATTATCTTGTGGATATCCTTAAAATAACCTTTGGATATCACTTCTATAAACCAACCAACAAATGTTGTTTGTTGAGTAGTTCATTGTAATCCTACAATGTGATTTGCCTTAGAGCAAATGAACTAGGAATAGAACTCAAAAGAATGGGTTCTTTGAGAGACAAGATGATAATCAACAAATATAACAACCTAGTTCCTATACCACAAGCTCCAAGGTAGTCAAAAAGAATTTTAAATTGTCTCATTTGAATGGTTTGAACTTTATGACTACATTGAGTGTATATACAATATATACTCAAGGAAATGGTAAAGTACCATTTGACCCGAAATAATGAAACCTTCATAGCTAATTGGTAGCTTAAGGTGACTACAATCAAAGAGAATGATTGACTTTGAAGGAACCATCTTTGACGTAGTCTTAGTTTCAATTAATTCGAAGATTGCTAGCTACAACTAAATGTTGATTCAATGTTTGGACATCATATAGGTTTCCGAAACCATTATTAAGATAGTCCTAATAATATATATGTCTAAAACTATGAATCACAAAACATGTAAGTTGTAGAGATCCAACCATCATGGATCTTAGCAAGCTAGTGGGAGCCATAAACGTTTTATGAGAGAAAGATCAAAACGTTTGATTTCTCATAAAGATGTAAATGAATCTTTTGTTTACTAGGTTTACAAAAGATTAGTGGGAGTTAATCATATTCCTAAATTTAAATATATGTATGATATATTAATTTTGGAAATGAAAAGAATACTTCATTGTTAAAGTTATGACTTTAAACTTTCTATAACGATAGAATGTATATGGGAGACATAGTCTATATACATGGGATGGAAATCTATAATGATAGATTTTAGGATATAATTGGATTATATCATGCCCTAATAATAGACAAAAGGATGCTAGGAAGTTTCTCATATGATGATAAACTTCAATCAGAAGAACAACTCTAGTGAGACTAGGAGGTAGCTCTTCTCAAAGGGAACGTACCCTTTGACTCCCAAAGAAATAATGCGTAAATCGAATCCTTTATGCATACGCACAAAGGTAATTTATGTATTTCATATTGTATGAAAAACATTGATATGAGTTGTACCTAGAAACGTACAAGGCGATATCAATGCAAGCCCAGGATCAGAACCATGGCAACTGTCAAGTGAATCCTTAAGTATTTAAGAAATACTAAAGGATAGGTTCCTCGAAGAATGAGGAAGAATTAGAGTAACATAATGGAAGCGTAAATGTATTAGATTGTGAATCTAATCCATCATTGGATGTTTCTTCATTATGAATGAAGAGATAAACAGATATCTCTTTATTATGACTAAAGAGATATTTGGATGAAAACATTAAAGTAATGACTTTAGTGTGTTCCATTATGAATGCAAAATATATTGCCATATAGAAGTTTACAACAATGTTGTTTGGATGAGAAAGTTCATTTATGAACTCTCTATTCGGTTCCAACCAGAAAGTGTATGACACTAATGGGGCGATAGCTCAAGCCTGGGAATCAAGGTCTCATCAAGATCCGAACTCATATGAGAGACTGAACCACATGATTGGGAATCATGTATAATGGTGACGTTGATATTCTCAAGGTTGCTTATATGGATAACATATAGATATCCATTGCCTAGGCCTACTACTCAGCCATTTATGAAATGACTACAGAAGAGGAATCATCACAGATGAACAAGCTGATTGGCTCTAGTGCAAGTAGGAGATTGTTGGAAATGTGCCATAAAGCCAATCATATGATGATACTTTACGGACATTTCACATGTTAAACTAATCTAGTTTACATATAAAGGGCAAAGATTATTGTTTGAGCCGTCTCATATAAATGTTATATGCTTAAACAATAAAGTCCAAGGAATATGTGATTGGGAGAATGCAATCTAATGAAGTTAGATTAATGAGACCATTTTTTCGTAGACACATCCTAAACGTTCCTGATCATAGGATTGCCAATTGGGCATTGACAGTCCGATAAGATCAGTACGTACTGTGCCTTCTCTCAGGGAGAGTGACTAGTCTCGAGTCATTGGTGTGTGTGACATCAAGACAAGTACGTAGGTGCTCAATAGAGAATGAGTTCACTGAACACGATCAACGAGGAGTTCTTATACTCATGTCACATGAGAACTCATGGTTGGGATAATGCAAATTAGTCCTTTGACCTGAGGCATCACAGTTGTCTTGTGGTTAAGTCCTTGATCTTTGATTATGTCAAAGTCACCCCATCGGGGTGTCCACGACATCATTGGGGTTAAGCCACTTAGTTATGGAGACAAGTGAATGTGCAACAAGGGATCTCTAACCTTCAAATGGTTTGAGGGAGAATACTCTATGATATGATTAAAATCTCTGGCCAGAGTATGAATGAGATTTGGGAATGCGTTCCAAATCACATTCAAAGTAATCATATAAGCAAACGAATCACATTGGATAGTAGACATGAATAAATAAACTATCAAACCAAACAATGTGGTCAAGAGTATTAGATTAGAGAAAGACCGTATTGCATTTGTAATCCTAAACTGAATAGGTTCTCTACCTCTTCTGATTAGCTTGGGTAACCATGATATGCTGCTAGGTGTCACTCATGGTTTGTGGAAGCCCTAAACGTGTATAATCACTAAAGGGAGAATTGAAAGTAAGTTTCAATTCACAATCGATGTAAAATGGTTTTAATCGCCCACTGCCTCGCTAAAAGGAACCTAATGGATCGTACACCGTGTAAGGTGGAGATTGAAGAAACAAAAGGAGATGAGTAAGAATAATTAAATGGTTTAATTATTTATGGCAAGGATTAATTAATATGTTAATTAATCAAACGAATAAGTTCGTTAAAGACCTCGGGATAGTTTTGGACCTTAAGGCCCAATGGGCTTCGAACGTCAAGCCCATTGACTTAAGTTGTATGACAACTTAATGAATAAAGATTCACAAAGGCCCAAAAGCCCATATCCATTAAATGGCCGGCCATATGTGTTAGAATTAGGGTTTTTTGGTTCTTTAGGTCATTTAAAGAAGTGACTATATAAAGAACTTTATAGCCTAAAATTCATAAGGGTTGGTTTTAGGAGAAAAAATGAGAACACAAAACTCCCATTTTCTCTCTAAGAGGCCGGCCACCTTGGAGGGTGCATCTAGCAATCCCACTACTCCAAGGTCACTCATTTCTTCTACAATCTAACCTTGGTGTAGAATCTTTAGAGGTTCTCTATTTTGGGAACTTGGAGAATCCAATTCTTTCAACCAAATCCATGGAGCTAAGAAGCAAGGAATGAAGGCCCTATCTCTTGGGTGATTATCCTTTGCATATGCAAAGAGGAATCTACAAAGGTAAATATTTCTCAACTAACAAATGTTGTTTTTTAAGTTGAGTCAAGATTCACCAATCTACTAGGTTTTGAATTTCATGGTTGATGTTTTTGTTTTTGAGTGCATGCAAGCATGATTCCGCCTTTAATTTGTTAATTGCATGCTATTGATGTTGCTCAAATGAACATGTTTTTCACAAAATTTCCTTCAACTATACTATTACCTACAAGGGTAAAGGAACAGCACCACTGTTTGATAACTAGAAAGTCCCTATGTGTGTCAACCTCTGTGCTCCGTGGCAAGGCAGACTGGCAAAAATACCCAACCTTTACTCACATTCGAGAAAACACTCCCAACAAGATTGCTTGCTCAAAAATCAAAGAGGCACCGCTCTCCGAATCTCGAGAGCTAGACTCCCAACAAGATTGCTTGCTCAAAAATCAAAGAGGCACCGCTCTCCGAATCTCGAGAGCTAGACTCCCAACAAGATTACTTGCTCAAAAATCGAAGAGGCACCGCCCTCCGAATCTTAAGAGCCAGACTTCCAACATGATTACTTTCTTAAAAATCGAAGAGGCACCGCTTTTCGAATCTCAAGAGCCAGACTCCCAACATGATTGCTTTCTCTAAAATCGAAGAGGCACCGTTCTCCGAATCTCGAGAGTCAGATCCCCGACATGATTGCTTGTTCGAAAATCGAAGAGGCACCGCTCTCCGAACTTCGAAAGTCAGATTTCCTTGGATAAAGCTTGTCTGCAATCTTCACACGCAAAATCAGCTTTCCAGATACCACATACCACTTTTTCAAAGTGCTCTCATAAAGTTAAAACACGTGAATTTGCAGCTCCCATTACATTGCTATGACTGAGAAGGGTAAAGGAACAGCGTTGCCACTCGTTGTTGGGACAATTCTTATATATGTCGACCTTCATCATCTACAGCCAGGCAGACCTGCAAATAAAAAAAATGTTAAACTTTTCTTCACATCTGAGAGGGCACTTTTAGCAGAGTCTCTCGAAATACTCAACTTCTTTTCCCCCCGATAATACCTCTGCAAACAAGCCACACTAGAGCAAGAGTATCTCATATCATGCTTTTCCCCTGTCCTTTCCTTTGGCCTTGTTCTTACCTGCAAGACAAGAAGAAAGAGAGCAAACAGTCAGCACTTGGAATCAAGCTTCCAGTCAGGAACTGACGACCTGGAACTCCTTACCTGATTACTTACCTGACATTGCTCTCAAGTACTCATCTTCAACATCTTATGCTTCCAGAAAAGATACCACATATGCCTGAAGAACATATAGGGCAAGTGAAAATGATACAAGGAAACATTTGGAGACAAGCGCAACAGAACACATGTCGATTCATCTATTACTTTGTCAACAACAAAAGTATCCCATATCATCAAGGTCGAACGCACTCTTGATTTGATGGACTTGTTTTGACCCTCAAATTCTTGAGTCGGCCTTATACTCTGGAGGAAACCAGAAAACCCTCCAGCCCAGTTTAAGAATAAGTATGTGGAAAATTACTTCTTCAAAAGCAAAAGTATCTCATATCATATCTTCTCATTTTTCTTCTCTTTATCATTCATGTTGCCTGCAAGATAGAGAGAATAAGAACAATCAGCCGGAACTCGAAATCAAACTTCTGATCTGGGACTGATTGCTTAGAGTTATGATCGCTTACCTTGTATGTCACCTCTTTCGGCAAATCTCCTAGCTCGGCGACTTGGGGGACTCCTACTACATGGGTTGTATCGCGCTTGACCAAGCCTGAAACTACAAGTAAGCTTCAAGTGAAATTGATACATTACCTTGTGCATCTTCACCGGTTAAAGATACCACCCCTGGATGAAGGAAGAGTACTTCTAGAGAAGATGACACATTCACCTATGAGATAGATAAGGAAAGTGAAAATGATACCAAACTTCGGTACTTAGAAGTTTCGTGATTACTAAGCGGCTTGGATCTTACAAGTCCCCAACCGAGGAGCTTCCCTCACTCGGGAACTTAGGGGAGCACTGTTTGTACCATACTTGACCAATCTCGAAACTACCGAGCACCGGTCAACGTTATATTATCAAGGACCCAGAAGAGTTTCCCTTCAACCAGGAAGCTAATCACATCGCGACACGTGTCGACATCAGAAGCCAATCATAGCGACATCAGAAACCAATCACAACACGACACGTGTCAATGTTAGAACAAAGCTAGAAACTCTCTTCTATAAAGGGAGATTATTCTCCCACAATATTTCCTAATGTCAATTGTACTAAATCATTCACTTGTACTCACTAAAAGAGAGCTTGAACCTATGTACTTGTGTAAACCCTTCACAATTAATGAGAACTCCTCTACTCCGTAGACGTAGCCAATTTGGGTGAACCACATACATCTTGTGTTTGCTTTCCTGTCTCTATCCATTTACATACTTATTTACACTAGTGACCGGAGCAATCTAGCGAAGGTCACAAACTTGACACTTTCTGTTGTACCAAAGTCCTCACTGATTTTGTGCATCAACACATATAATCTCTACTAATTAATGAAACTCTCTTTGTCAACCAAAAAAGGGTGAAAAGATAACTTAGTCTTTTATCACACAAAAAAAAACATGATGGATAATAATGTAATTTCATAGGTCCAAATTTTATTGTTTTTTTATTGAAACCTCACCTACATGTGATGTTAAAATATCTCCAACATTAAAATTAAAAAAAAAACAAAAACAAAACCTCCCACTCCCCCACGTTCTCTCTCTCCCTCTCTCTTTCTCATTTTCTAAAAAAATGTGTTCATACACACAAAGTATGTAGGCAAATGCTAGTAAATATTATAGAAAATTAGATTTTAAACCTTAAATAAGATGAAGTTTAGAAAAATGTCTTATACAAGATTAAAATTGATTTTAGTCCCTAAACTCTATTTAATGCCAACATATGTATGCAATTTCTCTCTTTTTATTTATAATTTTATGGTGTTCATATATTAAATTTTATGAAAATATTATAAATTTTAATTCTCATTATGGTAAGTATCTTATATAAGAAAATATTTTCGTAGAGATTTTTTGGTACACTTATTTTTGTGCATATTTTCTTATGTGCCACTAATTTATTACAATATATTTAGGTACAAACACTTTAGTACACCACATTAGTATAATATGTTTAGATACGGACATTTCGGTACACTAGTTTAGTATAACATATTTAGGTACCGACATTTCAATACACTAGTTTAGTATCATATATTTAGGTACGGAATTTTTTGTACACTTATGTTTTTACATATTTTCTTATGTGCCACTAATTTACTACAATATATTTAGGTATGGGCATTTCGGTACACTAATTTAGTAAAATATATTATGATAGGTACGTTTAGGTACACTAATTGAGAAAGTTAAATAAAATTAATGAATTAAAATGTGTATAATAATAAATTTTAAATTTAATGTAATGACATTAAATAAAAGGGGTGTGACATCCACACACCCCTTTTTACTTTTCACACACCCTTTTAAGTTTTGGCTGTTGGATCGGGTGAATTGAAGAAGATCAAGTGGTAGAAATTAACAAGGGGTGTGTGAGAAGTAAAACGGGGTGTGTGGATAGCACACCCCTAAATAAAATATCTATTTTTATTTTATAATATGAATTTGAATTAAGCACACATTAAATGACTAAAATATGAATTTGAATTAAGCACACATTTTTTATTTTTATTAAATTTTAATCTTCTTCAAGGTTAAAGTTGAAAAACCCCTATATATTACCACTTAGCACACACCATCTCTTCCACCCTCAGTCCTCCTCCTCTCTCTCTCCCTCTCTCCCCCCACCAACACCAACAACATCAACAACACCAAATCCAAAAAATGGGTTCGACCCCAGAGACTCAGATGACTCCAACCCAAGTCTCCGACGAAGAAGCCAACCTCTTCGCCATGCAGCTAGCCACCGGCTCCATCCTCCACATGGTGCTCAAGGCAGCCATCGAGCTCGACCTCCTCGAGATCATGGCAAAAGCCGGGCCTGGCGCTTTTGTTTCTCCGGCTGACTTATCTTCGCAGCTGCCGACCAAGAACCCTGACTCCCCCGTCATGCTGGACCGCATGCTGCGCCTCCTGGCCAGCTACTCCATCCTCACTTACTCCCTCCGCACACTTCCCGACGGCGAAGTCGAGCGGCTGTACGGCCTCGGCCCCGTCTGCAAGTTCTTGACAAAGAACGAGGATGGTGCTTCCATTGGTTCTCTCTGCCTCCTGAATCAGGACAAGGTCCTTATGGAGAGCTGGTAATTACCATTCTTCTTCTTTATTTATCATCTTAATTTGATCGTTAACAAACATTAATTAATGGGGTTCAAATAGGTTGATCATAATACAATATTCATAAAATGTTACGTACTAACTGTGAGTAATGGCTTTAATGTGTGTTTGTTCTCTATTTTTTCCTAACGTGTTCTTCGTTGTTCATATTACTTTTGGCCCATTAGGCGGTTGGGGACGGACATGATTCCAAATTGACTTCTTGTCAGAGTTATAAAGAAACAAAACTAATGAAAAAGGTTGGAAAATTTTGAATTTTAACAATAAGGATAAAATAAAAGGTAAAGTGAATAGTATCAAAATTGATTTTTTAGCAAGGTTCTAAAAGTCGCTAGGCGCTAGTCGGGCGGCAGGCTGGGGCCTAGCGCCTAGGCGGCTAGGCGGGCGGCTAGGCGGACTAGGCGGATTTAAGTAAATCTATCATATTTCAGGTAAATAAGTGTCTGCTTCTACTTGAAATATATATAATTTCATCATAAACTACAAAATAGAATGCATATATATCATGAAGTATTGGAACATAATGAAAACATGTGAAATAATGATATAATATTTGTTCATTCAAGTATGCAACAAGTCTCTTACAATTTATTGGAAAAAACAAAATGCCAAATGAAAGTTATGTATTTTCTGTCTAAGTGAGTTGCAACCTAGGCGGGTCTAGGCGGGTGCCTAGGCGGGCTAGGCGGGTGCCTAGGTGGTCTAGGCGATGGGCTGGGGCCTATGCATTAATCGGGGCGGTGGGCTGGGGCCTAGCGCCTAGGCGGCTCTAGGCGGGGATTTTTAGAACAGTGCTTTTTAGTGTAAAAATGTGATTTTTCGTTAAAGTGAACAATACCAGGAGTTTTTTCGTTAAAGTTCCTTATAAAGAAACCAAATTTTTAAACAAAATTTACAAGCTAAATTATATATCACCAATAAAAATAGGGAAAACTAATGAAAATGACTTGAAAACTTTGAGTTTTAACGAAAATGTCAAAATAAAGGGTAAAGTGAATAGTACCAGAATTTACTTTTTAGTGTAAAAATGTGGGTTTTCGTTAAAGTGAACTGTATCAGGAGTTTTTTGTTAAAGTTCCCTAAAAAATAAGCACGTTTATCAACGTCTAAGTAATAATTCAATCATCAACTTTTATATCAATTATTTTGTAAATTTTAATTATAAATTTAATTTTCCTAGTATTACGCTATATGATGACTGGTCACTTGTTTTACGATTACCACTTAATCAAATTAGGAGTGAAAAGTTGGTACCACCACTTCGCCAACCACACCATAGTGTTTCGATGTTACACATTCATTTCTTATCAATCTTTTTCCTTAGGACAACGGTATGTTTTAACTATTTTATTCTTCTATATAGAGCGTACGTTCCGTCAATTAGCTAGAAGTGAAATTTAAATTAACTTCCTCCTTCATTTTTATCAAAACGACATAAATGATAATTTGTACTTGAACCTAAGAGGATACTATTTTACTAACTGACTGATGTAATCCATGTCAATAAAAGACCAACAGGATCCTTTTCGGATTATATTTGTGAGGATTCTAGGGATCCGTGAATCGTGTTCATTCATCATGTATCGTGCGGTCAGATTTCATCAAGTACTGTTTGTGTTTAATTTTAAATAAAAAAAATTAAAATAATTTATGACCGCACGATGTACAATGAACGAACACAATTTACGAATCTTTAAGATTTTCACAAAGAAGATCCGGATTCAATAAAAGAACTGGGAGTTGTTTTTACAAACCCATAAATTATTTGATTATTGTGAGTTATGCGGGCCTTGAAACATGTGGTAATTGGGTTGGCCTAGTTTACAAGATTGCTTGTACTTTGGTATTGTAGATTAAGCTTTAAACACAAATGAGTCATGCATGCTTGTTTTGGGTTTGTGCAGGTACCACTTGAAAGATGCAGTCCCTGAAGGAGGTATCCCATTCAACAAGGCCTATGGAATGACTGCTTTTGAGTACCATGGCACTGACCCCAGATTCAACAAGGTATTCAACAAGGGAATGGCTGACCACTCTACCATTACCATGAAGAAACTTCTTGAGAACTACAATGGCTTTGAGGGCCTCACATCCATCGTTGATGTTGGTGGTGGCACCGGCGCTGTCCTTAACATGATCGTCTCTAAATACCCTTCGATTAAGGGCATTAACTTCGACTTGCCTCATGTCATCGAAGATGCTCCCCAATATCCTGGTATGTTCTTCATTTATGATAATGTTCATAGTTCAATTACTTAAAAGCATTCATCTTTACATTCGATCTCTCAAGTTCAATTTCTCTTCCCCAAATATTATTGCATATGAAAATAATATTTGTACTATTTATCATTTTTCCTAATGAATATGAGGTCAATGGATGTTGAATATAGGTGTGGAGCATGTTGGAGGAGACATGTTTGTAAGTGTTCCAAAGGGAGATGCAATTTTCATGAAGGTGAGTTATTATTTATCAAAAAAGAACCGATGATTATTTTGTAGTGCTAATATTAATTTCTCATAGGAGCTTAGTTGCTCAATATATTTGGAACTAATATCAAATCCTGTATGCAATCTTACAGTGGATATGCCACGACTGGAGTGACGAGCATTGCTTGAAATTTTTGAAGAACTGCTATGCTGCGCTCCCAGACAATGGGAAGGTAATTGTTGCTGAGTACATTCTTCCGGTAGCTCCGGACAGTAGCCTTGCCACCAAGGCAGTTGTCCATAGCGACGTGATCATGTTAGCTCACAACCCCGGTGGAAAAGAGAGGACGGAGAAGGAGTTCGAGGCCTTGGCTAAGGGATCTGGATTCCAAGGCTTTCGAGTCGTGTGCTCTGCTTTCAACACCTATGCCGTTGAATTTCTTAAGAAGAATTGAGTATAATTTTCCCTTGGTATGCTGCCATCTGCCTTTATATTGCTTTGGTTTTTTATATGGTGATCGTGTATCCGTACGTGGACTTTACACATAAGTAGGTTTTCATATGTTAGAAAAAAATAATAAGAAAGTGATTTTGTTGCTTTGATAACATGTAGAATTATGACTCTTTGTATTGTTATGTGAAAAATATTACAATATACATACAAGGTTACATTAGTCCCTATTGAAATAGGAATGTTACACTAATTACAATTAAATATTACATTCCTAAAATACATGTGACAACTACGACGGACAAATTACATGTCTATATTGCCACAAACACAAAATCAAAACCTCATGGATTTTCTTATCACCCGAACTTACCCGTCAATTGATTTCGACATACGACCGCTCATACACAAGAACTCTCCTAAAACAGAAAAAATGGCAAGAAGGGAATAATAAAATGACATTCATATTATTTTCATGACGTACCTATCAAATTATTATCCATGATGTTCATTCGAACTGGTATTATGTTATAGGCTTTCCCGTTATTCATGTTGTCATTATATTTGTTCAGCTTAGAACACAATAAGAAACAAAATTAAAAGCCAGTAAAATCATAAAAAAATAACCCATTGACTAATTGAGTATAACACTAGCAAAAACGCTCGCGCTCCGCTGCAGGGAATGACACAAATATAATCTTATACGATCTAATTGTTTTTGTTATTCCTAGTTCTTTTTGGCATTGTGTGCAAAAAAAACGTAAACTCCAAGCAACAAATTGATAGCTGAGAAGAAACGAATGACCACAAACATTTTCATTAAACATTTCTATTCCATTTCCAATGTCAGAAGTATGATCTTCTTGTATCCCCTGATTTCTTTTGCTATTTCTAGTTCTTTTCCTTTCTGACTACGGTCCAAGAGACCCAGAAAACTGCAGCGATGCAAATTGCTACCGGAATCATAAAAAATTAAAATTAATAAGACTCGTTCGAATCATATTACAATGCATGCCAAACCACAACATCTGATAATCCATAAATTAAACGAAATTGAAAATGAAGTTCAGCAGCTGGGACAAAAATAAAAACACAAAATACTAACTCAAGCGCCTGCACATATAAACACCACATAAAAATCACACAAAAAAACGAAAACAACAGCTGAGACACTCTTATGTAAAAATCCAACATGCATAGTTCTTTTAATTCCAACACAGAAACAACAAAAATTTCTGAAAAAATACCCATATTAATTCAACTTAAATCCCAAAATCCAATCCCCCAAAAAAACCATAATTTCAAATACCACAAACATGCAAAGGCCAAATCAAAGCTGCAAGTCGTTTTAGATTTTACCGAATAATAGGAACAATTTAATTCCCTAATTATGAGGGAATAATCCGAAAATCTGGAAAAATAAAGAGGTCTAAAACCCTCGGCCGAGATCGACCCGGAAGAACACACAAGTCAGATTGGGTCTCCACAACAGATAAAAACAGACAGAGAATCTTCGTTTCTTGAATTTCTGAGAGAAAATTTATGATTTTTGATAGGATTTTTACCACCTACAAAAGTAGGGATAAAAACACTTAAAAATAATTGCAAGAGTACAAGTGACACGCCCCAACCGAGGCCAAGGCATGCTGACCGTCACGTGAGAGTGACGTAGTCATGTGCACAGTACGGAAGCGATAAAGATAGCAAACATACGAATAATTAAAAACCATATTAATATAGTGCACTACTAGCAGGGAGTGATAGGAGTTAGTTACAACCGTAAACTCTCCTAATCAGAGCATAATAAGTCTAGGTGTAGTCCAGTAGGACAAATACTAGTTACACAGTATCAGGAATATCCTACTATAATATAGAATAGTCAGAATAGCCAACGTCCTCGAGCCACCAACAACGACTTACTTAAAACATGGAGGGGCGCAAAACAGAAAACGTGAGTGGGTAAAAACAAATGTTTTACAAAATCGTTTTATTTATCAACATATCTAACCCCTCGCTGTAAAACATGTATAATTTTTCCCAGAATCAAAATATAAGCATATCATAATATATATATATATATGAAATCATAACAATTCAATTCATGCTTCACATAATCATATTCAAATATATGCCATGTTAATATATAACAGAGTAAGCAATTCAGGTAAGAATAAATTCATAGAATATGATATGTTAGCCGGAACCCATGTGGTAGTTTGTACGGCTGAATTCATAGCTCAAACTCAATCTAGTCGGAGTCACTACTATGACCTATACGACAATATACTGCACATAAGTCGGAACCACTGAAAAGGGTCTGTACGACAAGGTTGGGTGAAATATAATTATGCTCAATGCTACACCCTCATGCTAGCTGTGCGATAAATAGTTAGTCACCTACGAGTCGGAACCACTTATAGTGGTCTGTACGACAAGACTGTGTACCTAAATTGGATCCAATGTGAGCATATGGTGCGGGAGGTGACATAATATACAGGCTTGTGCCAACTCTCTCTGGCTAAATCACAATCACCCGGGGTGCAGGTTTATGAGCTCATCGTTTTCAATCATAACTCATATAGAAAATCAACATGTTCATCTCATTTATTGAATAGCTACATCTAACCTCTCGTTAGACTGCCTACGTACCCTAAACAGGGATCAAGCCGTTCGTAGTTCACATAATCAAACATAACTTACCTGAACTTACCTGTGCCTCCACAGCACCACATATATACACACAACCATGAAATGCATATTCAGAATATAAAGGCATTTGGCATATTATTTCAAAGCATATTTTCATTTAAAACACATTTCTGAGAAATATATCAAGTATATAATTATATACTGAAAGCAAAAGCCCCTTCACTGATATGTTGAAGGATCGTAACCCCCGAGTCGCCCGTGGATACGCTCGTCCTCGGGATAAGCCTCACCTATGCGAATTAATTATAAAAACGTTATTTTAAAGCACATATACAAAACTAGCTAATAATTTCTCATACATTGCTCAAAATGGGTATATGAATATACCACAGTGATCTACACAACCTCACGAACATCGTGATATTTTTAGATAAATTTTTAGGTGGCTCACACGCCCCACGGGTCGGGGAGGGCACGGCCTCACGCGCCCCCCAAGCGCATCATCTTCAACCTCCAGACACCGGAACTGTTCACCGGCACCGGATTCTGAGCAGACCTTCAAAGCCACTATTCTCCTTCATTTCTCAACCATTTTCTATGAAATTTTCACCCAAATGTCACAAATTTCAAGAGGAAGAAGGTTATACCTCTTTGGAGCCTCATATCCTTCGGAAACACGTCGGAAAAATCTCGTCAAAACCGGCCACTTTCGAACCTCGTGATCCCGACGTCCAAAACCTTCAAACGAAGCACTCCGAGCTTCCTTGTGACCTCACTAAGCTCACTATAAGCTTGGATTGTCCTAAAACATAACATTTAAAAGTTCATGAATAGTGCTCAACTCGGAGCTTGAATTTTCAACGTGATATTGAACGAGTTCTTACTTGAAATGGGTACCCTTGAACTCGTATGATCCTCACGAACACAATGGTGCCATTTTCTTCCTCGATCAGTGAAGATTTGGCTTGGTTTGACCTTGTCCGTACGGAGGAGAGGGAAAAGAGAGTGAGTCCAAGAGAGAGAGTGCACGGGAATGAGAGAGAAAATGGAGGTGATGTGGATGTGTGTGTGTGGTCCAACCTACACACCATTTCTAAAACTGTCACATACGACTCATAATGCCACAAACGCTCAAGGGCATTTTAGTCTTTTCACATCCGCGATAACAAAATAATGTACATTTTTTGGACGGGTTGTGACAACAAGATTGTCGTAGAATAGCAGCTCAAGCAATATCATTTTCCACAGGAATTGAATGAATAATTTGTATTTAAACTAATTCTTAGCTAATTATTTAGAACAAAGTTTTGAAAAGGTTGATTTTGGAATTTAAAATAATAAAAACGAATTTGAATAAAAATAATTAAATATTTGACAAAGTAAAGAAAGCAAAAGAAAAACGTTTTGAAAATCAAATTGTAAAAGCCTAGGATTCCGCCGTCCCCTTAATAATCCTATGCAATTTTACCAATTACTTATGAATTTCTACATACATGCTTTGAAGGTTAGTTTTCCTAATGCATATTTTCCTCGTGATGTTCAAGTGAAAACGTATATCTAACATGCAACCCATCTATGATGTTCATATCAAATATAAACATGCAAGACTCATTAAGTTTTGTGAAAACCCTTTGAAAAATCATGCAACCCTTAAAAACGTGATGTTTGCCTTAAGTGAACTTACAATTACTAATCACAAGAAGCCCTCCTCAATTTCAAGGTGATGTTCCAACAGAAATTGCATCAAATTATTTGTCTAAAAACCCGATGATTAATAATTCCAAGCAAGCATGCGTTCATTCATAAGCTAATTAATAAAATTACATATTCATGCTAAGGCTTGTGGCTTTGCCTTAGCAAAAGAAACTACCTACTAACAATCATAAAACAAAATATTATTAAGAATAAGGATAGAAAACACCTAAAAAATAAACTTGAAAAACTCTCTAAAGTATGTGTGCGTTTCCTCCTCTCCTTCCCTTCTAACCCTAACGGCTAAAAAGTCTTATTTATACTACCACAAAATAAAACCCTAAAAAGTATTAGAATAAAACTAGGAAACATAATAAAATAATAAAACTGAAAATAAAAGGTTTCTATTTAAACTTAAATTCAGACTTATCATAAAATCAGACTTTTGACCGACCAAATCAACTTCGATTTGGTCCCAAAATGTCTTTTATGAGAGCTAGAGACGTCCCCTACAAATCCTCGGAAGGAATCTTCCTCAAAATATGTCATATGTACTAATTAAGTTTACATAATCTAATTTTTCAACCAATTCTTTTTCAATAGCCTATGATATTATTTTTTGATATTTTTATTGAATTTTAATTGTAAAATTTATATTTATATATTTTTTAAAAATCTGGGGCCCCTCCGAAGTGGAAGCCTTAGGCGGGCACCTATTTCGGCTACCCTCAAGGCCGGCCTTGAGATTCCTACAAAGAGGATCCGGATTCAATAAAAGAAGGGGGAGTTGTTTTAACAAACCCATAAATTATCTTATTATTGTGAGTTACGTGGGCCTTGAAACACGTGGTAGGTGGGTTGGCCTAGTTTAAAAGATTGCTTGTACTTTGGTATTGTAGATTGGAAAGGGATTATCTCCGGATCCCTTTTACCAAGTCTACTAAGTCCACCTATCTGGACTATTGAAATTTGATTCAACAATTAAAGTTATTATAATTTTTGAAGGGGCTATCTTATTTGTAGTCGTTGGATCAAATTTCAAGGGTCCGGATGGATGAACTTGGTGGAAGGGATCTGGAGAGGATCCTTTTCCTTGTAGATTAAGCTTTAAACACAAAAGAGTCATGCATGCTTGTTTTGGGTTTGTGCAGGTACAACTTGAAAGATGCAGTCCTTGAAGGAGGTATCCCATTCAACAAGGCCTACGGAATGACTGCTTTTGAGTACCATGGCACTGACCCCAAATTCAACAAGGTCTTCAACAAGGGAATGGCTGACCACTCTACCATTACCATGAAGAAACTTCTTGAGAACTACAATGGCTTTGAGGGCCTCACATCCATCATTGATGTTGGTGGTGGCACCGGTGCTGTCCTTAACATGATGGTCTCTAAATACCCTTCGATTAAGGGCATTAACTTCGACCTGCCTCATGTCATCGAAGATGCTCCCCAATATCCTGGTATGTTCTTCATTTCTAAAATGTTTGTAGTTCAATTACTTAAAAGCATTCACCTTTACATTCGATCTCTCAAGTTCAATTTCTCTTCCCCTAACATTATTGCATATAAAAATAATATTGGTACTATTTATCATTTTTCCTAATGAATATGAGGTTAATGGATGTTGAATATAGGTGTGGAGCATGTTGGAGGAGACATGTTTGTAAGTGTTCCAAATGGAGATGCAATTTTCATGAAGGTGAGTTATTATTTATCAAAAAAGAACCGATGATTATTTTGTAGTGCTAATATTCATTTATCATAGGAGCTTAGTTGCTCAACATATTTGGAACTAATATCAAATCCTGTATGAAATCTTACAGTGGATATGCCACGACTGGAGTGACGAGCATTGCTTGAAATTTTTGAAGAACTGCTATTCTGCGCTCCCAGACAATGGGAAGGTAATTGTTGCTAAGTGCATTCTTCCGCTAGCTCCGGACAGTAGCCTTGCCACCAAGGCAGTTGTCCATATCGACGCGATCATGTTAGCTCACAACCCCGGCGGAAAAGAGAGGACGGAGAAGGAGTTCGAGGCCTTGGCTAAGGGATCTGGATTCCAAGGCTTTCGAGTCGTGTGCTCTGCTTTCAACACCTATGCCATTGAATTTCTTAAGAAGAATTGAGTATAATTAACCTTTGGTATGCTGCCATCTTCATTTATATTGCTTTGGTTTTTTATATGGTGATCGTGTATCCATACGTGGATGTTACACGATAAGTAGGTTTTCATATGTTAGAAAAAAATAATAAGAAAGTGATTTTGTTGCTTCGATAACATGTAGAATTATGACTCTTTGTATTGTTGTGTGAAAAATATTACAATATATATACAAGGTTACATTAGTCCCTATTGAAATAGGATCCTACACTAATTACAGTTAAATATTACATTCCTATAATACATGTGACAACTACGAATAAATTCTGGATTAATTAATTCTATTCTAACATGCTTGTATGTTATAAATTTGGAATCATACATGTTTGTACCATACTTGACCAATCCCGAAACTACTGAGCACCGGTCAACGTTATACTGTCAAGGACCCATAAGAGTTTCCCTCCAACCAGGAGACCAATCACAGTGCGGCACGTGTCGACATTAGAAGCCAATCATAGCGCGACACGTGTCAACATCAGAAGCCAATCACAACCCGACACGTGTCAATGTTAGAATGAAACTAGAAACTTTCTTCTATAAATAGAAGATCATTCTCTCACACTATTTCCTAATGTCATTTGTACTAAATCATTCACTTGTACTCACTAAAGGAGAGCTTGAACCTATGTACTTGTGTAAACCCTTCACAATTAATGAGAACTCCTCTACTCCGTGGACGTAGCCAATCTGGGTGAACCACGTACATCTTGTGTTTGCTTCCCTATCTTTATCCATTTACATACTTATCCACACTAGTGACCGGAGCAATCTAGCGAAGGTCACAAACTTAACACTTTCTGTTGTACCAAAGTCCTTACTGATTTTGTGCATCAACAATACCCATGCAATAGGGTCTAAAAAAATGAGAGAATCTAGTGTACAACGGACAAATTACATGTCTGTATTGCCACAAACACAAAATCGGACCTCATGGATTTTCTTATCACTCGAACTTACCTGTCAATGGATTTCGACATATGACCGCTCATACACAAGAACTCTCCTAAAACAGAGAAATGGCAAGAAGGGAATAATAAAATGACATTCATATTATTTTCATGACGTAGCTATCAAATTATTATCCATGATGTTCATTCAAACTGGTATTATGATCAAGAAATTAAATCAACCAAATTACAGAAGCATTCCTACCTGCCATGAGAAGCCATAATCAGATAGGCAATAAACAAATAACAAGTTATACTATTTAGACTCCCAAAATTAATCGCATTGTTATAGATTCTTTAGCACATGTATGTTTTGCGTGTATTTGTAGAGTCCACCGCTATTTTAGAGTGTCTCAGAAATGGGATTAGTTTTGTACCTTTAAATAGCATTATTGATTAAACAAACGCATATATATGAGCATATGATGATCGATCCTGTCTAATATAAACTAAACTATGAGTATATACATGAGTATAGAAAGTGATATAGAAGAAAATGAAGAAATAGAAAATGAAAAAAAATATAAACTCAAATGTTGACTCTTTTGTCTATATTGGTGGAAATGCAGGGATCGGTGCTCTTTGCTGTTGTCCTTGCGGTGAGGAATTCGAAGAATATGCGCTTTCGAGCAATCCATTATAGGCATTGCTTATTCATGAGATACTTCTTCTAGCAGCTATTCACTAGGGTAGGTATAAAAACCATCATCAACTCAATACTTTGTCAGTTCTTCCGTTCAAGAACTCTCTTAGGAAATTTACGTAGTTTTCTATTATCGGATGCATTTGGTTAAATGTTGATGCACAAAATCAGTGAGGACTTTGGTACAACAGAAAATGTTAAGTTTGTGACCTTCATTAGATTGCTCCGGTCACTAGTGTGGATAAGTATGTAAATGGATAGAGACAGGGAAACAAACACAAGATGTACGTGGTTCACCCAGATTGGCTACGTCCACGGAGTAGATGAGTTCTCATTAATTGTGAAGGGTTTACACAAGTACATAGGTTCAAGCTCTCCTTTAGTGAGTACAAGTGAATGATTTAGTACAAATGACATTAGGAAATATTGTGGGAGAATGATATCATTTTATAGAAGAGAGTTTCTAGCTTTGTTCTGACATTGACACGTGTCCTGTTGTGATTGGCTTCCGATGTTGACACGTGTCGCGCTATGATTGGCTTCTGATGTCGACACGTGTCGCACTGTGATTGGCCTCCTTGACGGTATAACATTGACCGGTGCTCGGTAGTTTCGGGATTGGTCAAGTATGGTACAAACAGTGCTCCCCTAAGTTCCCGAGTGACGGAAGCTCCTCAATTGGGGACTTGCAAGATCCAAGCCGCTAAGTAATCACGAAACTTCTAAGTACCGAAGTGTGATATCGTCTTCACTTGCCTTATCTGTCTCATAGGTAAATGTGGCATCTTCTCTGGAAGTATTTTTCCTTCATCCAGGAGTGGTATCTTTAACCGGTGGAAATGAACAAGGTAATGTATCAATTTCACTTGAAGCTTACTTGTAGTTTCAGACTTGGTCAAGCGCGATACAAACCATGTAGTAGGAGTCCCCCAAGTCGCCGAGCTAGGAGATTTGCCGAAATAGGTGACAGACAAGGTAAATAATCAGAGTTCCAAGCAATCAATCCCAAATCAGAAGTTTGATTTCGAGTTCCAGCTGATTGTTCTCATTCTCCCTATCTTGCAGGCACCAAGAAGGATAAAGAGAAGAATAAGGAGAAGAGATGATATGAGATACTTTTGCTTTTGAAGAAGTAACTTTCCACAAGCTTATTCTTGAATTGGGCTGGAGGTTTTCTGGTTTCCTCCAGAGTATAAGGCCGACTCAAGAATTTGAGGGTCAAAACAAGTCCATCAAATCTAAAGTACGTTCGACCCTGATGATATGGGATACTTTTTCTGTTGACAAAGTAGTGGATGCATCGGCACGTGTTCTATTACGCTTGACTCCACATGCTTCCTTGTATCCTTCTCACTTGCCCTAGCTGTTCCTTAGGCAGATGTGGTATCTTCTCTGGAAGCATAAGATGTTGAAGATGAGTACTCGAGAGTAATGCCAGGTAAGTAATCAGGCAAGGGGTTCCAAGCAATCAGTTCCTGACTGGAAGCTTGATTCCAAATGTTGACTGATTGCTCTCTTTCTCCTTGTCTTGTAGGTAAAAACAAGGGCAAAGGAAAAGACAAGGAAAAAGCATGATATGTGATACTCTTGCTTTTGACCCTGATGATATGAGATACTCTTGCTCTGGTGTGGCTGGTTTGCATATGTTTGTACCATACTTGAACAATCCCGAAACTACCGAGCACTGGTTAACGTTATACCCTCAAGGACCCAGAAGACTCCAACTAGGAGGCCAATCATAACACGACACGTGTCAATGTCAGAACAAAGCTAGAAACTCTTTTCTATAAAAATGAGATCATTCTCCCACAATATTTCCTAATGTATTTGTACTAAATCATTCACTAGTACTCACTAAAGGAAAGCTTGAACCTATGTACCTGTGTAAACCCTTCACAATTAATAAGAACTCATCTATTCCGTGGACGTAGCTAATCTGGGTGAACCACGTACATCTTGTCTTTTCTTCCCTGTCTCTGTCCATTTACATACTTATCCACACTAGTTACCAGAACAAACTAGCGAAGGTCACAAACTTAACAATGTCTGTTGTACCAAAGTCCTCACTGATTTTGTGCATCAACATTTGACGTCGTCTGTGGGAACGACACTTATTCCTACTCTCTTCGGCTTTGTTAAGCTGGTTTCCACCATTCGTACACTCTCTTTTGACCAGGCATCCATTTCCAACATAGGGAGCGAAGGAAGCCATAACACACAGAATGACACCCCTCTTACACCTGATGCGAAGCAACGAAAGAATGAACAAAAGAAGTTTGCTCTTCAGGCTAAAGTCGATGAGCTGGAGGCTCAGAATAACAAGATAGCGATGAAGAATGAGATCCTCCAAGAGCAGTATGAGAAGGTCTTTGAGATGCTCCACGAGGCTAGATATACTAAAACACATGAGTTCATCACCCCTGTGGAAGTCAACCATCAACTGGGTGCCCCCCAACACGGAGGGTCATTTGCCCTCAATATAGGTATTCCTGTTGAGGAGCGAGCTACTCATCAAAATGGCGACCAACATGAGACTTTTCTCAACCCAGCTGCTTCGACTCGAAGCAGGAGGAATGGAGGAATGCACCTCCTTACAGAATGAGTGGAAGGATCGAAAGTCATCTTTCACGACTGTCGAGACAATCCCATCCATGTAAGCTCGAAGATCAATGACCCAATGGTCTCTGAAAGACTCGGTCCCCTCCCATGTCCCAGGCCGGCTACCAATTTGGGGAAGGGGCAACAAGTCCTAGAGAAACACAAAGGTATAGAGACATACCTTGGAAGTTAGTACGGCGAGTCCAGGGAAAAATCACATGCTCTTGTTCAAACCTTCCTACTTCCAAGAGGAGATGGAGATTTACGAAAGAAAGCTCCAGGGGTACATGACTCTACACAGAACTCTATTGTCCTACAGCTCTTTAAGGAAGTTAACAAGTTGAAGGCCGAACGATAAGCTGAGATACCTGATTGGAACCAACATAGGCCTGGCCCTCTTACAATGAGGATCCTCGACACCCCCTCTAAGAAAAGACAAAGCAGAAGCTTGGCTTGCAACTCTATACTGGAAATGAGGACCCGATTGAACACCTTAACCTCTTTGAATCCACCATGGCATACCGGATACATACCGATGAAGAGCGATGTCTTCTCTTCCCCTCCACCCTCTCTGGCGGAGCTCTAAACTGGTATTACTGTCTTCCACCTGAGACGGTAGATCATTTGAGAAATTGAGGAAACTATTTGTTTCTCAACACATTTTCCAGACAGATCGCTTGCACTCTGCGGATGACTTGTACACTATTCGCCAGAAGCCAGATGAGTCATTACATATGTATGTTGGCCGTTTCAGCCATGAGTATTCCCATTGTGCCGAGGCAGATGACAAGACTGCCCTCAAAGCCTTCACGGTAGGCCTACATGACTGTTTCTTTAAGTACATGATCAATGCCAACACTTGGAAGACTTACTCTGAGATGATGGCGCATGCTCATAACTATGCCTCCGCCGAGGCAAGGACATACCAAGAGAAACCCCCAACAACCATCCCCTATCAGCAAGTGGGCAGTGGAAGCCAGACTCACCCAAATGAGAAGACCTCAACATTCCAAACGGTAGCGGTGCCTCCCCCTGCCTTACTTAATACTTTGTTAAGCCAACAGACATATCAATCTCAGGGCAAAAGGAAAGATTTCCATCCTCACCAGTCTCATTTTAGTAAAAGGAGTCAGGGACACTACCGCGATAACCAAGGGTATCCCCACGATAATCCCCGACCTCAGGCAGTCAACACAGTGGGTCAAGCACGTGTCAGGACAGGCCCTACCCCGAGGTATAAAACATACACACCTTTGAACTCCACATACGTGGTCATTTACCTGAGCATAGCACACATGATACCGAAGCCAAAGCCGAGGTACCCAGATTACAAGGCCACAAAGAACACAGGCACATTTTGCTGCTACCACGAGCATAACGGCCATGACTACGAAAAGTGTACCACCCTTCGTGATCGTATTGAAGCTTTGGCACGTGAAGGAAAAATTGATCGATTCTTCCTTCACCCTCAAATGAGTAACCGTAACCAACGCCAGGTGAATATGATATATTCCATAAGTGGTGGCACACCCATATCTAAATCTTCCAATAGGGCCATGAAAAATAGGGAACGAGCTTTAAGGTCTAGCCACCAAGTGTTTCACGTGGAAGACATCAGGGGAGGCAAATATCAAAAGCCTAACTGGGATCTAATATGTTTCTACTCTGAGGAAGAAAGAGGTATCATCTACCCTCACAACGACCCACTGATCGTGGAAGCTCACATAGCCAACTTTGAAGTACGATAGATCATGGTAGACACGGGGGCTTCGTTTAATATCATGTTTGTTGAAGCTTTCATGGCACTTAATGTAGCTAAACACTTGCTCGATCGCTCGATTTCTCCTCTGATAAGCTTCTCCGGTGATATCGTGCAACCTTTGGCGAGCATACACTTACCTTTCACCATTGGTATAGGCCCTTACACAGCTACCATTACCACTAATTTCCTCGTGGTTGATTGCCCAATGGCATACAATGTCATATTCAGACGCACATGCATCAATGATCTCAAGGCCATGGTATCCACACATATGTTGTTGATGAAATTTCCAAACCCATATGACAATGGTTACATCATAGGAGATCAACTTAGTGCACAATCATGTTACAACATTTCGGTCAAGCAACAACACATGCATGTGCCCAAGGAAACCCTTTCTATACATGACCAAGTCATAAAGACCAGCCCAGACGAAGCCAACTTGGATCTTCACGATGGCAACAGTCAACCCGATGATCCTCGAGATGACTCTTTCACCCAGCAAGCATAACCCGCTAAAGAGTTGGAGAAGGTTTCTATCTCAAAAGATTATCCGGATCGCATTTTGAAGATTGGCACCACCTTGTCACCACCCATTCGGTTGGCATTAATCTCTTTTTTGCAAGAGAACACTGAGGTTTGTGCCTGGTCATACGAGGACATGCCAGTCATCTCTCCCGATATCATTTGTCATCGCTTAAGTATTGACCCCAAGACCAAGCCAGTGAGACAGAAACGAAGATCTTATGACGCTGAACGTTATGAGGCAATGAAGGCAGAAGTTGAAAAACTCAAAGGCATAGGCTTCGTCCGCGAAGTCAATTATCCAACGTGGGTAGCAAATGTTGTCCTTGTTAAGAAGAATCCGACCAAGGAAAGTCTCCTGCTCCAAAAGGTCTTGTGAAGAATGTGTGTCGATTACACCGACCTAAACAAAGGATGCCCGAAGGATAACTTTCCTCTTCCTCTCATAGATAGACTTATAGAGTCTACGGAAGGGTGTGAACTCCTGAGCTTCATGGATGCTTACTCAGGATACAACCAAATCCTCATGAACCATCCGGATCAAGAACACACAGCCTTCACTACTGACAAGGGACTATATTGCTATAAAGTCATGCCCTTCGGACTAAAGAATGCAGGAGCGACTTATCAGAGACTGGTCAATTCAATATTCGCCGAACAGATTGGGAAGAGCATGGAAGTTTACGTTGATGATATGCTAGTCAAGAGCAAACATGCTGACCAACACATCAGTAACCTATCTGAAACTTTCACCATTCTGAAGAGGTATCGAATGAGGTTGAACCCAAACAAATGTGCCTTCAGCGTAGGCTCTGGCAAATTCTTAGGCTTCATGATAAGCCAACGAGGTATTGAGGCTAATCTCGAGAAGATCAAAGCAATCCTCGACATGAAGGAACTGGTAACTTCAAAAGACATCCAGAGCCTTACTAGCAAGGTGGCAGCCTTAACTAGGTTCATCTCTAAGGCCACAGATAGATGTGCTTCTTTATGCTCTAAGTTCAACATCAACTTATGTTTCGCTTCTCCAGCTAATCCCCAGTCTAATGGACAAGTCGAAGCCATTAACAAAATAATCAAGCGAACTTTGAAAACCAGCTTAGACAAGGCTAAAGGTTGTTGGCCAAAATTTGTACCCCAAGTTCTTTGGTCATACCGCACTTCGTATCGGACATCAACAGGAAAAACCTCATTCTCACTTGCCTTTGGTACAGAGGCAATTGTCCCAGTTGAGCTTGGGCAAGCAACGTTCCGAGTCCAGAACTACATGTAAAGCGAAAATGACAAACTTACCCTCAACTTAGATCTACTCAAGGAACACAAAAACCAGGCTCACTTGAGGAATGTCGCATACAAGCAACGCATCTCTGACTATTATGACTCAATGGTCAAACCTTGTTCTTTCAAAGTGGGGGACTGGGTATTGAAGAAAAGATTACTCTACGACAGAGTCCCGAGAGAATGAACACTTAGTCCAAACTGGGATGGACCGTTTGAAGTTGTTGGCATCAGTCGCCCTGGCTCCTACAAGCTTAGAAGCTCTGATGGCAAGACTCTTGGCCATCCATGGAACGCTGATCATTTGAAGTATTATTACAAGTAAACTCACATTGTACAAGTGTTAAGCTTCAGCCGTTCGGCATCCTATGTAACGAAGACCATTTGGCAAGAATTCAATAAAGAAGTGATTTAGACAACTCGGTCCTAATCCTCTTACATTCCTAGCAATGAAACACTCGGGTTCAAAGCTTCAACGTGAAACAAAGTTTAAGTATATGTCAACAAGACTATACAAATAAACGAACAGTTTCACAGTATATTCGTTCAATCATACATTCCAACACATTCATACATAAGCCAACTGTGCTTCGAAAGGATTCAACATACTTTGTGTCATTCGACACTTGCTCCAATGTGCCTCAACACCTTGCCCTTATTCTCACCAATCAGGTGATGAAATGTGAAGAAGGAACTCATCTTTATGCCACCAACCAGGTGATAAAATGTACAACCCGTACTCTAATATCATTTGGCAACTTGCCACTCATGCCACCAACCAGGTGAATAAGGAACTCATCTTAATGCCACCAACCAGGTGATGAAATGTACAACTTGTACTCTAATATCATTTGGCAACTTGCCATTCATGCCACCAACCAGGTGAAGAAGGAACTCATCTTCGTGCCACCAACCAGGTGATGAAATGTGATGAAAGCTGATGAAGGAACTCACATTCGTACCACCAACCAAGTGATGAAAGCAACTCACCATTCATTCCACCTACCAGAATACAAGTGGTACAACTTGTACATGTGAACTCCTAGCATTCACAAATAATCAAAAACCCTCAAGCTTGACAACTCAACTAGGGGATCACTTATGCCCAACAAGAGTTATAGTCACCAACAAAGTCTTATTACAAGCCAACAACAACTTCAGTGCATGGCATACGAAGATCAAGCTATTCAGCCCTCTTGCATCTACTTCAGACATTTATCCTCTGTAACAATGCAAACACTACAACTCGTAGAAAGCTTCACACACTCTTGATCAAGACAGTGTGAAGCAAAACAAATTTATGGTGCCAACAAAAGCTTCATCAAAGGAGTTCAACCACAATTCTCAAAAGGATGAGGCATCAGAGGTTGATCATTTGGAGCTTCATTACGTGGTACAGCCCTAAAAGACGAAGGCAATAAATGCCTTTGGAACAAACCCACAAACCTCTGATGATCAAGTAAAATTTGACCATCAGATTCCTGCATCTGGTCAAGCTTCCTCTTCATGTTTGTAGCATAGTCATGTGTGAGCATGTGCAACTGTTTATTCTCATGCTTGAGCCTTCTAATCTCCTGTTTGAGACTTATCACTTCAGCCGCCAATGATTCAACTTGGAGGGTTCGAGCAAATAGGCGTTGGGCCATATTAGACACAGAACCTGCACACTGAACACTGTGAGCCAGAGAATCCTTAACAGCCAACTCATCAGACCGTTTGGAAAGTAGTTTGTTATCTTTGAGAGTGAGAAGGTTCCTGGCCACCATCGCGGTGGTCATATCATTCTTCATCACAGAGTCCCCAACGGTAAGAGGACCAGTAGGGGATAAAAAGGATGGGCGTCATATGTTGTCTTGAGGAGGCATGGCTACCTCTTCACCAAAGTTCAAGTCAAAACGACGGTCAGATGGGCTAGACATTTTCAGAAATGATGAAGGAGAAATGATGGCCAATAAATCTCTGAAGTACGAAAATAAGGGGAAAATTCCTACAAGCAATAACTCTCTGAACGTACTTCTTGCACACAATTGGTGCCCCTTTAAAAGAAAAGGAAACAGGGCCGTTTGTTCAAAAATGGAAGAGGCACCACTCTCCGGATTTTGAGAAGCAAATTTTCCTGAGTAAAATATGTCGACAATCCTCACACGCAACATCAGCTCCTTGGGTACCACAGATAACTTTGCCAAAGATCTCTGACAAAGTTTAGACACATAAATTTTGAAGTTCCAGCTACCCTACCATTACCCAAAAGGGTAAAGGAACATCACCACCGCTTGATAATTGGAAAGTCCCTATATGTGTCAACCTCCGTGCTTCGTGGCAAAACAGACTGGCAAAAATGCCCAACCTTTACTCACATCGAGAAAACACTCCCAACAATATTACTTTCTTAAAAATCGAAAAGGCACAGCTCCCTGAATCTCGAGAGCCAGACTCCCACCAAGATTAATTTCTCAAAAATCGAAGAAGCACCGCTATCCGAATCTCGAGAACCAGACTCTTACCAGGATCGCTTTCTCAAAAATCGAAGAGGCACCGCTCTCTAAATCTCAAGAGCCAAATCCCCAATAGGATTACTTGTTCAAAAATCGAAGAGGCAATGTTCTCCGAATCTCAAGAGCCAGATCTCCAACAGGATTGCTTGTTCGAAAATCGAAGAGACGCCGTTCTTCGAACTTCGAGAGCCAAATTTCCTTGGATAACATTTGTCTGCATTCTTCACAAGCAACATCAGCTTTCCAGATACCACAGACCACTTTTTCAAAGTGCTCTGAAAACTTAAAACACATGAAGCTTGCAGCTCCCACTACATTGCTATGACCAAGAAGGGTAAAGGAATAGCAAACTCCTATATATGTCTACCTCCACCCTCCACGGACAGGCAGACCTGCAAAAATGCTCAACCATTCCTCATATCTGATAGGGCACTCCCAACGAAGCCTCTCGAAATAATCAGCTTCCTTTCTCCCGATAATACCTCTGCAAACAAGCCACACCAGAGCAAGAGTATCTCATATCATCAGAGTTAAAAGCAAGAGTATCCCATATCATGTTTTTCCCTGTCTTTTCCTTTGCCCTTCCTCTTACATGCAAGACAAGGAGAAAGAAAGCAATCAGTCGGAACCTGAAATCAAATTTCCGATCTGGAACTGATTGCCCGAAACCTTTGCCCGGTTGCTCACCTAGCATTGCTCTCAAGTACTCATCCTCAACTGTTGTCAATGTCACGAATCCTTTCGGCAAATACTTCAGAACAATTGATACGATATTGGCTCTTTACACTGAAGCTTCCAAGCATGGATGAGTCGTTGAGAATTAGTGCTCTGAATGACCATTCAAATACAAAGGTTGCGCACCACTTCTGCAATGCAAAAGATTGAAGCAGAAAGTTCAACAATGAGCTAGAACAGATCACTATAGCACGACGCCCTCCCTGCAGAACCGCATAATCCAGACAGATGAGTCTAAGTCAAATACAAGCTCGGCATCGCTGCCCTATCCGAAGAGCTCAAGAAACTTCAACAATCTTTCGCTAGCAACGTCGCCAAAGAGCAAAGCCTCGCCATACCACATCCACTACTTTGTCAACAACAAAAGTATCTCATATCATCAAGGTCGAACGAACTTTTGATTTGATGGACTTGTTTTGACCCTCAATTCTTGAGTCGGCCTTATACTCTGGAGGAAACTAGAAAACCCTTCAGCCCAGTTCAAGAATAAGCATGTGGAAAGTTACTTCTTCAAAAGCAAAAGTATCTCGTATCATCTCTTCTTCTTTTTCTTCTCTTTATCCTTCATGATGCCTGCAAGATAGGGAGAATGAGAATAATAAGCCGAAACTCGAAATCAAACTTCTGATCTGGGACTGATTACTTGGAGCTCTGATTGCTTACCTTGTCTGTCACCTCTTTTCGCAGATCTCCTAGCTCGGCGACTTGGGGGACTCCTACTACATGGATTGTATCGCGCTTGACCAAGCCTGAAACTACAAGTAAGCTTCAAGTGAAATTGATACATTACCTTGTGCATATCCACCGGTTAAAGATACCAACCCTGGATGGAGGAAGAGTACTTCCAGAGAAGATGCCACATCTACCTATGAGACAGATAAGGCAAGTGAAGACGATACCACACTTCGGTACTTAGAAGTTTCGTGATTACTCAGCGGCTTGGATCTTACAAGTCCCCAACCGAGGAGCTTCCCTCAATCGGGAACTTAGGGGAGCACTGTTTGTACCATACTTGACCAATCCCGAAACTATCGAGCATCGATCAACATTATACCGTCAAGGACTCATAAGAGTTTCCCTACAACCAGGAGGCCAATCACAGCGCGACACGTGTCGACATCAGAAGTCAATCATAGCACAACACGTGTCAACATCGGAAGCCAATCACAACACGACACGTGTCAATGTCAGAACAAAGCTAGAAACTCTCTTCTATAAAAGGATATCATTCTCCCACAATATTTCCTAATGTCATTTGTACTAAATCATTCACTTGTACTTACTAAAGGAGAGCTTGAACCAATGTACTTGTGTAAACCCTTCACAATTAATGAGAACTCCTCTACTTCGTGGACGTAGCCAATCTGGGTGAACCATATACATCTTGTGTTTGCTTCCCTGTCTCTATCCATTTACATACTTATCCACACTAGTGACTGGAGCAATCTAGCGAATGTCACAAACTTAACACTTTCTGTTGTACCAAAGTCCTCGCCGATTTTGTGCATCAACAGGGTGATTTTTAGTAAATATAATCTTTAAAGGAAGACCTAAAAGATACAAAGTTATGATCATTAAAATATATTATGAAGTGAGTTCTACAAAAAAAAAACGTGTCAAAAGTTATGTAATAACCAAGAGGATCCTCTCCAGATCCTTTTGGTGAGGATCCTAGGGATCTGTTAATCGTGTTCGTTTATCGTACATCATGCGATCAGTTTTTGTCAGGTACTGTTTTTATTTAATTTTAAATAAAAATATTTAAAATGATTTCTGACCGTACAATATACGATGAACAGATATAATTCACGGATCTCCGGATCCTCACAAAGAGGATCCGGCAAGAATCCAAATTCGTGTTATAATGTTGATAGCTAAATGAATGTGACCCATATCTGCAACACCAATGTTTTTTGTTTTTCTTATTTGAATTCTGGAGCAATCTAGCTTAATGAATGTGACTCGTATCTACAAGACGAGTGGTTTTATTTTTTTATAAGCTAGACGATAGTTGTTTTATTGATATTTAAGCGTGACAATCTTTAATAATACATCACAAATAATATCCGGAGGACGATTAAGCAAAAGAAAACTCTCAGCATGTTTTCAAGTAGATTAGCTATTAATCAATCTTTATCACTCCTTTTTTTATTCAGTAGTCAAAGATCTCAATGTTGGTAGATTTTCCCTCTCAACACAATCTTGAAAGCCAGTAAAAATTATCAACAATTGACTAATTATTATTATAAACACAGATTGTGGCCTTGAAATAAAAAACATATAATTTCAATAGTACATATACATATACACATACATATTTTGACAGTAGCATATTGACTAAAGTCATGGGGAGGGGAGGCTACTTCATACTATGCTCTCATTTTTTTATCAGTAGGCCCATTCATTTAACCTCCACCGCTAAGAGAAGAGATCCTCTTCGGATCTCTTCCACCAAGGCCATCGGATCAAGTGATTCGGGCTTTTGAAATTTCATCCAATGGTAAAAAATTATTATAGCTTTTAAGGGGTCAAAACAGGTGGGTCGTTGGATGAAATTTCAAAGACCCGGATCACTTGATCCGATGGCCTTGGTGGAAGAGATCCGGAGAGGATCTCTTCTCCACTGCTAGTTAGTAGCTTTTAAGGAGTCAAAACAGGTGGGTCGTTGGATGAAATTTCAAAGGCCCGGATCACTTGATCCGATGGCCTTGGTGGAAGAGATCCGGAGAGGATCTCTTCTCCACCGCTAGTTAGTAAGTTTTTTGTCAAATCAAATAGTATGTCAATACGACCTTAATTATTATTTTTTTTTAATTACTCCAATAATTTGACCTAATTTTAGGTCAGAACTGAAAGATGATAATTGTAACAGGGTGATTGGAAGTGGAGGATTAATTATAGATTGGCATGGTAACTAGATCATTGGTTTATTGTTAAAAAAAGAAGTTGGAGAAGTTTCCATGCTGAGCTTTGGGTTTTGTTTTATGGGTTGAGATAGCTAAAGCTAGAAATTTCTCTCATCTTATTATGGAGGCTAATTCTGCTTTGGTGGTCTTTCTCAATCATGGTTCTCCTAGCTGTAATCATCCTCTCTATGGTCTTGTCTCAGAGTGCAGAAGTTTGATCAAAGAGAACTAGAGTTGCAATTTGCAGCATATGTTCATAGAAAACGTAATTTTGCAACTAACGTGTTAGTCAAGTTGGCTTTAAATAATGACATGGATTTCTGACGTACTTTATGTTTTGTTACACACTAATGAAAATTTAAGTAAACATTAAGATTAGCTATATTGAGCCTAATTTCAATATAGTTATTAAGAGAACAACTTAAATAAGCTTTTACTTTTTAGATGGGTTTCGATCCCCCCCCCCCACCCCACCCCCGGGCTGCATGGACAGAGCTACATAAGGCCCAGGGAGGGCATCCGCCCCCACTCAGATTTTTGGGTGAGGAAAGCAAAAATGTCATGACAATTAAAATTTTGATTTTGGTTCCAAATATTCCACGTTTTCTAAGCTAAATCAAACTCAATTGAACTAGGGGTTTCATAAATACATTGGATTCAACTGATGAAGTATCATAATTTAATACAAAAATTTTACTCCAAAGTATTTTATATGAATTTACTTCATTCATTTGTTTGTGGCATTACAATTTAGAATTTAACTTTCTAATTTAGAGATTTTTTACTGTATTTGGTCCTCAATAACCTAAAACTCATTATTTTACTTGGTTGTTTTAAGACGCCCCCAATCAAAAAAATTTCTAGCTCCGTCCTTACCGGGCTATATAAATTATTACTTTCTAACCAACTTCTATGGAAATGGACTGCCTAGCCAGCTAACGTGCACTCAATTGTAACATATATTTTATTGGTCACATCTCCTTCAACAAGATTTTGTCTGCGTTGCAATATTGTTAATGGAGGTGACTTGATCAATGAATGGCTTCACAATAAAACTATCGGACACGAAACATTAGCTAACACACTTTCTAATAGAGTTGAGCTGTATTATTATGCGCGAGTTGATAGGCTAAGCCCGCCAAATCAAATTTCAAATAGTTCTCTCATAACATCCAGTCCATTATCACTTGATGCTTCTACTCAGTTTGAATCATTCAAAGACCTTAGGGGTTTGAATTTTTGAATTTATGAGTTATATTTTAGAAGAGTTTGATCTTATTTCAAACTCACTCTTGTAAACCATATATAAGCGACGTGAGATATGCAGAAAGCTAAATTATCTAGCCAAACTACAATCAAAGTTTCTTATACAAGTATCAAAAGTCAAAAATGTATTAACAAATGCATATACTATTAGTTTTTGTGTGTCCAAATAACATACCCATAACTTAACGCAACTATCGCAAATACGGTAAGCGAAAGAGATTTTGCATTTATCAAATGGAAATTTCATTAACAATTTAAGCCGAAATGGTTTAGGGCAGTGATATCCACAAACTCATTTACTATCCACAGACTTCTCTCAATTTCCGTCCGTCAGATCGAATGAATTGAAGAACATAAAATAACATAAGGTATATGGGAGGTAAAAAGAAGTATGTGGATTGCATCATCCAAAATTAATACATACTTCAAGAATGACTTGATGAATGGAATAAATTAAACGTATGGTTGTTGACAAGTATGTGGCGGACGTGTGTTTATGCTAATAGGGATTAGTAAGTTTAATTATATGTTAATCCCATTGACGTTGTTCCTCATTGAAGGGTGCGTGTGTGTGAATTGTCAACCGTGAATTAGGCATCTTTTTGTACTCATATTATTATATCAATATGTGTTGATCTTTTTCTCTGACTATTTCTATTGGTTGGAAAACGATCCTAGCCGGATTCTTTTTTTGGAGATTCCATAATCATGATCGTTTATTGTATATCATGCGATCAGAAATCATTTTTCGTTTAAAATTTAAAATTAAATATAAATATAAATAGTACCTAACGAAAACTAACCGCACGATATACAATGAACAGTCACGATCACAGGATCCCCAGGAAAAGAATCCGGTGAGGATCTTTTTCCCTATTAGTTTGCTGCTCTTCACAAGTGCTCTCGCACGTGTGAGAGACATTTTTTTTCATTCACGCATTTATCTACGGTGGACAATTTATGTTATACCATTTTGTGCATCCCCTTCGTAATGTATTTTAACGATTCGAATCATCTATCTTTTAGAACATCATTCATAGATCATCTTTGTAAAAAATTAGACAAGTCCAAAACCATTAAGACATTCATCTGTAAAGAAAATAGATAAATACGGTTCTACAAAGAAGCCATAATCCTTTAATCCAACAGTCATATGGTTTCAGATTGGGGTGATTTTTAGTAAATATAATCTTTAAAGGAAAACCTAAAAGATACAAAGTTATGATCATTAAAATATATTATGAAGTGAGTTCTACAAAAAAAAAAACGTGTCAAAAGTTATGTAATAACGAACAGGATCCTCTTCAGATCCTTTTGATGAGGATCCTAGGGATCCGTAAATCGTGTTCGTTTATCGTACATTGTGCAATCAGTTTTTGTCAGGTACTGTTTTTATTTAATTTTAAATAAAAATATTTAAAATGATTTATGACCGCACGATGTACTATGAACGGATATAATTCACAGATCTCCGGATCCTCACAAAGAGGATCCGGCAAGAATCCAAATTCGTGTTATAATGTTGATAGCTAAATGAATGTGACCCATATCTGCAACACCAATGTTTTTTGTTTTTCTTATTTGAATTCTGGAGCAATCTAGCTTAATGAATGTGACTCGTATCTACAAGACGAGTGGTTTTATTTTTTTATAAGCTAGACGATAGTTGTTTTATTGATATTTAAGCGTGACAATCTTTAATAATACATCACAAATAATATCCGGAGGACGATTAAGCAAAAGAAAACTCTCAGCATGTTTTCAAGTAGATTAGCTATTAATCAATCTTTATCACTCCTTTTTTTTTTCAATAGTCAAAGATCACAATGTTGGTAGATTTTCCCTCTCAACACAATCTTGTCTTGAAAAGCCAGTAAAAATTATCAACAATTGACTAATTATTATTATAAACACAGATTGTGGCCTTGAAATAAAAAACATATAATTTCAATTGTACATATACATATACATATACACATACATATTTTGACAGTAGCATATTGACTAAAGTCATGGGAAGGGGAGGCTACTCCATTCCAAGTTCAGGCATATCACAAGTCTCTTTGAGAATTTTAATTTTGTTTTTTTTATTTTTACAGATTGCTTACTAAAAAATTTATAGACAATGAGATTCAAATCTATGCCTGTCTAGCAAAAAGAACGATTATTATTAAATCAACCGATCATCGTTGTCTCAGAACCATCAGGTTTCGATTAGATCATTTGATACCATTTACACTCCAATGTAGTCGCTCTCTTCCTAATTTTTTTTTAAATTACTTATTAATCGATAGGAATGTAAAAACTACAGTTCAAATTACCAAAAAGATGGAGAATATTATAGAGCTCAGACAGTGAGCCAAGAAAATATTTTTCTTTTTCTTTCTTCTGAAAAATTGTCAATAAATAATTGCGCGATAGGCTGTTTTGTCCACAAATTGTAGGACAAGGATTGTCTGCCTTCCTTGTTCCCGTGCCCTCTCATGCTCTTCTATTTGTGTGGTCACGGTTAAGCCACATCAACATTTTATATTACTATTCATTTTTGTCTTATTATCTCTATAAAAAAATAATATAAAATGTTGACGTGGCTTAACCGTGACCACACAAAACAGGAGGGCACGAAAACAAGAAGGGTAGACAATCCTTGTCCCAAATTGTAACCTTTTCTTTTGGTCGGCAAATTGCGATCACGAACACCATTTCTGCATGGTGTTCTTTCACGTGTACTGTCGCCATTGCCTATTCCATATCCATAAAGTTCTGTGTAACTTTAGGGTACTTTCTTGATTTTCAAATGTCATTCAAGCTCACTGTTGGATATTACTGGAATATTTTATGGATCTTTTTTCTTCTTCAACGGCGGATAAGGTATTACGTCTTCCTCTGCTGTTGGCTGTGAAGGATGACAAGCTAATTTAGGAGCCCTCTTCTCATGGCAGTTTTCCTTTCCTTCTAGCTATGAGCTTCTTCACAGTAAACATAACGTTTGTGATTGGACAAAGGTGATGAAGGTCGTTGCCATCATATGAGAAAAGACAAATAATATTTTTTTAGAATCTACTTAGATTTTCACTAAAGATTAGTTTCAAAAACATTTTCATAAAAAAAAATTCAGCCATTTAAAAAAATACTTCTTAATGTGCCCTATATTTTTTTTCCAATACAGCTTGCAAGTTGCAAACATAATAGAATGTATTTTAGCAGAAATTAAAACATGTCCTTATCATAAAATATTATAATAAAAAATAAAAAGTATTGTGTCACATTGAAGGGAATAACTTACATGAAACAGATTCACCGTCATCGTCACACTTTATTTAAATAAAACATAACATGTGTAAGTGTAAGTTTTTAATATAGATAATTGATTAATTATACAATATCACGTGTTTGTAAACATATTTCATATAAATTGGTCTCATGAGAAGAATAAAGATTATAGATAATGATGCAATGTCATGATAACATGCAAAAATAAAAGGTAGTGATACAAAAAGTACCATCAAGTAATTGGTAGGATGCACAAATTGACCCACATTATTACAATTATTAGTAGGTGTGATTTGTTTAAAGTCGTGTTACTGAATGAGGATCCTCTCCTTTTTATGAGGATTCTGAAGATTCTCAAATCGTACATCGTGAGACCAGTTTTCGTCAGATATTATTCATGTTTAATTATAATAATTTTTTGACACACGATGTACGATGACGGATATGATTTGAGAATTCCTAGGATCCGAAGAAAATCCTCATTCACCAAGCATCTCCGATCAAATAGTTTTCTACCATAATTAAATAGAGCCCACTTCTTTTCTTTTTAAGCAAAAAGTGGTACTTGTTTAGGGAGTATGAGAACTCAAGCCATCTCCAACTGAATGAGGGTCAGATGGCTGGCCCTATAACCCTCCAAGAAATTATATTTTAATGAACAGTGACATGCCATATTTCATACCATTTCCAACCGAAAGGTTCAAAGGGTCATAGGCCAAATATAGCTCTGTGATAAAAAAATCATCTCCAACCGAGGGGGATAAAGGGCAATAGGCCAAACATAATTTATTATTTTAATTCAATTAATGTAGTTAATTAAATTAAATTAAATTACCATATTAAAATAAGATTTTTGGACATAGGAAGATTATTAGAAATGAGTTAAGATAGTATGGAATAGTGAAAAGTCTGTGAGAAATAGTAAAGGAAAAATATTAGGATTTAAAAAAAATAAAAATAAAAAGTGGGCTGGCTCATCGGGCTAGCTGGCTAGCTAGAGATGGTCAGCCAGCTGGTCTGATTTGGTGCTTTTGGCCCGATGGGGCCCATAAACCCTTTGGTCTAGCCCTCGGTTGGAGACAAGTTTTGTGTCATTTCGGGCTATTTTCGGCCCTATACCCTTCTGACCGGATCGGTTGGAGATGACCTCATATACAAAGAGTGCTATTTTTTTAAAGCAATGACTATTATTATTACCTCTTTCGCAATTATGTCACCAACACCAGTTTACCATAACCACTATTTTACCTCCATAATAACCAGTGTCACCACCATCACTCATATGAGCATCACAATCAACCCTATTATGACTACCACCATCACTATGACCGCTGCCTTTACCATTGTCATCACCACCCCATCACCACTGCCCTCATCCCTTCTCCACCACCCCAACAACCCTTCACCACCACAATCACTACTCCTATTATTTTCGTCAACACTAAAGACACTAATTTTATTACCATCATCTTGTTGACAATCACCATGCGACCTTTAGGACTACTTTGTCATGGTCATGATCACCAATCCAATAGTAAAAACTTAAGAATATAAGCTTATTAGTAAATTGCTCGTTAAAAATCTATGACAATCCATTGAATTCTATGGAATTCTAACATTGAACTCTCTGAAATTCTGCAAAAATCTATCATTTAACTCATTTTATTTTTCACGAAAATATATTATCAAAAGTCTATGAAATTTTATAAAATTTATAATAGTCAGCAAAAATTTACTTAAATCTGTGAAAATCCACTAGCAAAACTCCATAAAAATCTTGTTACACTAAGTGACTTGTACATGATAAAGGTGGCAAGGCAAAAGTATCATATCCATATCTTATCATTTAACAAAAAATAAAAATAAAATAAACTCACACACATCACAAACGTTATTGTGACAGTTGCCTACTCGCACATGGAAGACCATCTCTAAAAAAGTGCTAACATTGAAGACCACAAATTAATGTCCCCCAACTCCAAAATAGTTGAGAAGCTAGGATAGCCACACCTCTCTAATTTGGTACTGATCATATCACCCCATCTCAATTGGGATATCACCAAGGATGGTGCATTGGTGCTAAATTTCCATCCACTTCGAAATGGGACATTTAAGGAAGACAGATCTAAAGTTTATGTTATTCACGTCGGCCTCGATAGTTTTTATTTGCTAATTATTATATATTAATTCGAGCTATTTTGTATAAATCAATAAAAATTATAACATTAATAATATTTATGTTAATTATAAATAGGCCAATTATGTATTATATTTGTGATACTTAAATGCATTTAAAAAAAACATTACAAAATTTGCTACTATATATGGGACCCACTTCAACTAACACCTTCTTTCTCATATTTTTTTTCTTTTATATTTTAGAACAAGTCAATACATATTCAGATATTGTTCATTTCTTGGTTCTATTTTTTACATTTGGAGTCAGACACTGGTTTGCAATGCTCGTTTCATCATTATGTTTTTCCATCAATAACACACTTCCTAAGCTTCACACTTCACAATCACATGACCTTTTTTTTTTTTTTTTTACATTAAGAAATTGCAACACAATGTCCATTTTCTAGCTATATTTTTTACATTTACTGCGTTGGAATGTCTATTTCTTGGTTCTTCAGCAGCTGATGTACGCGTGCGATCACTCATTCCCGAACCCTGCAGCCACTATCCGCTTCATAATCTCATGGAGCCACAGAGGTCATTGATGGTTCTGGAAGTAATTGTTTCAATCACGATGTAGCAGTTGTTGATCGCCTGAGCTATTAGGAACTGGTGCTCCTCATTGTCACCATTTATCTCTTTTTCTTCATTAGAGAGAAAGATGGAGAAAAAGAAAGAGAGAAGGACGGGAGAGTATGAAGAGAGAAAATGAAGAGAAAATCGTGATAAAAGAGAGTAGATACAGACAAGAGAGGGAATGAGATAAGGAAATGAGGTAAGATAGTATGGAATGGTGAAAAATATATGAGAAATAGTGAAGGAAAAATAAGAATTTAAAAAATAAAATAAAATGGGATGGCTCGTTAGGCTAGCTGGCTAGCTGGAGATGGCCAACCAGCTGGCCTGATTTGGTGCTTTTGGCCCGATGGGGCCCACAAGCCATTTGGTCTAGCCCTCGGTTGGAGACGATTTTTGTGTCATTTCGGACTATTTTCGGCCCTATAGCCTTCTGGCCGGATCGGTTGGAGATGACCTCATATACAAAGAGTGCTACTTTTTTAAAGCAATGACTATTATTATTACCTCTTTCGCAATTATGTCACCAGCACCAATTTACCATAACCAATATTTTAGGCTAGCTGGCTAGCTGGAGATGGCCAACCAGCTGGCCTGATTTGGTGCTTTTGGCCCGATGGGGCCCACAAGCCATTTGGTCTAGCCCTCGGTTGGAAACGATTTTTGTGTCATTTCAGACTATTTTCGGCCCTATAACCTTCTGGCCGGATCGGTTGGAGATGACCTCATATACAAAGAGTGCTACTTTTTTAAAGCAATGACTATTATTATTACCTCTTTCGCAATTATGTCACCATCACCAATTTACCATAACCAATATTTTACCTCCATAATAACCAATGTCACCACCGTCACTCCTATGAGCATCACCATCAACCCTATTATGACTACCACCATCACTATGACCGCTGCCTTTACCATCGTCATCACCACCCCATCACCACTACCCTCATCCCTTCTCCACCACCCCAACAACCCTTCACCACCACAATCACTACTCCTATTATTTTCGTCAACACTAAAGACACTAATTTTATTACCATCATCTTGCTGACAATCACCATGCGATCTCTAAGACTACTTTGTCATGATCATGATCACCAATCCAATAGTAAAAACTTAAGAATATAAGTTTATTAGTAAATTGCTCGTTAAAATCTATGACAATCTATTGAATTCTAAAGAATTCTAACATTGAACTTTCTAAAATTCTGCAAAAATCTATCATTTAACTCATTTTATTTTTCACGAAAATATATTATCAAAAGTCTATAAAATTTTATAAAATTTATAATAGTCAACAAAAATTTACTTAAATATGTGAAAATCCACTAGCAAAACTCCATAAAAAAATCTTTATACACTATAGTGACTTGTATATGTTAAAGGCGGCAAAGCAAAAGTATCATATCCATATCTTATCATTTAACAAAAAATAAAAATAAAATAAACTCACACACATCACAAACGTTATTGTGACAGTTGCCTACTCGCACATGGAAGACTATCTCTAAAAAAGTGCTAACATTGAAGACCACAAATTAATGTCCCCCAACTCCAAAGTAGTTGAGAAGCTAGGATAGCTACACCTCTCTAATTTGGTACCGATCATATCACCCCATCTCAATTGAGATATCACCAATGATGGTGCATTGGTGCTAAATTTCCATCCACTTCGAAATGGGACATTTAAGGAAGACACATCTAAGGTTCATGTTATTCACGTCGGCCTCGATAGTTTTTATTTGCTAATTATTATATATTAATTTGAGCTATTTTGTATAAATCAATAAAAATTATAACATTAATAATATTTATGTTTATTATAAATAGGTTAATTATGTATTATATCTTAAACGCATCTAAAAAAATTTATAAAATTTGCTACTACAGCTGGACCCACTTCAACTGACACCTCTTTTCTAATATTTTTTTTTCTTTTATATTTTAGAATAAGTCAATACATATTCAAACATTGTTCATTTCTTGGTTTTGTTTTTTACATTTGGAGTCAAACATTGGTTTGCAATGCTCGTTTCATCACTATGTTTTTCCATCAATAACACACTTCCTACGCTTCACACTTCGCAATCGCATGACCCTCTTTTTTTTTTTTTACATTAAGAAATTGTAACACAATGTCCATTTTCTAGCTATATTTTTTACATTTACTGCGTTGGAATGTCTATTTCTTGGTTCTTCAGCAGCTGATATACGCGTGCCATCACTCATTCACGAACCCTGCAGCCACTATCCGCTTCATAATCTCATGGAGCCATAGAGGTCATTGATGGTTCTGGAAGTAATTGTTTCAATCACAATGTAGCAGTCGTTGATCGCCTGAGCCATTGGGAACTGGTGCTCCTCGTTGTCACCAATTATCTCTTTTTCTTCATCAGAGAGAAAGATGGAGAAAAAGAAAGAGAGAAGGACGGGAGAGTATGAAGAGAGAGAATGAAGAGAAAATTGTGATAAAAGAGATTATATACAGACAAGAGAGGGAATGAGATAAGGAAATGAATAAAGTGAAGACATAAGGATTTAGTAACTATTTTCTATCGAAATTGGATCTCATCCGGATCCCCACATTTTAGTCATTTATCGTATATCATGCGATCAGAAATCTTTTGACTTTTTTTATTTAAAATTAACACAAATAGTATCTGATGAAAACTGGCTGCATGATGTACAATGAACGGTTAGGATGTGAGGATCCCTAGGATCCCCACAAAATGGATCTGGAGATGATCATTTTTCATTTTCTATCTAGCTTAAACTCAAATGGCATGCTCCATTAACCTATTTACAATTATTATAAATATTTCATTGATTATGTCAAAAAGATTAACCATTAACATATGAATTATTATAGATTTTATTAACCTTTTGCTAAACACTCTCATTACTTTTAATGATTCGTTGAATTATTGGTTCTTTTTAACCTCATTGTACAGTACATGTTTCATTTATTTTTAGGGGTGTGCTATCCGCACATCTCATTTTACTTTTTACACACTCTTGTTAATTTTTATCCGTTAATTTTCTTCAATTCATCCAATCTGACATTTAAAAATTAAAATAATGTGTGGAAAGTAAAATAGAATGTGAATATTACATTCCTATTTGTATAACACTTTTTTCTAATAATGCATATAATAATTCAAATATTTATACATAATAAAGCTGCAGCACACTAACACGTGTCCATTAGACACTGCTTGAGCCTCCACTAAAATCATCACTATTATTAAGTCCACTTAGCCGACTGAAAGTCCTCTTTCAATGTTGGACTTTCGGCCATCAAAGCTCGAAGATGCCGATCGCTAAGTGTGAATTGGAGAAAGAAAAAACTTTGAACTAAAATATTTTATTTAAAAACTTCTTCATTTGACACGATATATTCTTAGAACCTAATTATATTCCTTTAAAAATAACTAAAAAGAAATTGCATGAATGTGATGGAGAAAGGAGAAAGGAGAAAGAAGAAAGCAAGAAATGTAGAAACAAATTTCTGAAATTGTGTATGAAACATTATGCCACAATAGGTATTTATAGGCATTAAAGCACCCGTTCATCAAGTCATTTCATTTTAGTTGAAGATATACAACTCTTTGAAATAGTGTTGATCCAAAAAACATGTCTTCTATTTAGAATTTTCAATTTGACTAATTATATCTTTTAATTAAACTCATACAATTTGAGTAAGCATCATATCTTTTAACTAAAAATTGTAACCATTCAACAAAATATACAAAAGGTTGAATGAAACCCAACCTTTTGTAAAGGTTGCCGACGGTAACTTGCTGCGCGCGCTGCAGCACCAAATCATATATATTATATTCATATAATATAGATTACATATATATATATATATATATACATATATATATATATACATATATATTCTTGAAATATTTAACAAAAAACCAGTTAGTCGTCTATATGCATGACTAATGTCCATAGAGATTTGAGCCTATGAGTTTTTTAAAGATCACTTACACTATGTTTGGATGAGGAAAATAAATTTGGAATTTGGATAAAAGTCAGAATTTATAAATTAACATGCACCAATTTCCTTATTTGGATTAATAAACATATAAATTTAGAATTTCTGCATGGAAAAGAAATTTGGAATTTGGGACCTCCAATTCCTAAGTTTAAATTCTATGTAAATATGTGTCATTTCCCAATTTCTATTATTGAGAGTTTAAAAATAACAAATTCCATATCAAATTCATTATTCTTTTAGGTTAACCAAACAAGAAAATTCACAAATTCTATAATATAAAATTCCGTCATTCTAATTCCTACAGTAATCTTAATTTTTTTCATTCAAACACAAATGTTAGTCACCTAATATGCATGAGTACTTTTTATAGAGTTTATTTAGCATGAAATATGTTAAGAGAACTTCTTCAAAAGTGAGACTTTCATTAATTCTCCTTCATCTCACAGTTTAACGTTAATTTTTGTTCAATATTATAAAATATTAAACAAAAAACATGAGGTAATTGAGAGTTTAGAGTTCCAATTTTGAGAGATTCCTCATGGTATTTATCTTTCAGCATATGAGATTTTTTTATTAAAGAAATGAACCAAACCATTAAAAGTGCCGAGTCATTGTTACCACTGCATGCAGTATAAAGGAGAAGTTTTTTTAATGAAAAATCAAAGTGAACCAAACTAGTGATGGAGTCAGAATTTTTAAATAATAGGATCACAATTTTGACAAAAAAATTATATGTTGACAACTACTATGATCACTAGAGGCTTGTCGAGACTCGAGAGCAATTGTAGAAAACTGTTGAAGACTGCCAAGGCTTGTCAACTAAGGCATATTATCGAGCACTTAGTTCGCACAATAGAATCGCATACAAGAAGAGAGGAAAAGCAGACATGGATAATAAAAGAAAACAAAATAAGAAGGAGGAACTTATGATTTAGTTTGCCATAATTTTTTTATAGGAGTCAAATACAAATACACAACTAAATATACCTAGGAATTTTGACGATGTTAGGATCATGGGCAAACAATAGTCTTATGTTGGCTCCACCACGGCCGGCTTGAAATTTTGGAGGCTATGTGGCTATGTGACACACCCCAACCCGGAATGTCCACTAAGACTCCGAATCAAGCTGTGCTGGCCGACACCTGGAAGGTGACGAAGCCATAAAGTGTGATGGTGTGGAAAATTGTGAATAAATGTAAACCTAAGAGTGCCTAAATACCAGAGTGCACTGGTGAGCGGGAATGAACCCACTTCACACGTGATGTTAGAGCATAAGCAAGTACAGAAAAATGATATAAGACTCGTACCCTCGAAATAGTCTCTGATACTAAGAATCGCCGCAAGTCTTTGGTGATAATAAAACTCAGCTAATAATACCTGGAGGGTGAAGACAAGACAATGGTGAGTGGCCATGTAAGTAAAATACTAATAGAAAACATATAACACATGTAATCACTCGTTATAACACCTGTATAATTTCCAGAGAAATCATAATGTACCACAACACAGCATCTCATCAATAATATCAAATAATCATGCGATTAATAACTCATAATAGTACGTAAGTCGGAGTCACCTCTAGTGACCTATACGACATATTCATATCTCATCACATATCTCATCAATCATGGCTAGCATATAAGTCGGAGTCACATCTGATGACCTATACGACATATTCATATCTCATCAATCATGGCTAGCATGTAAGTCGGAGTCACTTCTGGTGACCTATACGACTTATCCATATCTCATCACATATCTTATCAAACATGGCTAGCATGTAAGTCGGAGTCACCTCTAGTGACCTATACGACATATCCATAACTCATCACATATCTCATCAATCATGGCTAGCATGTAAGTCGGAGTCACCTCTAGTGACCTATACGACATATTCATATCTCATTATATATCTCATCAGTCATGGCTAGCATGTAAGTTGGAGTCACCTCTAGTGACCTATACGACATATCCATAACTCATCACATATCTCATCAATCATGGCTAGCATGTAAGTCGGAGTCACCTCTAGTGACCTATACGACATATTCATATCTCATCACATATCTCATCAGTCATGGCTAGCATATAAGTCGGAGTCACATCTAGTGACCTATACGACATATTCATATCTCATCACATATCTCGTCAATTCAACTAATACCGTATACTTACTTAAATTTACTTAAACTTACCTAAACTTACCTGAACTTACTTGAACTTACCTGAATGTCCTACGTTCACCTTTGCACTTCAGAGTGCACACAACAACACAATTATATATAATGCATCATATACCAATTCATATACGAATTATAAACTTATATGCATGGCATTCAAGGCATAATCTCATTTAAACATATTTTGGGGATAATATCAAGTATATAAATATATACTGAAAACCAAAAGCCCACACACATTGCTCAATTCCTTAAACAAGGCTATGGTCTCGATTATTTAATCTCATTTCTTATATGGTTGCATCTAACGTCTCGTTAGATTGCCTACGTACCCTAAACAAGGATCAAGTCATTCGTAGTTCACAATAATCATTTATAGTAATACGCATATGGATTAGGGGTAGGCAAACGGGTACAAGAACCGCGGGTCGGGGCGGGTAATGGCGGTTCGGGGCAGGTACGGGCCGGTTCCTACTTTTAAAAATGAGAAACGGGGCGGGCCTTTGTGATTTTCGGTTCGGGCCGGTTCCTGGAGTATAGGAACCACGGGTACCCGGACCGTCCCGTTTGTAATTAAAATGGACGAACCAGATTGATGAATAAGCTACCATATCTAATCGAAACCGTTAGTTTTAGTTTTACCCTAAGTTCTCTATGTCTCTCATCTCGACTCTCGCTCTCTCACTCTCAGACTCTCAGTCCCTCGATAGTTCCCTTGACTCCGATCGTCCTCCCCCTCACCAACCGTCGATTCTCCTCGGCGAAGACAACGGCACCACCACCCATCATCCTCCTCGACAACATCCCAGAGAACCCAAGGGTCGGGCCATCACCCCTGCCGTCGATTCTCTCCTCTTCGTCAGCGACCCCCGCCGTCGTAACCGCCATCACCCCATCACCGTCATCAAGGACACTGGTACCAGCCATCATTCCTCTAAAATTTAGATAATTTTGAATTAGGGTTTTGTTATTAATTTGAAATTTTGAATTTTGGGTGTAGGGATTTTAGGGTTTTTAAATTGGAATTTGGGATTTTAGGGTTTTCGAACTAGGTTACTAGAGTTAATTTTGCAGTAGATTGATGCTTGAATTGATAATTTTGCAGTAATTTGGCAAGCTTCTCGCTCTGAAGTCTGAACTTCTCAAGACTCAGGGAATCTCTCGTGTCCTAAATGTAAGATTTTGTACTTTTGATTTGTATGCTTTGGTTATAGAAATGTGAATACGATACTGCGTTTCTGGTTTGGTTTTGCTATTTGGAATGGAAAAAAAAAAAAAAGGGGGACCCGTGGACCCGGCCCGAACTGGCCCGTTTCAAACGGGCCGGGTAATGTCCGGTTCCTATATTAGAAACTACAATACCCGCCCCGGCCCGGCTCGTTTCGTTTAAGCTCCGGTTCCTTCAAACTTAGGTTCGGCCCGGCCCGTGCCCAGGCCTAATATGGATAGATCACGATGAAATCTAACTCAACCATCTCATAGTATTTTATAACATATATATATATATATATATGTCATGGTATAAGTTTCTCAGTTTTATTTAAAAGCATTTATAGAATTATCAATCATGAAACATAAGATGAGCAAGGAAATATCCACTCACCTGGAGTCCGCGCTACAATTTCCTAGCACGAACATCGAGGCGTCGCAAACGATCGGAACCTGTGACCAAGGCCAATTCGGCCGAGAAAAGCCTCAAATCCTCCAAAACCGTGCGGAAACCCTTGTTTTGAGTGTGATCGATCCGACTCCAAAATGACTCCGCCGTCCCAACCATTGCTCGGGTTTTGTTCTAGGCCTCAAGAGGATGTCATAGGTGGTGGCAATTGAAAGAAATTGCTTCGGAATTGGGTGATTCGAAGCCAAAGCCGCCGCACCCCTCCTTGCATGTTCCTCCATTTTCAAGGCCAAATATCTCCAAATTTGAGATGGAATGGATAGAGGGAAGGTCGTGGAGGAGTTCCCAAGTAGTTTCTTGCAGCAATTCGCCGGAAAAATGGGTGAAAATCGTCGAAAAGTGAGGTGTTTGTCGACTGGGTCGAAAACGGGTTGTGTGTCAAGGGGATCCAGCCGATCCCTTCCTCTTTTCCTCTCCTTTCCCTCATTTCCTCAGATTCTGATTGGTCCTTCACTTCTCTCACTGTTCTGATTGGTCCATCTCCTCCTTCCTCGGTTGGGCAGCCAATCCCCCATTCTTCTTTCTTTTAATTCTAATTGGACAGTTCATCTCTCCCTCCTTCTCTAACTGGGCAGTGCCCAACCTTTAATTCCCCTTTCCAAAACTGAAATTCTACCACAAATAATTAAATTACTAAAATGTCCCAAACTTTAAACATCAATATCTTTTGCGGTATAGCTCGAAATCACGAACCATCTGCGCCCAAGCGTCTGTAGTGACGAGTACTACAAGGATATGCTAAAAAAAGTCATACGCCACTCTTACCGATGATCAACGAAAGTCAAAGTCCTTGCCTCTAGGGCATTTTCGTAAATTCACGCTTCTAGAATTAATACAAATGTAAAATTTGGGACGGACTGTCACACTATGTGTAAGACTCACAGAGGCCCTTATAAAATCTAAAATTGTGATTGCATATTTTTTATTTTTTTGTGTAAATTGGTATACGCAAAAGAAAATAAATAAAAATGATGCATTGTGTGGTGGCTAAAATTATAATTGACGACCCTTTTGAACTAAGGATCCTGTGCAGTGGCATCATTTACCCACCCTTAAAGCTAGCCCTGTGCTCCGCCCCTGAATTAAACCATCTAACTGCTTCTATAAAAGCGTTGATTACTACTGCCTGCAGTAAAAAGGGAAAGCTTTTTTTGTAAAAATCAAAGTGAATCAAACAATCTAACTACTTTTATTAAAGTGCTGAATCATTACTACTGCTGCATGCAGTCCTGAGATTGTATGAGAAAAGAGATATGGACAACCAATAATCTCATGTTGGCTTCGCAATTGAATCAAATCATCTAACTACTTTTATAAAAATGAAAACTAATGAAAAGAGTTTGAAAATTTTGAATTTTAACGATAAGAACAAAATAAAAGGTAAAGTGAATAGTATCAGGTTTGACCTTTTAGTGTAACAATATGATTTTTCATTAAAATGAACAGTACCGCGAACTTTTCGTTAAAACTCCCCTTATAAAAAGTGCCGATTACTGCTGCATGCAGGAAAATGGAAGAAGCTTTTTTGCCAAAAACCAAGGTGAATCTAACAATCTAAATACTTTTATAAAAGTGATGAGTCATTGCTACAGATGCATGCAGTATCCCTCCTAATTTCTCTTTCTTCTTATTTGAACGGTTACAGTTAAGTCACGTTAATATTTTGTGTTAATTTTTTAGTAGCTAAAAGAAGACAAAAAGCAATATGTAAGAGACGGAGAGGAAAAGAGATGGAAATAGGAGAAGAGAGAATCCTACTCTATATGAGAAAGGAAATTAGTCATGCACATGCACGAGAATGTGATCCAAGTGACTATAATTAATCTTAATTTAGTATGAGTCAAATCATGAAAGCATAAAGCTAATGAGAGCCGTTGATAACTTTATATTTTTCAATTCCCACTTTTAACTAAATAGAAAAAAATATAGGAAATGATAAATAAACAAACCAACGTCGTTTCTGGGGAAGAAAGAACAACACAAATCACAAAATATTATTAAATTCCTTTGAAAACATAAAGTAAGGATAAAAATAATAAGGTCAAAAAGTTATTTGAAAGAAATAAGGTTTGGACGTGTGCAGCAGTGAGGTGGGCGGGACCGGTGGGTCCTTTGCTAAGATGGAAGGAAATTTGGAATTATGTCTCTCTCAAATCGCTTATAAACTCGCAGTCGGCAATTTTGAAAAGTAAAAAACTAAAAAAGGAAAGCTATAGGTTGAGAGAGAGAGAGAGAGAGAGAGAGAGAGAGCAGAGAGAGACGGGTCACTTGCTCAGCCCATGCTGACAGAAAGCTGAGAAAACTAGAACTCTTTTCAGTTTCAAGACAAAGATTTGTACTTGCAGACGAGCAGAAAGAGTTAAGCTTCAAAATCATTAATAACAACACCTCACGTTACTGTTTGGAACTGCACTCTCTCCTCACAGGTCAGCTCTCGTTTTTCTCTCCAAAATTTGATTTATTTTTCCCTTTTTTTCTTCATGTTCTTGAATCAAGATTGATGCTTTTTTCGACTTTTGGGCCATTTGTTGAGTAAATGGAACTGGGTTCGGCTCGTTTTTAGTTGTTGACTTGTAATTGTTTTGGTTTTCATTGGTTTTTGTTTGGTTGGCGAGAAAATCCGGGAAAATTAACACCATGTTTGAATTTGGTCACCACTGATGGATATTCCCAGGGATCAGTTTTTGTGAATCTTTTTTCTACTTTTAAAGTTAAACTAATCTAAACTGCGAAGAGGGAGATTCGAATTCAGGTGCATAACGAGATCACATCTGCTATGGCCAGAGTGACTATGTCCACGTCTGCATATGAACCTTTTTATGTTTGGTTCACAGAATGCTTGCATAATATCTGCGGTCCCTTGCAACGAAAGCGATGTTTGTGTCATGAGATAAATACAACGCTCATACATTTTCTCAGCAATAAAAGTGAGATTTAGTGTGTCTTGCCTTCGATCTTCATAAGTTTTTAGTTTCTACTTCTGAGATCAGTTATAGGGGTGGTTTGGGAGTGAGGTGCTTAAAAAAAAGCACATATGAAAAAAAGCTGTGAGGCTTTTAGATGTTTGGTAAATTGAAAAAAAAATGGCTTATTTTGGAAGCTGCTGTGAGAATAAGCTGAAATCAAAGGAAAAAGCTAAAACTGCTATTTGCAGCTTTGGAAAACTGATTTTTTTTTCAAAGCACACGGAGCTACAGTGCTCCTTTAATGAAAAGACCCACTATCATACTGTTTTTTTTTCCAAAAGCACTTTTACAAAAAAGTTTACCAAACACTCTGCTGATTTATTTCACATCCGCTTATTCTCACAGCACAGCCGCTTATTCTCACAACAACTTTTTTTCAAAGCACAGCAATACCAAACTAGCCCACTCAGATTTCAAGGTATTACTGCTAAATTTTCGTAATTACTAAGGTCCTGGAGGAGGCCAGATTTGCTTAGGTAAGCTTCATTGCCATTGAGCCTTTCTGCTAAATGGAAAATTTTTGGGATCTTTTGACATAGGTGCCTCAATTTTGAATTTTTTAGATCAAACATCCATGTCTTTTAGTGATTTGATTAAAAAAAAAATTGTCATAATTTTGGTGCTATATGCACATTATATTGTAACAAATTTCCTATAATCTAACTTTTTTATTACACTCTCATCCGTTAGAGATAATTGTAAAAAAAAAAAAATGTTGGTTAGATTCAATTTATTTTCACAATAATACTACAATTTAGCAATAATTATCTACGATTGAAGATATTTTCTTTCCAAAATAGTTTAAAATATTTTTAAATCCCCCAAAATCAAACGTACCAAAATGAGTTTTTCTTTTAGTACGTTAAGAGAAAATAGGTTTGAGAATAGTATAAACGTACCAATACACAATGTGTGCAAAATAAAACGTACCAAAATAAAAATAATGTACCAATATTAACAATATGTATCAAATAAAACGTACCAAAATTGCAAATAAACGTACAAATTAACGATTTTTGTAAATTCAAACGTACCCGCAGATAATATATACGTAATATATTGTACCTAATAATAATTTGTCAACAACTATACTTAAAAAGACAGCAATATATATATATAATTTCACAAAAAAAATTGAAAAAAATTATACAGAGCTTTTATGCTGATCACCAAGTATTTGAAAAAGAAAAAACCATTTGGAAAAAGAAATAATATTAAATGTTTGCATAAAAAAACATATTTGGAAGAAGAGAAAATATAGTTTAATTACTAAAATCTCCACTAAATAAGGAAAAGTGCATCCTACATATAAAAGGATAATTCAAAAATTATTTTAATTTTAAAAAATAGAGGTGACTATTGGTCAAAGCACTTTAATCAAATTTTAAAAAGGCACAGATATTTAATCTAAATGATATAGAAAAACTGTAGGGGATTCTAATTTTCCCAAAATTCAGTAAATAATATTTTATCACACTCAAAAAATGCACAAATTGTTTTAAAACACACAAATTTGAAACAATCAACAACAACAACTGAAACAACTACAAACAAGCATTATCCCACTAAGTGGGGTCGGCTGTTTTTGAAACGATCAACATAAGAAAATAAAATAATGTCTAAATAGCCAAAATGGTCTCTGAGATTTTCATAACATGTCACTTTGGTCCGTGAGATTGAAAATCAATAGAAATGGTCCCTGAGATTGTCCACCATCCATCATTTTGGTCATTCCGTTAAAAACTCTTTGGGTAATTTTCAAAACTTCGTAACTCAATCGTTTCTTAACCAAATTCAACTCATAATATATCAAAATGAAGATCAGAAAGTGTAGAACAAGATTATACCTATTTGGAAGCCCAATGGTTACCGGAGATGGCCGGAAAATAGCCTCAAATGTGACTGGACCACGGAAAAATTGGAAAACTCGCCAGAAACTGGGTAAATTTTAAACGTTCATAACTTCTTCAATACTCAACGAAATCGAGTGATTCAAAAATAAAAATCATACTCCTCGATGAGATGAAGAGAATGGTACCTTTCGTGACTGCTAATTCACCGTGGTTTGATCGGAAAATGGCTCGAAAGTGGCTAACCATTTTCGAGTTAGCCACTTTCAAGTCATTTTCCAGCCAAACCACGGCGAGTTAGCCATCGAGAAAGATATCATTCTCTTTTTCTCTTCGAGAAGTATGATTTTCGTTTTTGAATGACTCGATTTCGTTGATTATTGAAGAAGTTATGAACGTTCAAAGTTTATCCAGTTTTCGGAGAATTTTCCAGTTTTCCCGCAGACCAGTCACCTTTGATGCTATTTTTCGGCCATCTTTGGTAACCATTGGGCTTCTAAATAGGTATAATCGTGTTCTACGCCTTCTTATCTTCATTTTGATATATTATGGGTCGAATGTGGTTATGAAATGCTTGAGTTACGAAGCTTTGAAAATTGCCCAAAGAGTTTTTAAATGAAGGACCAAAATGATGGATAGTGGACAATCTGAGGGACCATTTATATTGATTTTCAATCTCAGAGACCAAAGTGATGTGTTATGCAAATCTTAGAGACCATTTTGGTTATTTAGCCATTATTTTATTTTCTTATGTTGATCGTTTCAAAAACAGCCGACCCCACTTAGTGGGATAACGCTTGTTTGTTGTTGTTTCAGTTGTTGTTGTTGATCGTTTCAAATACGCATTTGTGTGTTTTAAAACGATTTGTGCATTTTTTGAGTGTGATAAAATATTATTGACTGAATGCCATCCTATCTTGATTTGCTGCTAACTGCTAAACTGTTTTATAGCCATTCTGTCTTGCTGATTGTTCAGGAACTCCGAGTGAATTATGTTGGTTTGTTAATGGGCTGCTATTGTTCAAAGGAAGCTAAAACGCCTGGCTATGAGGACCCTGCGGTTCTTGCTGCTGCGACACCTTGTAAGCATGCTTTATCACCCTTCCTACTCACTACTCTGCTGCAACTTTTCTCGTTTACATCTTCGTACTTCCACTCATAAACAATCGTACTCATTTTTTCCGTTGAAACTGCTTTTGAAGTGATAACTACTCTTAATCATCCATCACTAGTTCATACTTAACTGATAGTTTGAGATCAACTTGGATGCTGCTAAAGATATTGATCACGTATTTTGTCTCCTGAATCGTGAGAAGTTAGATATTAAGTTACCCAAATGGAGAATTGAAGTTTTGACTTGAATTTTTCTTTGTTGCAGTTACTGTGAACGAAGTAGAAGCCTTGTATGAGCTTTTTAAGAAATTGAGCAGTTCGATATTTGATGATGGACTGATCCACAAGGTAGGTTTGCTAAAACTTTCAAGTAAGATTTACCTTCACGTATATCATCTCGTGCAAATCAAATTCTACAAGTAACTACTCTAAAATTTGGGTTCTTATGTTCAACTGAACGATAATATTCTGTCATCTATCTTTTTGTGCAGGAAGAATTTCAGCTCGCGCTCTTCAGGAACAGAAATCGGAGGAATCTTTTTGCAGACAGGGTTTGTGATGCTGACTTCTCTTCTCTCAGATTATTTTATGTCGTTATTTGCTGAAGGGAGTGTGATGATGGAGCAATACGGGGGGGGGGGTGACTGATGTTCATTTTACGTGTGAAAAATCTTGTGTGTTTATTATTAAGTAAACGCTAGACGCGGTTTTTTAATCTTTGGGTGTTCATGTAGATTTTTGACTTATTTGATATCAAGCGCAATGGGGTTATCGAGTTTGGAGAATTTGTTCGATCATTAGGTATCTTTCACCCCAATGCACCTGTCGAAGACAAAATTTCATGTAAGAACATTACCCTTATCCTCTGTATATCAAACTACAAGCTTCTGTGAGAATACCTTCAATTTATCTGGAAAAAGAAACAAAATTGGAGACATCTTACTAAAATGTGTTGTAATCTGCTAACTGACGTGGGAATTCTTTTGCAGTTGCTTTTAGACTGTATGATCTGAGACAGACAGGGTACATTGAGCGAGAGGAGGTCAGTTTCTTACAAACTTCGTTCTTACATTCTGATCTCTCTAGATGGAAATCGCTCCTCGTAACTTAAGGTAATAATATTCCATGACAGTTGAAGGAGATGGTACTGGCACTTCTGCACGAATCTGATCTGGTACTCTCGGATGATGTCATCGAAGTGATTGTGGATAGGGTGCGAATTCATATATATTTATCGCGATTCCTACACTTCCTTGCTCAGTTAGCTGAATGTTCTTACGTTCTTTGCCCTTTTTCCGCAGACATACAATGACGCAGATAAGAAAGGCGATGGGCGGATTGATGAAGAAGAGTGGAAAGAATTTGTGTTGAAGCATCCGTCTATGATCAAGAATATGACTCTCCCGTATTTAAAGTAAGCGGTGTAATTAACTAGAAGTATGTTCCTTTTAGAAAATTTTACTTTACTGAAACTGCCCTCTTGTTATTTCTTATTTCCGTTCTATTTCTTGCCATGTTGCAGGGATATATCAGTAGCGTTTCCGAGCTTTGTGATGACTTCTGAAGTTGAAGATTCAGAAATATGAGAGTATGACATGAAAGATGCTCATGTGCCAAGATGGTAATTACTTCGAAAGGCGTTCGAATGAAGCTACTCGCACTTCACGAAGAATAAATTTCTACGGTGACACTTCAGGGGCCGATAGAAATCTCGAGATTAAGATGAAGCCGCGAAGAACTGCTGACGAAGAAGTCGTTCCTGGAGTTGCATTCATGCTGTCCTCAACGTCTCAACTGGTTCTTCAAATCTAGGGCTGGCAAAGGTACGTGTATATGTAGTCTGTCCATATATGTGCAAATCACGTTGTCTTTCCACTTTTTTTTTCCTCCCTTTGTGATGCTGCTTCAACATCGGATGTTCTGTGATAAGATTTTTCGTAGAGTTATGTATGCAAGCCGATCCTTCGATGCGAAATTGCTTGTTCTCAACGCCGAGAGCCAGATGCGCACATGAGCGATTATTCTTTAACGTCGCGCACACAAAAGTTTGTGTGAACTTTGAATTAAGCGGATGCAGGTTAAGTAAATTAGTCAGAACAGTACGTTCAGATTTTATACAAGTTTGAATTCTTTTTCTTGTCAATTTGAGTCTATGACAGATTCAAAAATTTATCCTTGAAGGATCATCTTGTACAAGCATCCAAAATTTTTCAGATGAAACTACCTTTAAAAATTAAACGATACTAATGTCGTTCATGATTCATACAAAGAAACATTAGGAATTAGAGGATGGATGAACAATGTTGATCTTGATGAACCAATTATTCGACATGGGTTAGTCCAACACTAATCTTAATTAACCAATTAGTCTAAAAACATATGGTAAATTCAGACTCGTTTGAAAGTGCTTGTAATTGAAAACAATTTCAGGCTAAGAAGTACTTCGAATGTTTCTTGCAGGAAGCACTTCAAGAAATTTTTTTAAGATTTACTTGTATTTTTACTTAAAATTGGTTCCAAAAATATTTTTATTTTGAAATGATTTCATCTTGATTAACCAATTATTCGAGTTGGGTTAGTCCAACACTAATCTTAATTAATCAATTAGTCTAAAAACCGACGGTAAATTCTTTTCGGCCGTAAAATGATGAGATTTACTTTGGAAATTGTTATTGGTACTTCAAAAATCTCATTTTGCACTTCAAATTTTCTATAATTAGAAAGAAAAATGTACTTGTGAAGAGTGTAGAATGAGATTTTTGAAGTGCTAATAACACTTCCTTTTACTTTTGGTCGAGAAGAGATCATCTCCGGATCACTTCCACCAAGGCCACTGCATCAAGTGATCTGGGCCTTTGAAATTTCATCTAACGGCCCACCTGTTTTGATCCCTTAAAAACTATAATATTTTTTTACCATTAGAAGAAATTTCAAAGATCCAGATCACTTAACTCGGTGGAGGAGAGCCGAAGAGAATCTCTTCTCCTTCTGGTCAAAGTAAAATGATGAGAATTAAATTAACTATGAGTAGTTAATGTGAAAAGACGGGGAGGAATCATGTATCGCGGGCTCCACCGCGTTACTCAATGTATCATTTGGCGCCTGCCCCTTGATCAACCGACAAAATTGCCTGTTGCATGTTAACACGTGGCGTTGGTCAGTTGCGAGGTATTCGGTATCTCAAATGGCCACCGAATAATTCGGCGGGTGGATGCCGAAGACTACATATTCTGACAAGTGAAATTTTGTCTACAATATTCCTTATAGTGATTTTTTTTTTACTCTAATGAAAGAAAGTGAAATTTTCACCAAGGAATGTGATGGCAACGGCCTTCATGAATCCAGTATATCTTCACTGTGATGTTTGATATTGTTTATATATCATGTGCAAATTTATTTTCATAATATTACGTTATTGGCTCAAAATTTTTATATATACTTGCGCATAAAAATTGCTCTCCTGCAATAAATACTATGTTTATTCAAAATTTCAAATAAACATGTGTGAGATAGAAAATAGAACACACGACTTCGGCTAAAAGATTAATAATTTAATACACACTAATCAAATTTAAACTACAAGTTGATTACATTACATTACGATTGAATAAGCATAAACCTGAGACATATTGCGAAATTGGTTGATGAATGCCAAGCCACAAAATCTTCAATCTCATTCCACCATATAATTTTGATACTCCATGCATGTTATAAAAATATTTAAATTGATAGGACTACGTGACGGATTTAATTATGTTGTGTATATTTTTGTTCTTCATTAGCATGGCGCGTGCATCATACCCAAAAAAGCTAAACCAGATATATTTGTTGTTAATTAGTTGTCTAAAACGATTAAGCATGATTAAGCAAAACAAGATAGAAACGTCACAGCCTTCTTCAACCATCGTTTCCTGGTTAACATTTTCAACGCACGTACTGCTCACATCTCTCTCTCTCTCTAAAGGACAAATCGATTCAGTGATTCCAAAGAATCGAACTTTCTCGGAATTCCAATACGATTCTCTCATTTTTCCCAGGAATCCAAAAACCCCACAACTTTGTATTGCTTCGGAGCTTTCATGGCCGATCGTTTTCACAGGTTCTGCTCCACCAATATTTAAAGTTCTTCGCTTTTTGTTATTTATTCGATTTCATTTTTCATTGATTGATAGTTTTTGTTCTTTTTTGTTTGTTTTTGTTGGGTGGAGGTGCAGTTTGGTAGCATTTGATCGGATCCAGTGGATAGTCTCCTGCAGTGCCCACAAGGAGCTTATTATTGGGATTTCTTAGAAGGTAATAATTTTTAATTAATTACATGTTTTAATCTTAATTTTGCTTTAATTGCTGAGGAAGTTGTGTTGAAGTCAAAAGATTAAATTTTTATTAATGGGTTTTGGATTTTGATTTTTAATTGCTGTTTGTGGGTTTGATTGATGAAGAATTTTGATTTTGTTTGATTTATTTTGTAATTTTTGTTGATTATATGGATATTTATTGATTGCTACTTTTTGTTGGTTAGATTGATCTCCTGTGATTGTTCAATCAATACCAATTCATATTTGTAATGCAATCAGTTGATAAGGATCATAAGAAGAAGAATTTAAAGCGTTCGAGATCATTTACTTTCGACATGCCTGTGACTGACCCGAATTTGACACAAAGTCTTGATGACTGTGTTCTTTTCCCACTCGAAGAGATTGTGCAACACCCATTGCCGGGATATATTGCTCCGACTTCAATCAGTTTCAGTCCTGATGATACTATTATAACTTATTTGTTCAGTCCCGATCACACTTTGAATCGAAAGGTATTTGCTTTCGATCTCAAAACTGGCAAGCAAGAGTTGTGTTTCAGTCCTCCTGATGGCGGACTTGACGAGAGCAATATATCACCAGAAGAAAAGTTGAGGAGAGAGAGGTCAAGGGAGCGTGGGTTGGGAGTGACACGGTATGAATGGGTGAAGACAAGCTCGAAAAGGAATGCAATCATGGTGCCATTGCCAGCTGGGGTGTGTTCCTCAATCCCTTGGTGCAATCAAACATCCTTATTTACGCATACATGTACATATTTGTATTTTATATTTTTACAGATTGAGTTCTCATTGATGATATGGTCCTTGTTTTATGGACAGATTTATTTCCAGGATCTTTCTAATTCACAAGCCGAGCTCAAGCTTCCGTGCACATCAGGTTCACCAATTATTGATCCCCATCTATCTCCAGATGGTACAATGCTCGGTTATGTAAGAGATTGCGAGTTGCACGTTCTAAATTTGTTATACAATGAATGTATTCAGTTAACATATGGTGCCAAAGGAGATGTTTTGGTAAGTTTTCTATACAGTAACTCTAGGTCTGGACTAACTGAGTCACTCCAATATTATTAGTATTTTTACAGTTTGCAACTATAAAATCTTTCTGTTACAATTAGTATGTTTTAGTGATCGGAGCTTAAGATAACATCCTTGTGACTTGGCCTCCGTCGCTTAAGCCAACATAAATTCTTAATCTTTCTGTCACTTAAGCCAACATAAATTCTAAAGGAGTTATAGTGGATTTGTAGTTTGGATTTACTTTCAGTGCTAGGAGATTAAGATAGTTGAATTTCTGATCTTTTCGTTGATATGAATCTGGTTTTTCTGTGTCGCAGACTCATGGCCTTGCGGAATATATTGCTCAGGTGAGAAGTTAATGTAATAACCTCCTTTCATTTGGATTAAATTGATGCGTTAGAAATTTCTCAGAAGGTTTATTTAAAACTATTCTTAGATTCTCTGAATTTTACTCATTCCAGGAAGAAATGGATCGCAAGAATGGGTACTGGTGGTCTCTAGACAGCAAATTCATTGCATTCACAGAAGTTGATTCTTCTGAGATTCCGCTTTTCAGGATCATGCATCAAGGCAAAAGCTCTGTTGGTTCTGAAGCTCAAGAAGATCATGCCTATCCCTTTGCGGGAGCTTCAAATGTCAAAGTTCGCCTAGGTGTGGTTTCTTCTGCTGGAGGTCCTATTACTTGGATGGATCTTCTGTGTGGGGGAGCAGATCAACCAGACAGTGAGGACGAATATCTGGCAAGAGTAAATTGGATGCACGGAAATGCTTTAATAGCTCAGGTTTTGAACAGGTCACACAGCAGACTAAAGATCCTTAAATTCGATATTAAAACTGGGAAGCGAAAAGTTTTATTGGTGGAAGAACAAGAAACATGGGTTAGCTTACATGACTGCCTCACACCTCTGGACAGAGGAGTAACCAAATTTTCAGGGGGATTTATCTGGGCTAGTGAGAAAACAGGATTTAAACATCTTTATCTGCATGATTCCAATGGAACATGTTTAGGGCCTATCACCGAAGGAGACTGGATGGTTGAGCAGATTGCTGGTGTAAATGAAGCTGTGGGACTTGTTTATTTTACTGGAACCTTAGACGGGCCTTTGGAATCACACCTTTATTGTGCTAAGCTTTTCATGGATGGAAACCAACCCTTGCAAGCTCCAGTGAGGTTGACTCGTAGCAAGGGGAAACATGCGGTGGTGCTTGATCATCATATGAGGATCTTTGTTGATATCCACGACTCCCTTGATTCTCCCCCTAAAGTTATACTGTGCTCCTTGCACGATGGAAGCTTGATTATGCCTCTGTATGAGCCGTCATTAATGGTTCCAGGATTCAAAAAGCTTCAACTTGAGCCACCAGAATTAGTCCATTTGCGGGCTAATGATGGGACAACATTGTATGCAGGTCTATATAAGCCTGACGAAACAAGATTTGGACCTCCTCCTTACAAAACCTTGATCAGTGTGTATGGTGGACCGAGTGTACAGCTTGTCTCTGATTCTTGGATAAATACAGTTGACATGAAGGCGCAGTATCTAAGAAGCAAAGGCATCTTAGTATGGAAGGTGAGTATCCTTCTGTGACAAATTTAACCATTCCGGGTTTTCTATTTTTTCCAAATTTTATTCTTACCGTCAAATTTTCATGTTTACAGTTAGATAATAGAGGAACTGCTCGACGTGGACTGAAGTTCGAAGGCTCTTTAAAGTACAATTGCGGTCAGGTTGATGCCGACGACCAACTGACTGGAGCTGAGTGGCTTATAGAAAAAGGGTTAGCACGAGCAGGTCACATTGGATTGTATGGTTGGAGCTATGGTGGATATCTTTCAGCTATGACTCTTGCCAGGTTTCCCGATGTCTTCCGGTGTGCAGTGTCCGGTGCCCCTGTTACATCGTGGGACGGGTATGATACATTCTATACCGAGAAATACATGGGACTGCCTTCTGAGAACGAAGAAGGATACGAGTCTAGCTCCGTGATGCACCATGTGCACAAGATGAAAGGAAAGTTGTTGCTCGTCCATGGCATGATCGATGAAAATGTGCATTTCAGGCATACTGCAAGGCTCGTCAATGCTCTTGTTGCGGCTGGAAAGACTTACGAGCTATTAATTTTTCCAGATGAACGTCACATGCCACGCCGGCATAGGGATCGGATTTACATGGAAGAGAGAATCTGGGAGTTCATAGAAAGAAGTTTGTGAAAAATGAACCACCTGTTTATGTCTTGTAAAATTTTGTTGTTCGTATCCTATAACGCTCTTCCAATTTGGTTGTTCTGTCCTAATTCCATCAGTGATCAATAAATTTCTTTTTCTTCGAGTGCAAGAAACGGAAACTAGAATTCTCTTATTACTGTCAAATAATCAAACACCACAATTTGAAAATTTTCTCTGAAGTTCTTTAAATCTCAAAACAGTTCTTACAGGGGTAAATAAATTCATAAAAACAAGAAAGAAAAGAGCTTGAACTTCAAGTTTTAGGCTTCTTTTGTGTGCCTGAACAGATTCGTGCTTTCTGTCACCGGGAATGGGTGCCCCTTGGAAGTCAGAACTGTTCGACAGTGGCAAATCCGCTCGCTGGATCGCTTGTCTGACCCGAAAGAAAGAGAGAAAAATGAAAACAGAAATATGTACAAGTTGTGGGGAGAAAGGGCAAAAGATTTTCCAGAAAAAATGTGATGGCACCTGCATTAAAATGTCATGTATCACGGTGGAGAATTCCGACAAATAGGGCAAGTAGCATTCATTTGAAGCCATTCATCGATGCAATCAGCATGGAAGCAATGCTGGCATGGAGGGATGGTCTTCAATGTCTCCTTGGGCCGGTACTCGGACAAGCATATCGAGCACATGTTGTCGTCGGGCTTTGGTAAGCGCCGGCTTTCTCCAAGGACTATTTTTGGGTAGGCCTCGAGGCTCGGCCTATCGAGACCCCTGACGATGGTGGGCTGTGGAGCCACTGCGGAATTAAACGCAGGCAGAGTTCTACGGCCCCTTGTTAACGACTTGACCTTGCCAAAGACGCAGCATAAAACTCCCAAAACGCACAAGATTGCTGGCACTCCAACTCCAACAGTAATAGCATAGCGTGCGCCCCTTGGGATTCCTGATCGAATTAGCAATTCAGATTTAAATTAAGATGTAGTAAACGTATGAGAGAAAGGGAAATAGAGACCAAACACATGCATGCAAACACAGGCCCAATCATGTTGGGTTTGAGAAGTATTCAAGTTCGGGGGTATGGAAGTTCTTCTTGTCAATTGAGCTAACTCACGCCATGTATATCGTATATACAATCGTAAAGTTTGTTGATGGGTCATAACTCAGAAGATAAAAAAACTTGTGTAGAAGCACCTAGATACATCACCCGCATGGTACTACGGAAGCTTTCCACAAAGTAAACTTTCTTTTTTGGTCCCTCTCAACCCTATATTTACTTTATTGTGTGAGATCTGTTCTAATTAGGCAACTGTTCACGTACAAGTTTCTCCAAAAATAATGCACTAGACAAAGCTTTCATAATTTGACTCTATAAATGTAGAGTTTTGACTACAAGCGATATTACTAAGCTAATCTACACTAAGGGGAGAGGTTTAAACCTGAACCACAACTGTGAGTTGAACATCCACCACTTGCACGTAATGTCGAGTTTATACTGCCATTTTCCAACTCTTTGCGCGTATGGAGGTGTTGACGAAGTAGGGTTTAGTGGGTGACTCTAATTAGTGGGTGACTCTAATTAATGGGCAAAAGGTCAACTAAACCAAAAGATACGATGTTAACTTATGATTGCAATCTGGTAAGCGTCGAACGCACTTCCAACAGAGGAAGACTCTAACGCTTACTTTTACTTATCTTCAAGAATCGCCAATCAATCACAATCTTAGGTCTTCCACGGTAGTTTGAGTGAGCGTGATACTTATATATAAAAATCAGGCAATCCAAAGTTTGATATCTATAATATTATTGATGCACTAGTATAAGTTCAAGATGTTGATATCACACTTATGAGTCCAATATGTTAGAATCACACTCAAATTTTCCGATGCACTGTAAAGTGTAATTCGTATATAAATTTAATATATTTGTATCACACTCACTTTTTCCAATATGACCTTTATAAAATGCCCATTACAATCCAAAGATAAATGAGTCATGACCTAAAAGTCTATGCAGATAAGTTTCACACACGTATACTAACATTCTTTCAACTCCTTTATGCTTATAATTTATATGGAACTTTAACGAAAAACTCCCGGTACTGTTTACTTTAACGAAAAACCACATTTTTACACTAAAAAATAAATCATGGTACTATTCACTTTACCCTTTATTTTGTCTTTATCGTTAAAACTCAAAATTTTTAAGCTCTTTTCATTAATTTTTCTTAATTTATAACTTTTACAATATGATGAAGTCACATATGAATGCATCAGAATTAATTCTTAACTTATTAAAAACGAAATTAGCTATGTTATCGTCACTAGACTATATATGCACATCTGCGACTTTTGATCATTAAGTGTATGACACTCACATCTCATTAACAATTAAAAATCACTCACGCGAGAGCGAAAACAATTGCTTCTACCAAATCTTTAATGTGAACACTTCACAATTTGTAAACAAGTACTTTGCATATGAAGTTGGCAAAACTTTATTTTGGAGGGAATAATTGTTTGGCTTAAATGTCAAAATGGTCCTTGCGTTTTATCTTATGGGTCAATTTGATCTCCGTGTTTTTTAATTTGGCCAAATTAGTCGTCGTAAGATCAGATGATCGATACGATACCTCAAAATATTTTTTGCGCCAAATAACCTTGTGGACATCTATCTGTTGGATTGCAAATCAGATGAAACATAGGTACCATGTTGACATTTAAGCCTAAATGTTTCACCACTAAATTATAAGATGAAACATGAACATGGTTTCTAGTTTGAGAACTTAATTAAAAACAAGAAATAAACAACTAAGGGCTCGTTTGGATGTGCTTTTAGAATGACTGAAAGTGCTTTTAGAGAAAATGTTTTTCGGTTCCAAAAGCACTTGAAGTGCTTTCTGCAAGAAGCGCCAGTTATGTGCTTCTTCTAGGAAGCACTTTAAGTGCTTTTCCAGAATTTACTTACATTTTAACTAAAGATTGGTTCAAAAAACATTTTAACCAAAAGCGTTTTCAGTCATTTTAAAAGCACATCAAAACGAGCTCTAAGTAATCAGGAGTAGAGCAGTAATTAATAGGTTATTACTAATCAATTACCTCGCTGAGGAAGTCTTGAGCAAACAACTTGATGACTAGAATTACTCTCAAACCCACACCGGCCACCACGTGCGGCACAACGGCCGCACCCTGGCCTGTCCCATGCGAGCCGGAGATGGCCATTCAGGTCTGACGACATAACCTCCGCGTACAACGGAAACTCAACCGGAACAACAAACGTACCGATTTGAGTGCATGTCGATGTAGACGCCAAGAAACTAATCACCCTCGAAGAAGTGGTGGCAAAAACTTTGTACGTAGAGCCGCTCATGCAAGCAATAGGGTTTAATAATCTGTATTTCAAATAATCCAACGAGCAATTAAAGAACGTAAAGCTTTCGTTTGTCACGCCATAAAATGGAGAGCCTGAGAGATTGAGGGACAAAACTCGTTGTGCGAGGCAGCTGTTTGGATCGTTAATCCATATTTGTTGTTCGGCATAGTCTATACCCTGGACAGCGAACTGCCCGGAATAAGGAAGGGCGAGGATTGTATGGTTGCTGCTGTCACAGGACAGTTCAAAACCGGGATAGGAGCACGACTCTGGCTGGTTTTTTTGTATCCCAAACGGGAATTGGATGGCCGGCTCGCCGTCGCCGCAGATATCATCCAACATGCAATTTTCTAAGCTGCTTGACAAGAAGAAGAAGAAGAAGAGAATGAAGAAGAACAAGATTGGTCTGGGAATATTCATTTTTTTATGGAGAAAAGCTTATGCTTGAAAATGGATAGCTGGGCAGGCACAGTTTCTGTACACTTCCAATAAATAAAGCAGTATATCATATTTGACTTTATAAAATAAAGGCCAGGTCTTCAGTCACCCTTCAGTTTTTTTTTTTAATTTTAATTAATTTTTAAACCCAGTAGACTAAGATTTAATTAAATATGAAGGCGAGGATGACATGGGAACTTTTCAATTAAGTATATGCCGTAAACGTGCGATATATGTATGTATCAACACAACGTGACAAATATACAAATATTTAAAGTACATAATTTAATTTTCTATTTTTGGGCGGTGATAGTGGGAGTGGCCATGCACGATCAGGATCAATGGAAAAAGGTAGAGAAATTTGGGGGTTCCTCACTGCATCAATCTTGCTGGTAAAGACCCGTTCAAAAGGTCTGGAGGTGGTCTATTCATGTGGAAAACACACAATGGTTTTTTAATTCAAACCAAAATATAACAGAGCTGCTCTCTTAGGATCCTTTGAGAACATATGAGGTCATTTTTTATATGAGTCCTCAAATTAATCTAATGGTAAATTAAGATATTAACTTAAATAATTTATGTTACACGGATATAAAATACTAACTGATAAAACAAAACAAAAAATACAAAAAAACAAAAAACAAAAAAATAAGAAGAGAGAAGAGGGTTTCACTTCATGTCCCTTTCATCTGCAAAACATGATCTCCTCATCAAATATCTAAACTCAGCAAATCCAATTGCATAAAACCCTAATAACTTTACACATCCAGTTTCATCTCATATTCTATCAATAATTATTCAAACTCAGTGAGTTACAAAGCACCCAAAAATTTGAGATTGAGTGGTTTCAAAAATCGGGATCACTTCCTTCTTGAATGCGTGAACCCTTTTTTATATGAAATTTTTCGCCGATGGTGACAAATTTGAAACAAGTCCCTCTCCCTTTTTCATACGCAAAAAGGAGAAAACAAAAAAACTCAAGATTAGAAAGGGGACTGAATGATCGAGAGAGATGGAGAGAGGAAGGGGATGTGGAGGGGAGAGACGGTATAGGGGAAGAAGATGGAGTTTTCTCGTGAGAATTTTCTTTTAATTTAATCATTTTTGCTGAATTATTGTGTTTTGGTGTAAGGAATTATTTAAGTTGATGTATAGCTGAATTTACCATCAGACTAATCCAAGGGCTTATATAAAAAAAGGACCTTACAAGCATGGGCGGAGCCATGAAGGGACCAAAATGGTCCCGGGCCTACCCTTTCGCACAGAAAAAAAAAACAAAAAAACAAGAGTTATCCCTCCTATTTCCAAAGCTTTTTAGGGTATTAGAACCCCAACTAGAATCTTTCCTTATTTCCTTTACTGAGTTCGAGGCTGGTGGCTCTTATGGAATTAACCGACATCATTGTGAGTTTTGAGGGACTCGGATGATAAGAAGACGGAGAGAGAGGAAGTAGGTGAACTGATTTTTACTTTTATTTTTTATGGTATATTCCTTGGAGTCTTTTAATATTATTACTTTTGTTTTGAATCTGATCAGTTATGACACTAGGCATGGGGGTTGAGTTGAGGAAGAGGATGATAAGAACAACAACATGCCAAACCCAAATGATGGTGGTCTGTAGTTAGGACATATCAAATCCATATTTTTCTTAAATCAGAAGAGCATTTTAAGGTGAGACTTTTGGCCCCTCCTAAGCCAAAATTATGGCTCCACCACTGCTTACAAGTCCCCAAAATGAGAACCTTAGCAAAGCAATTTTGTTTTATAATACCCTTAATATAACCTTCTCTATTTTTCTCTTATCAATAAAACACCTCGTACCATTGAACACAAACATTTTCTTCTAACAATACTACCTATCAAAACGACAAACGCTAACATTAGAAATATGTTTTGTTAGATAGACAAAGGTCATATCATCTTCTTGGGGAAAATATATATTTGAGTGTCACTAAGCCTGTATATATCCTCGAGTGAGTATAAATCCTATAAAATCATCACACTGATATTACTCTAGTGACGTATAAGAATCTCCAGTCATCTAAATGGTCTCGATGCAAATAATTACAATGTTGTGAGTTTCATATGGGATCTTCTTTGATGAATGCACAGTTGAGAACGTTGTATTTTGCGTCATATTGAGGCAAGCACAATTTGAAATGGTCAAGCTATTTATTCAAAGGATTAGATCACATCTATAGCTATATATAGTGGGTAGGGGCCAAATTGTTATGCAGGTAGCATTAATTAGGCAGTTGAGTAACATTAAATAAAATTGTAGATTGATCATCCTGAAATTCAACGGTTGGTGTTTACATATCAGAGACATGGTCCACCCAAGGGCTGCGCAGCACCAGGTAGGTCTGAATGATGTATGTACAGAGGATGATTGGGATCATCGTATTTGGTTGCCTCAGATTTGTTGGAGGGCTTTTGCTGTTTTTCTGCCATAGTTGACAGCTTGTGTTGAATTGGATAGTGTTGAGGGTTTATAGAGCGGAAGATTGTGTTGGTTACCAGGATTGTTTCTGCTCTATAAACCCTAAACGCCATGTCGGAAACGATTGAATTGTATATTACGTAAACAATGAACTGATACATAGGTTATATACAGCGTGAGGATCAATCTAGAATCAAGAAAAGGTATACGGAATACTGCTTATTCTATAGTCTAGTTTAGGGATTGCTATAAATACACAAAAGTCAGACTATCACAACCTTGATTATTTTCTGAACAAACGATATTATCTATACTAAGGTGAAAGGACGGGTTTAACCTCACAATGGGCTAACAATAATGTGGTTCAATTTTCGCCCTAAGACCTCTCACTTACAATATGCAAAAATGAAGAATGAGGAGAGAAATTGGGTTTTCTTGTGGCCCGACAGACGATTGTATTCACTTATGAGCCCATTTCGTGTTTGCACTTTGGACTTTGGACCCACTATTCTAACTCACCTTCATCTTCTTTTTGTATTTTTTTTATATACAAGCGATAATAAGAGAGAAAAATAGCTTTCAAGTCCTCAAATTGAAAATTCCGTTTGTTCATTGTGAGGCTAAGCCCATCCCCCATCCCTTTAGTGTAGATAATATCGTTTATTAAAAAAGAAAGTCCTAGAAATGAAAATGGAAATGGCGGAGCTATGTAGGAACCTAGGTGGTCCAGACTAGAAACAGTGATGAAGCTATACAGGAACCATAGTGGAATACTAATTGTATAATGACATGTGATGTTTCGCTTTATGTCTCACCAGGGTGGTCTCAATCCCCTTGTGGCTTGAATTTTATTTGTCAGTTTTCAGTATGTAGTAAAACAACTTAACAAACTATAACCAAATGGCACTATAATCTAATGGTATTCTTCTTTACTAGTAAGTGAGAGGTCTCAAGTTCAACTTTCGTAGATTGTGTTGAGGTAATATATTTGTGTTGAGTTATCTAGTTTATGGCAGCTGCCCCCTGGCGTAAACCAATTTTTCATCCCCTTAAAATATAGTTTGGGTAGTGTTATTCACACACAAATTCTCACACAGCTTTAAAATTTTCGAATGTCGGATCAAATGAATTGAAGAAGATCAATGGTTAAAAATTACAAAGATGTGTGGGAGGTAAAAACAGGTGTGTGAATAATACCTTCTTATAATTTTATCATTCCCTTAGAGTAGAATATCTTATAAAACAAATGGCGGATGGAAGAGTGTCCCGTGTGGGTGGGTTTAGACTTAGTTTGATGCTGAAACCCATGTACTACATTCAACTCTCTAATTTGTCGTTGACAAAAAAAGCCTCTCTTGTTTATTTTCTTTCATTTTATTTACTTTAGTTGAATATAATGTTCATGCATGTATCACTTTCAATTATGCTCCATTTTATTAGCTACAAAGATTTCAAAGAGATAGACTAATAGTTCATCACTAATCACACCGATATTTGTCATCAACTTGACCATATGTGCAAACTTAGAGGCAAGGAACTTTATCACAAAATGCGTTGATGCAAGTAAAATTGGAATGATGACTTTTTACATCATTCAACACATTCATCTTAGAAATTGCTGGGATTGCCATATATAGATGGCAACGGGATCTCCCCATAAACTGGTAGCTTTGGCTACACTTCCTCCGCCATCAAACTTCGAGAATCAACGAGAATTCAAAGCGAAAATCAACAAAAAATGAGCTATTTGCCGGTGTTTTAGGGCTGTGTCTTTGATGGGCATGCTTACGCTTGCTATAGCCCAAGCTGGTACCAATGACTCCATCACCCCCCACAAATATACATACAAACTTACTTCTGCAGGTATATATATGTTTTAGTTGTGTAAGCTGTTTATGATTGCTTTGCTCGACTTGGTCGATATACGCCGCTGTGGGAAGGCTTTGTGGATTCTCGTTACGAGAGCTACTTCAACTCTAAAATTAATCTTAAGAATTAACTGGATATTATTTGGTTGCAACATCTTGCATGCTGCAGAAAACATATTGGAAAAAATTTCAAACATAATAAGAACTAGCATTAGTTGCAAACAAACATACTTTACAAGTTATTTCATGACCTTCTAATTTGATCGTGGATATAACTTCAAGAAAATGAGACATAAATACATCTTTCAAGGTTTAATAAATCGCCTCTAGTATTTAATGGAAGGAAGATAAACATCGAGCAGAAAACGGAAGCAATAACACTTGAATCAGTAGAAGGTTTGCGAGTCTGAGTCTAAAATGACGATTGTGAATCTATTGCAGCGGTTTTCTAGTTTTACCTGCGACTTTACTACTTTTAGCGATTATTTTTAGTTTAAAATGATAAAATGACTTGTTGCGACAATAAATTCGTCACTCTTCGCCGCAAAAACTATATTATACGGCGATTGAAAGGCCGCTGCTAAATCTCTACCAAAAATAAATTTATTTCCTTCCTTCCCCGTTCAGGTAATATTTTGTTTTTTGAACCAAACCATTCAGGTGATGATTTCCGTCCAAATAACCAAATTTTAGGAACCTCTTTGAAGGCTCCATGTGCCTTACTAGTGATTTGGCTTCCTAATTCGTTATCGGTTCACAGTTTTATTACAAGCAATTTAAACGAAATTTGGTAACGATTTCCATGGTAGGTCTTGATCGCTTCGGATGATTATGCCTGGACGATTGAGACTCACAAACCGGATACTGATCTGTGACTGAGATACACTGAAGCCTGCATATTCACCCAACCAAAGTTCCATTAAGCATCTCTCCAAATAAAACTTAAAGGTCACAAACAACTTCTATAAAAACAAAGAAACAGTTTTTTTTTTCCCCAACTAACACTTGCAGTCGGAAAGAAGCTACGTTAAAAACTTTAAGAAAATCACTGCATAAACCAAAAACAAGATGAGAAAGGAGTAACGACAAGCATTACCAAATATCTCCGATCAAAACGAGTTAAAATTTGTTTTCAGTTTAGCATTCTGAAAGGACTAGGGTTCCAAACCTAGATAATAACCATGTAACCAGTTTCCAACTGCTTACCCCACCGAAAGTAGACTACACGAGGAACCCCTAAACCCTAAACCCTAAACTGCATAACTGCTCCAACAACAGCGAAAATAAAACAAGGAACAGAAATTCAAGCCTTAACAAGGGACACAATTTCCGAATAAAAGACCACAAAAGCTATAAATAAGATGTGGCAGGACATATCGACTGATTTCCATATCTTGCCAAATGCCACCAAACTGAATGATGAAATCTCAATACGCACTTGCAAACAATGAGATGCAAGCTCGCACGAAAATTGATGTTTAAGTCCTAACTAAAACATGAATGACATGAAGCTCATTTGCCTCGTAAGAACCAACCAAAAACAGAAAGAACAAGCTCCAAAACTATAAAGGCTTAAACATCTGCAGAACTAAAAACAGACACCATACGGGTCGCCGGGACAGTGTGAAATTCATGTTTCCCTAGGTGCATTACCAGTGCTTGTGTCACTTTATTATATACTTTTCTACAGCATTCATGATGATACATTTGATAGTGAACGAAACTACGTAAAAATTTCAAGGGCATTAAGAACATCACTGCAGAAATCAACAAGAAGACGAGAAAGGAACAATGATAACATGAAGATGAGAAAGGAACAATGACATGTATTACCAAATATCTCCGATCAAAGCCAGTTAGAATTTATTTTCACGTTAGCATTCTCGAAGGACTAGGGTTCCAAACGCACATAAGCATGTAACCAGTTTCCAACTAATTCCACAGAAAGTGAACCAGGTCAAATTCTAAGAATGAGTTCAGAGAACCGTACCGAACTTAGTAGACTACCCGGAAAAAAAATGCTACTGCATAACTGCTCCGACAACAGCCAAAATACAAATAATAAGAAACAGAAATTCAAGTGTTTAACTCACGAATAAACATCAAATTCATTGACACTGCATTAAACAAGAGATTATTGCACAATTTTTTTTTTTTTGAGAAAAGAAATTATTGCACAAATACGATAAAATTTGGTAATTTACGGATAGCAGGAAACAGAACAGACCCGAGTCAATTGTAACTCAGTCTGAGTCACACAAAGCACTAGGAAATATATGACCATCAAAGGGCACCAGACACCAAGTGAAGAGAGCCCCATAAGGTATAAATAAGACATGTCACGCCATATTCGACTGATTTCCTTATCTTGCCAAATACAACCAAACTGAATGGAGAATCTCAACAAGCACTTGCAAACAATGAGATGCAAACTCGGACAAAAATTGATGTTTAAGTCCTAAATAAAACAGGGATGGCATGATGAAGCTCATTTGCCTCATAAGAACCAACCGAAAACAGAAATTCGACATTCATGTTTCCCTAGGTGTATTACCAGTGCTTTTATCATTTTAGGAATACTGATACAGTGATGTTATATACTTCGCCTCAGATTAGTGAACAAAAGAAATCAAATAGACGAAACCAGTTACCACTTACAGAGTAAATGAGATGCCAATCTTCAAACTATTCGATAAGGAATAACTTGTTGGATCAAACACTTTGAAACTGCATTAACATGTGAATATTTTCCTGTAGTACGTACTTTCGGACGAAATTGAAAAGGACTGCAGAATTGGGGCTATTCCCATGACTAATGTGAGATTTCCCTCCAACTTGGAGCCAAACACGATGCGACAAGCGGCAACACCACATTAAATACGTTCAAACCCACATTGGCCAAAGTGAAGAAATCTTCTCCAACTTTGCCTCTATACAAAGGTAACTTCTGCTCCATTCAAAGGGTTAATCACATTAAATACGTTCAAACCCACATTGTCGACGGACGCCGTCTCAGCCTTTAAAGGGCCACCAATTGGTCCGGTGAGGTCCCTGAACCCTAATCAAAACCTCACCGGCACCATCGTCGTCTCCACGCCCACTGACTGAGCTCGAACTTCCACGAGATTCACTCTTTGCTGCACATTCTTTTGAAGTCAAATCAGAGCCGCTTGTTTCCAGTTAAAAGAACGGAAGGCTGGGATTTGATTAAGTCGGTCGTCTGCAGGAGGTAAATCTTAACGAGTGGCTCAGTGGTAAGGGAGCGGACTGCGACTATCCAATAGACCAAAAATGTGGGAGATCTCGGGTTCGATGCTCTGAGCTAGTGAATTTGCTTGACTATGGGCACGAGCAACGTGAAATTCCTTGTAGCCTCACCGAGCTCAAAATGAGAGGATGACCGTGGCTTGCCACCAATTATCTCCCTTTAAAAAGAAAAAAGCTACTTTACCATCTATTTATACCAACATTGGTATTATCTCTCTAATAGAGATGGAAACCCACATATGTGGATGAACTCTACCTCTATTAGAAAAATGACACAAATGACGATACAAATAGAAAATAAGTGTAGCATTATTCTTTCTAAACGGCACAAAATCCGCCCATGACCTATACCCGACAGTTGAGGCTAGTGCGAATCCCTTATCGGTAACAGGAGTAAGTGTCAAGTATTATACAACGCTTGCACACGTCTGCGAGAAAAGTTTGTGAAAATAAGTCCACCCTCTCCTCCTTAGTCTAAATAATATCTCAAGTGCAAATATAAGGATAGTATAATGTCACAAGTAAGGATGTCGAACCACAGAACTGATTAGACCTCTACAAATTACTAGCTTTATGTGAACCCTAACTAAGCAATGAAAATGAAAACTGAATTTAGATTTTTGTTTTGAAAGCTAAAGTAACTTAAAATACAAAACAAGATAAAGATTAATGATAGATTGATTCAGAAATGATGGGAACGGAACTAGGGATACCGGTTTCACCATTACAAGCCAATTCAATGAAAATTAAGTCAAAACATATTCAACTCTCCAATCTGCAACTAGGGTTCGTTTTACTTATTTATGATCATCCATTTGATGTGTGGTTGTGATCAAGTACTCATAATCTGCAACCTAGTTGTGATGTTCAATTTAGATTACCAAATAAGAATCCATTAAGAACAAGGAAACTTCAAAGAACCAAAGAAATCATATGGCATTATGTATGCTTAGCAGTTTCTTCATTCATTCATTCACATGTCCACCAAGATTAAGAATGATGTGTACTATAACTTTGATCAAATAATTCATAAGCAGCCCTAATGGTGATCAGACATTAAGATAAACAAACAAATTAAACTATAAAATCAGTGAATGAAACAAGAAAACATATTGATGAATCGAATACTTTAACTTAATACCATAGAACAATTTTGCAAGGCTACATCGAAATCCTCAGCTATGAACTTAATTACACAACATGATTACAGAATATATAAATATCAAGAACAACATGAGTGAAATTAAATTCATAGAAGAAACCCCCTTGGGGGTCGCCCAGATCTCTCTCTTCTCTTTCTTTGGCCTTTCTTCCAGAAACAAAACCCTATTTCCCTTCGTCATCCGCTACCACCGAAGAAACCATGCAGCCGCATTCTAATAAAATGTGTGGTCCAATTGACGTGCATGCAAAATGTGCGTGGGTACTACGTGTAACGGTTGTATACAAGATTTTTCTCCAACTAAGTCTAAGTTGTTTCGGGCTCACAAGTACTAATTGTACAAGTACAAGACTAAAGCCCAATCAAAACCCATAATATCATCAGGCCCAAACCTAAAACAGGCCCAACTCAGTGAAGGTCGAAACGTTTCGCCTTCCAAGTTTCTTCGTTCTGGTTTTCATCTGGTGCCGTTTCGAGTTAATTTTAGCTAATTTATACAAACAAATAACCAGAGATTACGATCACCATTTTTATTTCATTCATCCAATTCCAAGCTAAAATTTCACACAAAATTACATAACATTATTACCACGATGTGGTCAAATCTGGAAATAAAAAAAAACTCAAAAATCAGAGCACCGACCGTTTCGCTCCCAATCGCCGTAACGCGTGGGCTCCGGCCCTCTGGGGCCACCGATCTCGCCGGTCTCTTTATTCACCAACCCATCATCGTCGTCGTCGTGTTCTTCTTCTTCAGCTTGATTTTCGTGTTTTTCTACGATGGGTTCACTTTGCTCCTTGCTGGGTTTTTCGTGCTGGGGCTGCGATTGCGAGGCTGACGAGCACAGGAGCCGACTCACTGAGTTGAAGGCGGCGCGAGTTAGAGGCTCCGTTGTGGAGGCTGAGAGGATGATCGTTGATGAAAACAGACGGCCCAGATTGATCGCCATCTTTGCTGATTTCTGTCCTCCTTCTTTTCCTTTTCCTTTTCCTTTTCCTTGCCAGCGAAGGAGGGATGAAATAGAATAGGAAGGAGGCAGGAGGGGAAGCGATGTGGCTGTTGATACGGCGTCGTGTCATGGAGTTGCGGAGCCACGTGGTGGTTGTCTAAGTTTTATTGGGCCGCATATATTGGGCCTAAATAGGGAAAAAAAATTCCGTACGCCCGACGCAACACATCACGTGTCACAAACAAGTGAATTTCTTTTTGGAATAATTTTTGTGTCTTAGTCAAATTAGGTGCACTACCATATCAGAAAATGATCCTAGTCGGATTCTTTTCCTAAGGATCCTAAGAATTCAGTGATCGTGATCGTGATCGTGATCGTTCATCGTACATCGTATATCGTGCGGATCCTTTTACCTATCATATTCACTGTACCGCTTGACTGCATGTAGGTACAACTGTAATACAAAGATCAATACTCCTTCCTTAAGTGGGTCGAGTAGTCCATTGATTTCGACCGTAAGACATGAAAACTTCTCTTACATTCTCTTTGAGCAAAAGTTAGCCTAATATTCCGTTTATTTGGGCAAGTGGTCCAAAAGACAATTAAATTGTTGATGAATAAAGACCAACCAAGAATTCCCAACATGTGGATAACCCAAAACAGAAAAGGTGAGAGAGAGAGAGAGAGAGAGAGAGAGAGAGAGAGAGAGAGAGAGATGGGAGGAGAAGGGCATTTTTTGAAGAGGATTGCACGCATAAAATTCCCACAAAGACACCCGAAATCCTCAACTTCAGGTAAGTATCACTTTCTATGCAAATCTGTTTCCAGTTCAGTGTCACATTTTTTCTCACTCTGTTTTTACTTTTTTATGTGTTTCTTTTGAGTGGAAATTACATGATTATTTAGTCAATGTTAAAAGATATGAAGTTGGATCAGACATATCTACTCAAGTTTTTTTTTCCAAAACTTGGATGAAAAACTAATGATTCTCTTTCATTTTATCTGTTTAGGTTCTGCTTCAAAAACTCAACATGAATCGGCGCTTGGGTCAGATGTCCCCGCACGGCCGAAAAACACTGCGGTCGGAGGCAAAGCTTCTCTTCAGCCGGAACGTACACCGGTCACAGCCAACGAAATAGATGCCATACTTGTGAGCAAAATATTACTTTTCTATAACAACATATTTGGATGTAGTATCTTTCCGGTGCGATGATTTTGTTCATTTTGCAGTTGGGCGGATGCATTTGAATGAGAATGTACAAACAAAAACTTACAAGCTCGGATGCAACGAAGAAGATCAAACCATCGAATGATGTTTATTATTATGTTTTTAATTAAATGATTAAGGAGCCAAATGTACATTTTTTGTACAGAATATTTCTTGGCCTTGAGCATTAATTTCATAATTCAGCTTTTAATTTCATTATCTGCTCTTAAACATAATATTTCCCTTAATAATATTTTTTAAATAATTGGTAAAGCACCAAAACTGTACATTTATTTTTTTAATAATAACCACGCAAAAAGACCCGGGAAAAACTATAAACAAATTAATATATTTTAAAACCCCTATGCCCAGCTCCCGCAGCAAACTAGTTTGATTTTTTCGCCACCACCTCCTGCTTCTGCTGCTACCTCCGGCCTCAGCTTCATCGCAGTGGTGAATCCATGAATGGATTGCGAAAAATCGTTCCGAAACCAAAACATGTCGATCTGCGTATGATGTTTGCTGCTGCTGTTTAGGTTCTTTAATAATAATAATCTTGGATGATGGTCGAGTCGTCTATGTCATCACTGTGTGTTTACTGCTACCGGTTGGGTTTCTCTTGCTGAGGTCTTGATGCCTCTTGCTAAGATCTGGGTGGCTCCCGTTGCTGATGGTGCGGTCTTCTTCCTCGTTCGAGAGGTATTTGTCAACCTGTGCAGCGGCTTGCCTTCCCTCCGAGATTGCCCACACCACAAGGGATTGACCACGCCGGCAATCCCCAGCGGCAAATACCCCATCCACATTGGTTGAGAACCGACCATAGTCCGCCTTGTAGTTTGAGCGTTGGTCACGTTCCAAACCCAACTTCTCTGCTACCGTCTGGAACAGAACACACAGAAAAACCTAGTGAGCAAAACATGTATTCGAATTTCCAAGATAGCCTGAATGTCAGTGGATAGGAATTCAAAATACTAACCGCCTCCGGCCCAAGGAACCCCATTGCGAGTAGGACGAGGTCAGCCTCGAGGATCTCCTCAGATCCCTCGATTTCCTTGAATTGGAACCGCCCAGTTTCATCCTTCTCCCATTTGACACGTACCACCTCAAGTCCTTTCACGGCCCCATTCTCATCTCCCACAAATCTCTTTGTCAGCACCTCATAAGTTCTTGGATCTTTGCCAAACTTAGCTGCAACTTCTTGGTGCCCATAATCCACACGGAATACACGAGGCCACTGCAAACCCAAAGTAGAGAAAATAAATACGCAAGACATGTAATAATATGCACTCAACGTCACAAAAAACTTGGTTAATCAGCGCATCCAATCAAGAGTGAGTTAAAAACGAAAAACACAAGATTTTACAATAAACCAACCTGTGGCCAAGGGTTTCCTGGAGCCCTTGTTCGTGGTGGCTCAGGGAGAAGCTCCAGATTTATGATGCTGGTGCAGCCATGGCGAACGGATGTTCCAATGCAATCAGTGCCAGTGTCACCTCCGCCAATTACCACAACTTTCTTCCCCTTGGCAGAAATGTAGTTACCGTCCTCGAGATTGCTATCTAATAAGCTCTTGGTGTTTGCATGTAGAAATTCCATTGCAAAATGTACTCCGGACAGCTCTCTCCCTGGTACAGGAAGATCCCTGCACAAAAAATAAAAAATAAAAATAAAATTTATGAAACGAAAGAATCATTGCTATAAACCATATTCAGCATTTAGAATTACAAGTTACCTTGGTTTCGTTGCTCCTACAGCTAAAACAATGGCATTGTTCTCCTCTCGAAGCCTTTCAAGTGAGTACAAAGGATCATTTCCAATATTAGCGTTAACCACAAAGTTGACACCTTCCTCAGTCATAAGGTTAACCCGCCGTTGAACTATCTCCACTTTATCAGTCTTCATATTAGGAACTCCATACATCATGAGCCCTCCGATTCTATCAGCACGCTCATACACAGTCACTGTGTGGCCTATTCTGTTTAGCTGATCAGCAGCTGCTAGACCAGCTGGCCCACTTCCTACAATGGCAACCCTTTTCCTGCAATTACAAAAAATATCAAACTAATGATTCATGCACAGAAAACTTGCGAAATGAAATATTTATTCCGACAATACAAGATAGCATCACTCTTAGGATGAGAAGAAAACCATACCCAGTTCTCTTTACAGGAGGTCGTGGCACCATCCACCCTTCCTCAAAAGCCTTGTCTATGATGGCACATTCTATGCTTTTGATAGATACGGGATTCTCAATAATACCCAGAACACAAGAACCTTCACATGGTGCCGGACAAACCCGACCAGTAAACTCGGGGAAGTTATTGGTCTCAAGAAGTCTCTCTAATGCTTCATGCCACCTATTCTGGTACACCAACTCATTGAACTCTGGTATTTTGTTACCAAGAGGGCATCCAGTGTTCTCCTGCAAATTTTTTAAAAGAACATACTCAGTAATTGGTAGAGATAGTCTGTCCATAGCTAGATAATTCTCGATAACAGGTAAAAGAGCCAACAAAAATATACAAGTTCTTACCTGATGGCAGAAAGGAGTCCCGCAATCCATGCAACGGGCTGACTGAGTCTTCACAAGTGGTCCAGGTTTAGTTTCCTCCATAACTTCCTTCCAGTCATTCATCCGAACATTAGGATCCCTATATTGAACGCCCTCGCGCTCATAAGAAATAAAACCGCGATGTTTAACAGCATCAGTGACCTGAGAAGGCCTCTTCAATGCTTCAGCATCTTCTACCTTCAGCAAAATTCAACTCTCATATAAGATTACAGAATCCATTGAGATTACCGGGATGCAAATTCAAAATAATCATATCTCTGTATATAAATTTTAAACCAATTACGCTTGTAATTATATGAACACTTTAAGACGAAACCGATGTGAATGCTGCTAAGATCAGAGAGATGTTCCACACATAACTGACATTATACTCATGAAAACAAATCAGAAGGGAGATCCCCACAAAACAAAAGTTCTTTTGTTTGTCTAACAAAAAGGAGAGAGGGAGAAAGTCAAAGGGAGATGCGTATTCATGCTTATATAAGGGTAAATAATTCAATTACCTGATTGGATTTCCCATTTAAAGATGCAGCCGCCAACTTCTTAAGTTCTTCAAAAGCATCTTTCTCTTCAAGCTCTGGCTCATCTTCCTCCTCGCGCTCTATAACCTGTTTGGTTTCCTCTTTCATATCTGCAAGAACACGCTTGTACTCTCTTGGAATAACCTTGATAAACTTAGGCAAAAGATTTTCGAAATCAGCCAGTACTTCAACGGCCAGCAGGCTGTTAGTGTGCCGTTGATGTTGTTGTATCATCATTTGAAGAGTCAGAATATCTTCTTCTTCAAGTCTGTCAAGATCTACAAGCTCAGGATTACATCGAGACCGAAATTGTCCATCCACATCATAAACATAGGCAATGCCACCACTCATACCAGCAGCAAAGTTCCTGCCAGTTTTCCCGAGCACAACAACAGTGCCACCTGTCATATATTCACAGCCATGATCACCAACACCCTCGACAACTGCCTTAGCCCCTGAATTGCGAACACAAAATCTTTCTGCTGCCATTCCATTGAAGTATGCCTCACCACTAGTGGCACCATATAAAGCTACATTACCGATGACAATATTTTCTTTTGGGTCAAACTTGCTTCCCTTGGGAGGATAAACTACAATCTTTCCACCAGACAAACCTTTACCAACATAATCATTACTGTCACCCTCAAGCTCAAGCATGATTCCAGGGCACAAAAATGCTCCAAGACTCTGCCCTGCACTTCCACTAAATTTGATATGAATGGTGTCAGCAGGAAGCCCTGCCCTGTTGTAACGCTTTGTCACCTCGTGGCTAAGCATTGTTCCAACAGCACGGTTCACATTGCAAATTGGTGTCTCAAAATATACAGGAAGAGCCTTTTCCAAAGCAGCTTTAGACATAGCAATTAACTTGTGATCAAGAGCCATATCCAAGCCATGGTCTTGTTTCTCAACACAATATTGTGCAGCTCCAGGCCGAAGGTCTGCTGCAGGTCGAAGTAACAAAGATAGATCAATATTGTCAAGCTTCTCATTGTTTTTAGTCACTTCTCTATCAACTTCAAGCATATCTGAACGTCCAACCATCTCATTTATAGTACGGAAACCAAGCTGTGCCATAATCTCTCTGAGTTCCTCAGCTATCATAAAGAAAAAATTAATAACATGTTCAGGTTCTCCAGCAAACTTCTCACGAAGTACAGGATCTTGAGTTGCGATGCCAACAGGACATGTGTTCTTGTGGCACTTCCGCATCATAATGCAGCCAAGGGTTATGAGAGGTGCAGTGCTGAAGCCAAACTCTTCCGCACCAAGAAGTGCAGCTATGGCAACATCTCTTCCAGTTTTTAGTTGGCCATCAGTCTGGAGAGTTGTCCGGCCACGAAGATCATTAGCAACCAAGGTTTGATGGGTCTCAGCCAAACCAAGTTCCCATGGAAGCCCTGCATTCTTAATTCCTGTCCATCTAGAGGCCCCCGTGCCTCCATCATGTCCAGAGATCAAAACATGGTCTGCGTGCCCCTTCACAACTCCACTAGCAACTACTCCAACACCTGCCTCCGATACCAACTTGACACTAATTCGAGCTGCTGGGTTAGCATTCTGCAGATCATTAGAACAGAATTAAGATCCAAATTAAAAATGCATTGCTCCACAAGCAGTAGAAGCAATATCACAGCAGGAGAAGCAGTTTATAGGATTCATTATTGAAACGGAACGTACCTTAAGATCATGAATTAATTGCGCAAGGTCTTCAATTGAGTAGATATCATGATGGGGAGGTGGACTGATAAGACCCACACCGGCAGTAGAATTCCTCGTAACTGCAATGTCTCCAATAACCTTGTGTCCAGGAAGCTCACCTCCTTCTCCAGGCTTGGCACCCTGTGGAAGACAAATAAGTTCAGTTTTATGTTAACTCCAAGAAACAATTAATGTAGGAACATAGGAAAAAATAGATGAAAAATCCAAGGTCCAGTGTATATATAATTATATACCTGAGCCATTTTTATCTGCAGTTCATCAGCATTCGTCAGATAGTAACTTGAAACTCCAAATCTCCCACTGGCAACCTGCTTAATTGCACTCCTCTTTGGATTCCGTGAACCATCCGAAAGAGGCTCCATACGAGATGGTTGCTCGCCTCCCTCACCTTTAGGAAGGGAAAAAAAATTCATTAGCAATATAAAGAAGCAACAGTTGATGTATTAGAAAAGTTCCAAGTAAAGATTTGAAAAACAAACCTGTATTTGACTTTCCTCCAATTCTGTTCATAGCAATGGCCAGTGTACTATGCGCCTCCAATGATATTGATCCATAACTCATAGCACCGGTACAGAACCGTTTAACAATCTCACTAGCAGGTTCCACTTCATCCAAGTGAATCTGCTGCTCTGTGTTTTTAAATTTCAAAAGACCCCGGAGATTGCAGGCTTTATTTAATTCATGAATGAACTTGGAGTATTCTTTATATGCAGCAACACTGTTAGTTCTGGCAGCCTCTTGAAGCTTCGCTATAGCAAAAGGATCATTTAGGTGAACCTCACCACCTTTTCTCCAATGGTAATCCCCAGGATTTGGCAGTGCCACTGCTTCGGCACTTCCTGGAGGATAGCTTCGAGAGGGAAATGCCAACTCGTGCATATGAAGTTCGTCGCGAGCTAGCATCTCGAATGTTGCACCCTCAACTCTACTAGGGGTTCCTGCGAAGCACCTCTCAACTACTTCTGATGAAAGACCCAAAGCTTCAAAAATCTGTGCACCCTTGTAAGAGGCCAAAGTAGATATCCCCATCTTGGCAAGAACCTTCATCATTCCATAGTTGCTTGCTTTGAAGTACTTTTTAACCAGTTCATCCTTGGAGTATATTGCCCCATTAGCTTTTGGTGGGATCTTTCCGTCCACCTGCAGTCTCCAAATGGCCTCTATAGCCAAGTACGGGCAGATAGCATCTGCACCGAAGCCAACAAGTGTACAGAAATGATGAATTTCACGTGGCTCAGCAGATTCAATTATCAACCCCACTTGTGTGCGTTCAAGGTTTTTGACTAGATGTTGATGAACAGCGCCAACAGCCAAGAGGGAGCTTACTGCAACACGCTTTGGGGAGAAGGCTGCACATTGAAACAGCGGCAAGTAAATAAAACATAGTTGTAAATCAAGTACTTAAAGTTTTCAACTCAATGGTAATATAAATAAACAGGCCATACCTCTGTCTGAAAGAACAAGTGTGGTATATCCCTTCTTTATTGCTTCACGCGCTTCAGCACAAATCCTGTCCAAGGTTTCCTCCAATCCTTCCCTACCACGTTTCTTGGAATAAGTTATATCAAGAACTTTGCAGCGCCAACCTCTATAGTTCATTTGCTTGATTGCTTCCATTTCGTCAATGGTCAAAAGAGGACCTTTGAGTGAGAGACGGTGACATTGCTCTTCGGTGGTTTCTGTCAGATCACCCTCTGGACCAATCATGCATTCCATAGAAGTTACTACCTTCTCTCGGATGGGATCAATTGGAGGGTTTGTTACTTGAGCAAACATTTGCTTGAAATACTCAAATGTAAGCTTTTCTCTATTAGACATAACAGCCAACGGGGTATCGTTTCCCATCGACCCAAGAGCCTCTACACCATCTTTTGCCATGGGAAGCAACAACATTTCCAAGGATTCAACTGTATAACTGCAGAGTGGGTAAATATTTCAGTTACATGAAAGTCCCAAAGGCCATAACAATAGGTAAGACAAGCAAGAACCACATACCCAAAAGCTTTCAGTGGTGCCAATAAACCGTGGATTCCCATGTTTTCCATGGTTTCATCATCAGTAGATGCCTAGAAGACAAATGATATATAAAAGTCAGAATCGACCACATAACAAAATCTAAAAAAAAACAACAAAGGCGACTTGCATATATAGTTAAGTCAACTTACAGGAATAGCTCCAGCTATGGACGGAGGGACCCTGTCAGATTCATGAACAGAATCTACAATGTCCTTGAGCTCAATCTTTTGCCTTTGAAGCCACTCCGCATACGGCCTTGCCAAGGAATATTGCTGCTTCAAGGCTTCGTCGTCCACAACAACGTGGTTCTCAAAGTCCACCAAAAGCATCATTCCAGGGTTAAGTCTTCCTTTCCTGCTGACATCTTCCGGTGGAATGTCCACTACGCCAACTTCACTGGCCATAATAACGCGTCCACTGTGGGTGACGTAAAATCGACCAGGTCGGAGTCCATTACGATCCAGTGTAGCTCCCAAATAGCGTCCATCAGTAACTGAAACAATTATTTGTTAGAACATAAGTACACAAAAGTAGTAACTGATGTAAATGTATTACCAAGTCAAAAACATTTTAGAGCATATATTACATGATATAAGAGCTGGCCCATCCCATGGCTCCATGAGAGATGAGAAATACTCATACAGTGCTTTCCTATCTAAGTCCATGTTCTTGTCATTTTGCCATGCTTCAGGAATCAACATCATAATAGCTTCAGGGAGACTTCTTCCAGCTTGAACCAGAAGCTCAAGAACACCATCAAAAGCACCTGCATTATGGAACAGTGATTGTACAATCAGACACGCAAAATGGAACCAATAACCAAACAGGCTCTTGTCACTTTAAAAAAATGTAGACGTGCATGCACATGCTAACTCAAGTTTTATAAACTCACCTGAATCCGAAGAACTGGCATCCACAATGGGTAACAGCTTCTTTAAATCATTTTCTGATAGACCAAGTTCCTTACACTTAAGCAGTCCCTCACGTGCCTTCATCCTGAGTACATTTTACAAGAATGTCAGGAAATTACAACATCCAATATTGACAAGGGTATGAGGCACACAAGACATCAAATGAATGAGCAGGAATGTATACAGAACCCACTAACGGCAAAAAAAACAAACCAGTTAACATTTCCTCTGAGGGTGTTGATTTCACCATTGTGGCCAATGATACGCATAGGCTGAGCGCGATCCCAGCTGGGAAAGGTATTTGTTGAGAATCGAGAGTGAACCTGCACAAATAATCAAAAGAACAAATATTATCATGTACAATTCCATATTCTTTATTCATACTATGGAAACCCGATGCTAAAAGCCTAAAACAACACACACAAAATTGTGTTCAGGCAGCTCCAGTCAAAAGCATACTGCAGGGCAAGTACAATTTGAAACCCTAAGCTATACTTCGACCAAACACAATTTCCTTTTCACCACTCATTCGTAATTTTCATCCTCAACAACTGATCATAGAGAGCACTGCACCAAGTTTCTGCAAACATGATTTACTTGATAATGAGGTTTCTTACCAACTCACCCAATGCATCCAATCCAGCATCCAATTTCAATTAGTAATCAAGGGAGTGGAAGAACTTAAGAGATCATTCAAACCTCAATGCCTCAGAAGTCATTCCTCAACCTTGCACCTCTTCAGTTACTGGTTGTTCCCACGCTGTTTGTGGAGCATGGAGTTAGTGGAGAAACAAAACAAGTGAATGGATAAAATATTTACCAGGGCCATGTAGCTCGTAAACCTTTCATTGCCAAGATCTGCATAATAGTAATCCTTCAGCTGAATGGGCTTCAGCTGACCCTTGTACACAACAGTTCTACATAAAATCAAGTAACAGATTGAATTAAATGATCGTACAAATTATAAAACTTCGTGAAAAATAAAGCATGCGAAATATCTAAAGAACAAACCTTGAGGAAAGCGAACATATATAAAAGTCTTTAGCGCCACCAAGTTCAAGGTTTAATGCAGCTCGGATAGCAACCATTGACAGCCTTCTTAATATGTACATCTGGAAGGAAGGAAACGTAAAACAGAATCATATTTCAAGGTACATATGAAATTAAACTGCTCATTTTTTTTCTCTAAAACAACCCCACACTAGACCTCCAAAGGTTGATTCACAACATGGAAAAAAATACCTGTCGCTCGAGGTCAAGTTTTGACCTTGGGGTCGCAGTAAGGAACACTTGCTCAATAACAGGTTCTGTCTGCAAAGCAGACTTCCCCAAGTCTGAGTTATCTGTTGGGACAGATCGCCACCCAAGAACAGTGTGTCCAAGGGACTCTGCAACCTGAAAACATATGAAGAATTTTCACATAAATTCCATCGGACAAGAAATGAAGGTCACAATTAGGGATAGTAATTAACAAATTCACACAAAAAGATCCACCTAACAACAAAATGACACAAAAAAATTAAGCATTGTCCTACTGATGCACACCACAAAAAATTCTGAAGGACGCCGTCCAATAAGAAATTATATGAAATTATTCCGTTTTCATTTCCACATTTGTCTAAAAGCAACTAAAACAAATGTATTGAGTTCAACAATGTGATAAAGCTCCGCGTCAAAGGAATCATAAGATTACCTTTGCAAATACTCTTTTGCTTTCTTCTCTTCGACTCTCAGATGCAGGCAAGAAGAACATTCCAACAGCGTATTCGCCTGCCGGGGGAAGATCAAACCCGGCATCTTTGGTAACCTGAAAAAGAGCAACCCGCAACAACTATCAGTGCTGAGCATGAACAACTTGGCGATGAAACCATAACTTCAAGTGGATACATTCAACAATAATTAAATGTTCTTCAATCCCAAATTCATACTAATTTCTTTTCTTCAAAAAAAAAATCACAGAAAATTACCATGCACATTTAATATATTTAAATAACTAAAAAAAAATAATATCTAAACAGAAACAGAAATTTCAGAAAAATGTATGATCCATATAGAAGATTTTTCTATTTTTATAACGAAATAATCTACGAGAAAAATGATTTGAATTTCAGTTACGAGCACATGGCCTTGACCAACTGACTAACCAAAATTAAATATTTAATCTCATTAGAACCTGCCAAAAATAATACTAAATAAATAAATAAAAATTCCGAAAAATTAGAGATAATCCTCACCTCCTTGTAGAAGTCGTGAGGAACACCGACGAGAATCCCAGCTCCATCACCAGTATTCGTTTCGCACCCACACGCTCCTCTGTGCGTCATCCGCTCCAACATTTCAATTGCATCCGTAATCTGAAAAAACACACACAAAAAAGTAAATAAATAAATAAAACGACACCATAAACGTGCGTTTCGCAATTTTCATTTCCCACCAGCATAAACAAACACGACGGCGTACCGTTTTGCGGCTGACCTCGCCGGACAATTCGGCGACGAAGCCGACACCACACGAGTCCTTATCAAACGACGGGTCGTATAGCCCGAGGGGCTTCTCTGGAACGGCGGAGAGCATGTTGCGTACGACGACTCGGAGCTTCGGGGAGCGACCTGGACCGTCGGAGCGCCACAAATGGAGCCTCTCGGATCCGGACTCCCTCAATCGGGTCCCGAAGAACTTCTTCGCCAGAGCCTTGCTAGATTTCCGGGAAGCAGAGCAGGTCGTCACCGCCGCCCTGCTCCCGCCGAGCCGAGCTACCGGCGTCGCATTGAGCTGCGACGGCAGAAGTGACGATTTGGTTCGGAGCTGAACGACGGAACCGCCAGTGCTCGCCAACATTATTCAGAAATGGAATCGGATTGGATGCCGATAATTTGCAAATATATAATAATAATTATATAGAAATATATATGTAATATGTGCTTAGAATCTGAGTCGTTTCAGGAATCTTAATCCCGTTTTCGAAAGCTTGATTAGGAGACTAACACAGGATTAGATCCAGATTAACAAAGCGACTGAGGTTTTCCTCTGAGATCTGTAGACGACACCGTTTCGAGATTGGGGAGGTGAACGGCTGTAAGTTGGAAGGGGAGAAAAGATCAACAAATTTGCCGGTGTTTTCTGTTTCTGATCTCGATTTTCCGGGAAAGCAAGCGAGAAAGTGATTTTCCCGGAAAATAGTGAGAGAACTGAGAGGGAGAAGGAGAGGGAGAAGGAGGGGCAGCGCAACCAGGTTTCCGAGCGGCCCTTTCAGCTTTTGGGTTTCTATGAGCCTCTCAGAGCGGTGTTTTTATAGAAAAAAACAGAGGCAGGTTTTCTAGAGAGAGAGAGAGAGAGAGAGAGAGAGACGGAGCGGAGTGTTTAAGTGCTAGAGAGAGAAAAACAGGGGACTGTGGGACCACAGGAAGGGGAGAGAGCCGGGGCTAAATTTACCAAATGCTCACTGTTTCATTTATTTATTTTTTTAAACAAATAACATTATCACATGAAGCCGGGATTAATCTCACAATTAACTAGTAATAATATAATTCAAAATTTTTAATTTATTTTTCACGATTATCGAACTTAAAATCTCTTATTTAAAAACAAAAAAAAATATCACCAGACGACAACGTTCACGGTTTTATTTAAGTGACGGGTACAGCTCAGAATTAGCGAAATGCCACGTGGGCAGTAGCCGATGCGGCACGCGACAGCCGCTGATGGCTGATGGCTATGGCTGGGGCCCGCGTGAAATACTTTGGGTTTGAGATAGAGGAGAGAAGATTTTTTTTTTTTCTTTAAATGGGTAAACTCGTTGCGGGTTTTTGCTTTTTGATGTTTTTCTGTTTGCGTCAGGCCGCCTCTCGGTGTATCCGAGCCTGCAGATCTGACTAGGTTCGGATCCGAACCTCCGCGATAAAAAAAAAAAAAACTAATGAAAAGAGCTTGAAAACTTTGAGTTTTAATGATAAGGACAAAATAAAGGGTAAAGTGAATAGTATCAGGATTGATTTTTTAGTGTAAAAATATGATTTTTCGTTAAAGTAAACAGTACCGGGTGCTTTTCGTTAAAATTCCAAAAAAAATATGATAGGTAATTTGTTGATTTGGATAACTACGACGGTTACCGGTAATCAGGTTTCTTTTATTTATAAAGAAAATTAAACTCTCTATGTTATTCCGGGTTTTCAAGCTTGAATGACCAGTTTGTCCTTGGAAATCAAAATGTTTTCTTTTCTTTTCTTTTATGTTTCAACTACGATCCAGTTTAAATTGTATCGATAATATTTAATTGATTACTTAGTTAGAGATTGGTCGTTAATTCAACTTATAAAAAACTCAAGGCGGCCCACAATTTCATATTAAAATAAGATTATCGTGTGTCAAACATAAAACTTAATACATATATTTATTTTTCTTATTACATCTCTATCAAATAACGATCGACAAATAGTCTTTTTAATGTGAAAGTAAAAATGATTTAGTTGTTTTAGTACCAATCGCATCCTATCGCATTATCCTTGTGTTAATCTGTGTGTTTTTCTTTATCATATTTGTGTGCTAATTATGTCATTACATAAATTAGGAATTTTTAATCAGAATTTTTTTTCTCTAAATAAATAAAGGTTAATTTGGTAAATTAACCTAGTTATTAGTGATGCCGCAAGTGATGAAATACGCGGTCAGCAGATTTCATACGCGGCCAACAGTAAAAGTTGGTTTTAATTAACTTTGCTCAAAAGTCCTTTTTCTCGATTTGAAAATTTAATTTTTGTGGTTCTAGTAATCTGCTAATTAAATACAAAATTAATGACGATCGATAAGCTTAAAAGTGACCCCTCTTTTTGGATTGTTCTATCCACTGAAATTTTTGGCAGATTTTGTTTTAATTACTCCACATTTTGAAAAGTCTATCTTCACAAATGACCAAATTTAAGAAGTTTAATAATAAAACAGAAATAAAAGTAACCTGTCATGAATGACAAGTTGGTTCAGCGGTACTTGATTTCTATTTAGTTGGAAAAGACATTGAGATGGTTAGCGTTTTTATTATTATTTCATATTTTCTAATAATGTAAATAACTTGCGTTTTTCTCAAGATTAAATGTTCAAGTCGACTCATCTATGTATTTCTCATGAGTGAACGAACAAATGGATAAATGATGACAGAAGACCCCGTGAATGCTGGAAAAGAAACGGACGAATGTCTCACTCGGTGCTACTTGATCGCTAGTGTACAATCATGCGGTGCTCAGCGAAATGCTTCGCTCAACAACAATCGGCAAGGTTTGTCGACTACACTTAACAACAGTCTGTACGTCATCTCACTCTTAACAACTTTCAGCAACAGATGTCGATATACCATATCGCTCAGTAGGTTATGCTCGCAACACACTTTATTTTTAATGCCCTGAAGAAAAAAAAACAATGTCATTGTTTACCATGAACTATGAGTAAAGTTACTATTACTTAATTTTTCTTTGTTATTTTTTCTTAAATAGCCGTTTAATAACGATTTCGTTTTTACTTTTCAATTAGTAACCACTTTTAATTTTCAAAATAATAAAAAGTGAAACTTAAACTCAATTTTTGAAAACTCAAATATTTATTTTTTATTTTCTTTGAAAATTGAAAGCTACAAATAATTAATAAACAATATTTCAATTCCATTTAAAACAAAACAAAAAAAACAAAAAGTTAAAACAAAACTTCATCCGAAAAAAATAAAAGTTAAAACAAAATAGTTATCAAATAGTTTTAAGTACAAATCACGGATCCGCCGCTCGCACCATCACTCATGCTAATTACAGCTCACCTTGTAATCTTCTTGTTTAACCTTCTAATAATTAGCTGCAACTCACGTGTCATCACCTAATCCCACACCCTAATCACTCTACGCAATGATAGGTCTTTGGGAGTTTGGGATGGGACCAGCTATTCAGCTGTCTAAATCAAAGGGACTATATCATAAAAATATAGAATTAGTTAGGGCACTTTTTGAAAACCAGATTATAAGGACTCCTTTGTATCAAATATACCGAAAAGTACGGATGCCCAACAGACTTTTCAACATAGTCTCGAAAACGACGTAAATTTTTCCGCAAATTCAAAACATTGCCCCGTTACTTTTGCAATTTTTATTTCGATTTTTTATTTTTTATTTTTTGGTTTAAGGAGACAGCAGGGAAACACACACGTGGTGGGGATTTGGTGGCCACCAACCACTGCGATGTTAAGTGGGATTTTAACAGTAAAAAGTCCAGGCGCCACGTGGACTTTGGGTTGTCCCCCCAATACGATACGCTGTGTACCGAATCAGTGGAGACCCGACGCATGCGGACTCTCCTTCTTGCGACGACTTGTTTACTTTCACCAACCCAATGGAAATTCCGGTTTTCCCCAAATCCAAGCATGCGTAGTAGGTTGAATTGAATTTTCCAGGGTGTTGGAAATACGGTTAATGCATTAAGTGTGATAATATAATTAATTTAAAACTTAAAAAATAAAATTTCAATTTTATATTTAATGTACCAAGTCGTATTTCCAACACACTAAAAAATCTCTCGTATAATAGACATATATAGTATGTATCGGAAGAATCATGGCTTTTTTTTTCTTCAAGAAATGAAAGCTACGATTGGCGAGTCTTTGCCTATGAGGTAGTTCGGTAACTTACCAAAATACAAGTGTTTTCACACAGAAAAAAAATGAATACAATGTGCTTTTAGAAGTAAACAAACCGACTAAAACAATCGCACTGTTATGCGTTTGATTTTTCACATGACAATGCGTATCGGATTGTCATATCACCAAATAGTATTCTTGTTATAAAGAGAGGTAACAGTATGCTCACATATTGAAAGTTTAATAGTTTGTAAAGTACATTTATGATGTTATACTTTATAGAGGAAACTTTGGTTTGACCTCCTAAACTATTACCTCAGTTGTGATTGACCGCTATAACTTTTTTTTTTGGTAAATTAACCTCTTAAACTATTCAAAATTAGCCAATTAATCCCTCAATGTTAGATCGATGAAATTTCGCCTACTTTGCTATCAAATACTGGCACATGACAATCACGTGATTCACTCTTAATAGTAAAGTCGTGTTAGTATATGATGGCAAAATGGATAAGATTTGATCGAATATGACAGTGATAGGTTAATTGGCTGATTTTAATAGTTTAGACGAATACTTTCAACTAACGACAGTTTACCCGATTTTATATCGTAGTTGATAATGACAAATACACTACGTATAATGGAGAATGATGATGATTAGTTAAATGTGCACACATATGCTTAAATAAGCAGATTTCAAAATTGTTCTTTGTAAGATTAAATTGATTGATACATCGACAAACGATAACTTTAGTTTGTTGTAAAACTTGTTTTATATTTTGCACGTAAACATGCATGAGATGAAATTACACCAATAGATAAAGACCTGTCATACCACACGACTTGCCGCCCACAGCCCAAAAGAAATGGATTGGGTTGGAATTGGATGCGATTAAGATTTAATTAGAATCGTGATCATGATCGTCGTTTTTATCGACGAAGTGGTTTGTGTTGTATTATGCTCATAATTCGTATTCTCACTAAAGTTACACGACCGACGACGGTTTGTTTTGTTGGCATACATTAATTTATAGAACGTCTAGGATATATTCCAAATCCATGCAATAGTTCAAGAGGTCACGCGACAATTTATCTTACTTTATATCGTAAAAGTCGCTAGGCGCTAGTCGGGCGGCGGGCTGGGGCCTAGCGCCTAGGCGGCTGGGCGGGGCCTAGGCGGGCGCCTAGGCGGATTAGGCGGATTTAAGTAAATCTATCATATTTCATGTAAATAAGTGTCTGCTTCTACTTGAAATATATATAATTTCATCATAAACTACAAAATAGAATGCATATATATCATGAAGTATTGGAACATAATGAAAACATGTGAAATAAGGATATAATGTTTGTTCATTCAAGTATGCAACAAGTCTCTTACAATTTATTGGAAAAAAAACAAAATGCAAAATGAAAGTTATATATTTTATGTCTAAGTGAGTTGCAACCTAGGCGGGTCTAGGCGGTGGGCTGGGGCCTAGGCATTAATCGGGGCGGTGGGCTGGGGCCTAGCGCCTAGGCGGGGATTTTTAGAACAGTTAATGAGAAATACACTACATATAATGGAGAATGATGATTATTAGTTAAAGAGTAATGCTAGGAAGATCAAATTTTAAAACCAAATTAGGTGAACCAAATGATGTGGTTGTTGATAATTGGATTATTATTTAAGTGTTGATTAATGTGCTTATTTTATATTGGTGATGCATCATTTGGTTTAAAAATTCGGTCTCCCTAGCATTACCCTTTAGTTAAATGTGCACACAAATGCTTAAGCAACCAAGTCTTCTTTTTTTTAAAAAAAAAAAAAAGGGGACCAGCATGTGGTTTTGTCATGGCAGTCCACCCTTTCGGGGGTCGGAAGACAGACATATTTGATGGCAAAGTGGATAAGATTTCATCGAATATGACAGTGATGGGTTAATTGACTGATTTCAATAGTTTAGACGAATACTTTCAACTAATGACAATTTACCCTACTTTATATTGTAGTTGATAATGACAAATACACTACGTATAATGGAGAATGATGATGATTAGTTAAATGTGCGCACAAATGCTTAAATAAGCAAGTTTCAAAATTGTTCTTTGTAAGATTCAATTGATTGATACATCGACAAACGATAACTTGAGTTTGTTGTAAAACTTGTTTTAGATTTTGCACGTAAACATGCATGAGATGAAATTACACCAATAGATAAAGACCTGTCATACCACACGAATTGCCGTCTACAACCCAAAAGAAATGGATTGGGTTGGAATTGGATGCGATTAAGATTTAATTAGAATCGTGATCATGATCGTCGTTTTTATCGACGAATTTGTTTGTGTTGTATTATGCTCATAATTCGTATTCTCACTAAAGTTACACGACCGACGACTGTTTGTTTTGTTGGCATACATTAATTTATAGAACGTCTAGGATATATTCCATGGAATAGTTCAAGAGGTCAAATGACAATTGATCTTACTTTATATCGTAGGTGATAATGAGAAATACACTATGTAAAGTGGAGAATGATGAGGATTAGTTAAGGAGTAATGTTAGGGAGATCAAATTTTAAAACTAAATTAGGTAAACCAAATGATATGGTTGTTGATGATTGAATTATTATTTAAGTGTTGATTAACGTGTTTATTTTATATTGGTGATGCATCATTTGGTTTAAAATTTTGGTCTCCCTAGTATTACCCTTTAGTTAAACAAGTCTAAATATTTTTTTTTTCGTTTTTAAAAAAGGGACCAGCAGGTGGTTTCGTCATGGCATTCTACCATTTCGGGTGTCAAAAGACTCACATAAACATTTCAGCCTCTCCTTGACCACCATCGTGTGATTCATCAGTGCCAAAAATTGAACCCAATATGCGCCATGTTAAAAATTATTCTTTGTCATAAAAGTTGCTTTGTATTTTGCATGTAAGCATGCATGAGATTACACCTATTGATAAAGACCTCTCATTGTCGTATACAACCCAAAAGAAATGGCTTGGGTTGGAATTGGATGCGATTACGATTTAATTAGAGTCGTGATCATCAACGTCGTTTTTATCGACGAATTCGTATTCTTACCAAATTTACGCAAACGACGACGGTTTGTTTTTTTTGTTTGGTGGTACGTTAATTTATAGAACGTCTAAGATAAACATGGTGACTCGGATATGGATAATTACTGAATTTTATTTATAATAAATGGTCATAATCAAACATTAGCTTTAAAAAATTAATATAATGTCTAATTAAAATAGGGAACTTTAACGAAAAAACTTCCGGTACTGTTCACTTTAACGAAAAACCACATTTTTACACTAATAAGTTAATCATGGTACTATTCACTTTACCCTTATTTTGTCATTATCGTTAAAACTCAAAGTTTTCAAGCCATTTTCATTAATTTTCCTATTAAAATAATCAAACATTAGCTTTAAGAAATTAATATAATGTCTAATTAAAGTAAGAATTTACGACGGACCCAATATATGTGGATCCAATTAGTTTTGCCAAAGCACTGTGCCGGCCCCGTTATGTATGCATTCGTAATTATATCTACGAACTAAACTAATTCGTTGAACTCATTTTGTCCTTAATTTGGAGTAAATAGTTTAGAGTTGTCATCTTCAGAGAAAGTATTTTTTGATTAGCAATAAAGATGAACGTATTAAACAGTACAATGTACCGGTGCATATTATGTACGATTTACAATTATATCTATAAATTAAGAAATATGTTAATTCACCTTTTGTTCTTAAGTTAGAGTTATGAAAATGTTGCCGTTGTTTTTCGAGAAAGTAATTTTTATGATCAACAAAGATCAACCGCTGAGACTTGATTTGTTTTTAGAAGAATTAACAATCAAACTCAATAATCAAATGAATTAAATCCGAGACATTTTAAGATAAAATACCATTATAATATATGAAGTGGTAATTTGTGGGGAGAAAAATTTTGGTGTGAAAATGATAGAAAAATAGGGACGGGTGAAAATTGATTGGGAAGTTATGGTCCAGATAGCACAGTGCACACACGGACAAATGAAACACGTGTCATTGACAGCTATCGACTCAACATTGTTTTGTGACTTGTCATTTCTGTCAGAAAATTCAAAGCCTTTTGTCTTTCCAATTTATTTATTTGGTTTTTTGTTTACTAACATTTGAACAAAAAAGTTATCATATATGTAGAAGCACATTTCTTGGGATCTGTGATCATGACCGTTTATCGTACATCGTGTAATAAGAAATTATTTGAAATTTAAAATTAAATATGAATGGTACATAACGAAAACTGACTGTACGATATACGATGAACGACCATTATTACGGAATCCTCCGGAGCACAGGATTTGAATCTGAAGAGTTCAAATGTTAAATTATAAGTTTTCTTGCGTAGAAACAGAATGCGAAACATTTAAAAGAAATTTTAGTTTGTTTTAAATGTTGTACACATGTAAATAAATATTAACATATGACGAAGTATTTTGATAAGTGATATTTGATAAAAAAAAAATTCAATTGTTGTCAATACAACTTGTAAAGACATGTCTAATAAGCGTTACATCAAACACTTAGCAAACACAAAAAGAACTTGTACTAAACAGTTGAAAGGTCATAAAAAAAACCTTCACAATTATATTTCTTGAATTCCGAGTAATCCTGAGATCACATTGATCCCAATGTACATCCATCATTACATCACTATTTAGTTTATGTGAGAAAATGTTGTTTGAGGATTGCGAAACGAATTTTGTTGGAGTGTGAAAAACTCGTTTGGCTTAATTGTTACAAGCAAACATCGATGGGACCTAAATCTTTTCACTCTTTAGGACCTGATTGACCATGACCATGATCATAACGCTACTCCTAAAGTATGGTTCAGATCAATGATCGATGACTAAATCAGGTCCACAGCCACACGTGGTCTTTTCTTATGGTGGCAATTAATTAAATATATTTGGGAATGGGTCCATGTTGGCACCATATTCCACATTCGACTAGCGCTGCATGCGAACAATTATTTTTAAGGAAAACTTATGAAAAACGCTTGAAAACTTTGAGTTTTAATGATAAGGACAAAATAAAGGGTAAAGTGAATAGTAACATGATTGACTTTTTAGTGTAAAAATGTGGTTTTTCGTTAAAGTGAACAGTACCGGTTGCTTTTCGTTAAAATTCCCTTATTTTTAAGGGGTCTCTGTCCAGCCGAATGTGAATCTAATTAAGCTTACTGGCTTAACACTTGGATTAGTCTTTAAACACTTGATTAGACATGACTAAGTCTATGAGTCCAAAGGCGATGTACATTGGGACTAAGGCGGTTCCAGGACCATCCAAAAGTCAAAAAACAAGCATGCGAAAGTCCTTTGTGTTTGGTACGAGTTTTGTTTTGTGCCCACCTAGGGTTCAATGTAATGCATGATAGTCGTATCTCGGAAACACTTGGCAAGTTGCATCGACAAATGCTCTCGATAGCTAGCACTCATCAGATTGCTTTGGCAAATGTTGATATATGTTGACTAGTGATGTGAAAAATTATTTTTCAAGGGTCTCTGGCATGCCGAATGTGAATCTAATGAAGCCTACTGGCGTAACACCTGGATTAGTCTTTAAACACTTGATTAGACATGGTTATATCTATGAGTTCAAGGGTCATGTACATTGGCATCAAGGTGGTTCTAGAACCATCCAAAAGTTGGAAAAGAAGCATGTGAAGGTCTTTTGAGATTTCTCCAAATGTTTGGTATGAATTTCTTTTGTGGCCATGTAGTGTTTGATGTAATGTATGCTAGGCATATCATAGCAGTACTTGACAAATTGTATCAACAATACTCGACAAATGCTTTCGATAATTAGCATTCATTAGATTGCTTCGTAAAGTATCGATATCTATTAACTATTGTAGTGAGAAATTACTTTTCAATAGTCTCTGCCCTGCCGAACGTGAATCTAATTAAACTTACTGGCTTAACAACTCTTTAAACACGATTAGACATGACCATATCTATGAGCCTATCAGTAATAAGTTCCTTTCTCTTTTTAATAGTATACGTATATAAACAAATGAAGAACATCTACAACCATGAATCATGACTTAGTCAACTAGCCGCCCTGCATGTGGAGATTCATCCTTTAAATATTAGGATCCCATCTTTAGTCATCAATTCTCTATAACTGCAACCTTATTGAATTTCAGTTTCTGATCAACGTCCTTTAACCTTGTACACATTAGCATTTTACTATTCACATATTTATATTGCCAACTTTTTATTTCATTTATTAAAAAATTTAATTTATAATTTCACCCTCATTATCACGTCCAGAATATTGGATGAGCAAAATTAGTGAATAAACATAAATTTCAAAATTTAAATTTATTTAACAATAATAAATAAGGCGATGAGCGTTACCACCATTTGAGGGTGATGAAAAAAAATTTACCCAAAAAAAAAGCTATATTCAAGATACCACAAAGTTTATTAACACAAATTCTGCACAAAAGAAAGCATGCATAAATCAAAATTGTAATTCAAATAAAAAAACACCAGTTCTTCAGTTAAATTAATTCCCATTGGCAAGACTAGTTTTACTGCAACTCCGAAGCAAGATGGAGGTGAGGGATGGAGTTCATCCGAACCAGATGACCTGCCAACCTCGCAAGGCAATTGGTTACATGTCTTTCATCGACGAATAAACAAACGGAACAGAAACCCTAAGAGAAGAGAAAAGGTTTTCTCTCTCAGCATATTTCGTAACCACCGCCCTTAATATAATTAATAATTTCATCATGTTCAAGGAGAGCAATTAGAACAAGAAAAAGTTGGTTCTCTTATTTAAATATTGCAATTGACCATACCTTTTGGCCACAATATTTTAAATCGCTAATCTCAATAAATTATGGTTAAACATTAAAAAAAAAGAATTATAAAAATGGTGTGCCTAAGATTGTGTGATTTAAAATTTTGAAAGCATTGTTTGACATCTTTCTTGATGAGGGTAGTTGAATAAGAAAATAAATTAAATCTTAAACAAGTTTATTAGAGTTCGTTTGAAAATACCTTTAAAACGACTTAAACGGTTTTTGTATAAAATGTTTTTAGGCTCCAAAAACACTTAAAGTGTTTTTTCATGATCCACTTGCTTCTTCACTAAGGATTTGTTCAAAAATATTTTCATTAAAAATGTTTTCAGTAATTTTAAAAGCAGTTTAAAACGAATCCAGCTGCTTGTCCACTAATGACATGGGATTGCATGGAAAGACAAAATCTATGACAGATTGATTAGCAATGTAATTGTCATTTAGCCCTCCCGTGCAACACAAAAGCACAAGCACGTCATAGACATTGGATGTGTAATTAGTAATATAATTAAGTTTGGGCAAGTTGTCCCCTCATAAGATATCTCATTTGAAATTTTAATATTAAGTTGGGCAAGTTATCCCTTCATAAGATATGTCATTTGAAACTTTCTTCACGTAGGGTTTGTCTTGTTGATCCTCTCCTTTCTTTTTCGAAAAATGAATCGAAATTGTCATGTTGTTAAAAGATGTATGAAACGTTTCTATGAAACCCTAAACCGAACTAAAATGAATTGAACACGACTTGATCAGTTATGGATATCCACCCTTCTTCATGCGTGCCCTCAAAGAGATAGGAAAGCTACTAATTTATACACCTAATAGGGGGAAATGAGAGGCAGAAACTTTTCAGACTTATGTACAACATGTGCATTGCTTAAAAAAAAAAAGTTTATGCCACCCCTATAAGGGGCATTGCCAATAGGGTCCCTTTATATGAAACCATGTTCATGAACATGAACTGAAAGACTTTTGACTTTGGAGAGAGTTGATTTTATTTTAATTATTTTTGTATAATTAATTAATATGATATTTTAATATAAGGGGAGACATATATATATTTTACTATAAAAAGAGGGAAATTAAGCTAAGTCACATAATAATGTGGCGATTATAACTAACTATCGAACTCAACAAAAATATTATACACCATTGTCATCTATCCTCTCTTATTAGTTGGTAGAGATATATAGTTCTTTTTTATTTGAGTAATTTTTTTTATTAATTTAATTGGTTACAATAATTGAATGAAACCCATAATGTTAGAATGAGAGCCATTCTGATCGTTGTGTCCGAAGTCCGCAGACGAGATATCTTCACCGTTCAAGAGAGAGAGAGAGAGAAATTCGAGCTGTTCAAGTTTATGGGTTTTTATAAAGTGGGTCAACGGAATGAACTAATAAGAACAATATAATTGGAAATTAAATGGTCTAAATCTCTTAGTCCGTAAGTTTTGGACACATAAATCTAGAGTTGATCTCAATCCCATAATGTCATTGTCACCTACTTATCAGCATGCAGTCATATGCGCATGCATAATTATATTTTTATACGAATAAAATTTGGAAACTAACTAACTTACAGTCACGGATGCGGCTCCTCGCAGCCGTTGGTTAATTTGTTTTTGTTTGTATTTTACATATGGAATCCAGATTTTGGTTGGAGGAGACATAAGAATTTGATTGCAGCGTGCGGCTGTGCGCTGGTTGTGACTGTGTCTCGCTAGGGTTTGGAGACTTTGTAGGTCAAGAAAGGTCCCATGCATTTTGGCGTAGACCCAGCACAATTGGCAAAGGGGAAAGAACTAGATTTTTTTTAGTGTAACGATCACATTGTTATATAAATTTGTTCATCTAAATATATAATGTATAGTATGGGTAAATGACGTAGTTAGAAATTATGGACATACCTTATAGTATTAATAAACGAATCCAACTGTTAACATAAGTGATAAGTGAAATTATAACACCTCATGACACGCTACAACAATAACAAAGTCTTATCCCACTAAGTGAGATTGGCTGCATAAGTTTTAGAATGCTATTGTGTTTGGTTTTATGTCAAGTATTCTGTTAGTTCCAAGTACTCGATGTCTTTTCTTAAAGTCTATTTACAAGTCTTCCTCTACTTTTTTTCCCCTGAGCATCTGTCTCTTAATCGTATCTTTCAACCGAATCATTTGTAGGTCTTCAATTCATATGTCTAGACCGCCTTAATTAATCCAAAAATAAATAAATTAAAGCATAAGAATGTTTTTATGAATGATAAGAGTCCGTGAATACTTTCTTGCTTTAATTATTTACTTTTTGTTCAATTACTTGACGTGCTTTTATTCCTTTGTTATTTAAGAAATGAATTATTTTGGTCAAATATTTAGAAAAATAATGATATTTGGCCGTTTTAGTTGTTTATTCAAATGGTCGTTTGAGTAGTTGAGGAGTCCTTCGATCATTATGCTCATTACTCCTTCGTAGAGTCCAAGAGTCAATGCTTTTCTTGCTAAAATCCAATTTTATTTTGTTTATGAAATTAAAATTCAATGTTCAAAACAATAATGCTATATATTCAATAATATTTTCTTTAATTTTAATTGCCAAAATACGTAGTTATTACGTACCTACTTTTCATACAAAGTATACGGTCAATCCACCCGGTATCAGTTGGGTTTGGAACACACAAGATAAATTTTTTTAGTTTGTCGAAAACACAGCCCAATATACTATTTTTTTTTTTTAAAGTCTACCAATTTTTTTTTTACACATAATATTCGAATTGTGTTTATAGGACATTGTCTGCCCTCCATGTTCACATGCCCTCTCATGCCCTCCTGTTTGTGTAATCACGGTTAAGGCACGTCAACATTTTATATTACTATTCATTTTTGTCTTATTATCTTTATAAAAAATAATATAAAATGTTAACGTAGCTTAACCGTGACCACACATAACAGGAGGGCACGAAAACAAGGAAGGCAGACAATCCTTGTCTGTGTTTATAATACATTGAAAATTTTCTCTAAAACACACACGATTATCATTGGTTCTGACAGGACCAGCTTTCAGATTATGTCCGACACGCGCTGTAGGATTAGAGGTCACGGTTCTGGTGTTCCATGTGCTGTGCCAAATTGATTTACACTCTTGATAAAAAAACGTGGATACAAACAATAATAGAAGAGTCAAGAGACAAAATACAAAGGATTTATTAACATTCAGGTTTGCATTTGAGGCTTCGAGTTTGAATTTTCATCTTGTTAGTACGATTCTTCACACCAGCAACTATTCACTCATGTTATTAAATTTTATATACATTATATCACGTGAAGTAGTAATGCAACAATGATAATTACTAAGGAGATTTTTGAACTCTCCATGAACTTTCTATCACATCACAGTTTAACGTCAATTCTCGTGCCAACATTATAAAATAAAGAAAACTAACGAAAAGTCCAAAAAAACTTCTCTTTTAACGAAAATCCCTTTTTAAAGGTATAGTGAATAGTGCCAGTTAAATGTAAAAATGTGGTTTTCGTTAAAAGTGAACAGTACCGGGAGTGTTTTGTTAAAACTCCATATAAAATATAGTGTCACAACATATAATGACAGAGAATCCATGAAGAGTCCAACTTTTGAAAGACTCCCCTTAACATTTCTCCGCTACAATATGTTTGCCACACTTAAAAACACTCACGAGGGAGGCCAAACACAAAACTAATGAAACAATGACTCGTCAATTGCTTGACTTGCAGTTGCGGGGTCGAGTTTTCTGCATGGTGTCATGGCATGCGTTTCTTTCGACGCTCTTCTCTCTTTTTCTTGTTGTCTGGTCAAATAGTTGGTTGTATTTGTATATACAATTGTCAAATTGTGTTCCACAAAATGCAAAGAAAGGACAAAGAGCTTAAGACTTTTTCCTTTCGAGATTTGCAGAGTCAAAAGTGAAACTTGTGCGCTAAGAAAGCACATTTGACACCCCAATCCGAGACACTAATCACACTAATTGGTAACTAATTAATCCAACTTTAATTGTCTTTGTTGCAATCACATTAAACTTCTTTAATTATCTTTGACATGCTTAGTACATAATTAATTGGTGAATTTTAAACTTGCTTGAGTGTCTTGCAAAAAGAAAATATGCAAATACAAAAACAAGAGAAACCAGCATTGCTGCTCTTCTCAAACGAATTGCAAGTGAAACCTGCAAAAGAAAAAAAAAAAAAAAAAAAACAAAGAAAACCCAACTCCCCCTTCCCACCTTTTATCGCTCCTTCTTTTGCTTTTTGGGAATGGGGTGTGATATCTACACACCCCATTTTACTTCTCACACACCTTTTTAATTTTCGACCGTCGGATCAGATGAATTGAAAAAAATCAACGAACATAAATTATCAAGGGGTGTGTGAGAAGTAAAATGGGGTATGTGGATAGCACACCCCTTTGGGAATATCACAGTGAAGGAAGATGAAGAAGAAATAGAGAGGAAAAGACTATGAAGAAGGAAGAAATGAGAGAAAATACGAGTTCAGAAGGAAGGAGGAGATGGAGGGTGTGTGCGTCTCGAAAGATTTGGAAGTGAGAGAAATAAAGGGAAGTGAGTGCATGGGTATTTGAGAATTAGGGTTTTGGGAGTTAATATCTTTTTATTATTATTTATTAGGCTTAAATGTCAACATGGTCCCTGTGTTTTACTTTATCGGCCAATTTAGTCCCTGTGTTTACATCCGTTAGCCAATTCAAGACAATCTGTTAAAATACTGTTAAAATTGACATGTTCTTGGCACATGAGAGGACAAAAACTTAATTTTATTGTACACCCACTAAACTTGGTCACAAGTACATAAATAGAGAAAGTCATTCATTTAAATTTTAATTATGAGATTATTGTTGACTTCTTGTTCGATTTCAGTATAAATGAGACTACATTTATTCCAATTAAATCTGCACGTAAACTTGATCACAAATATATTCCTATATGCACAAACGAAAACAAAAAGCAACTTCAAAGTGAACTCTAGCAAGATCACAAAGAAAACTAATTCCATGCTTTTGTAAACGTAAAAAATAAAACCCATGCTTTAATTCCAAATAGTATAAAATGAAGTTGCTTTGAACTCCACAAAAAACAAGTACTACATGGTCTTTCTCGTACATAGATACCCTACTGCCAAAGAAAAACTAAAACAACTCAAACTACAATCAAATATTCTTTTTCTTTGAACTTGTAGTTGCGTTCGTTGTATAAACAGCTTTGCCATGTGGTTTCCATGAATATGAAGTTCCAGACGTACTTGAAGTTTAAGTTGTAGTTTGTATGCTTAGCCTGGATATGCTAGGCATGTACATACTAGAGCCTGAGGCTGTTTGCGGCATTGGAAGCCTAGCTTGCAAAGAAGTTGGGGTTGCACTTGGCCTTGTCACATTTGGTATAATGAAAGTGCCTTCTCCAGGCCTAGACATATTAGAGCATATGACTGTTTGTGGCATTGGAGGCCAGTTTGCTTGTGAAGAAGTTTTGGTTCCAATTGGTCTTGTCTCTGTTTGACATGTAATTGGTGTCATTGACACATTTGGTGTAGTGAAAGTGCCCCTTCTAGGGCCTCTAGTGATGGTTGGTTGAACAAAATTTTGAGGTGGATGAAACTGCAAATGTAAGTATTAAACAATTGTATCTGATAATATATGTGTAGGTTGGTAGATGTATTAAGAAAATGAAGCAAGGAATGTAATATGATAACTTACATTGGCATGATTGAAGTATTTAGGTTGGGAAGTCTGTTAAGACTTCATATCCCAAGTCTCTATATATCTCTGACTGAAGCGTTGTCTTCTTAATCTTAGGATCATCTTTAATCCTACCCATATATCTTTCAGAAAGAAAAGTTGAAATTATGTTTTTGTTAGAGAAGCCCTTTTGAACATGAATGACCAGGAGTGTAGCTTTTGATTTGAAAAGTATTTTCACCCTGCATCACAGAAGCAAACAACCTTTAACTGCAACCTTGCTTGCACTTAGCAGACAACCTGATCCTATCATTCTTCCCTATCTTACCTTCATATGATCGTATGACTCCATATTTTTGTATAGATTGCTTTAACACATTTTTACTTGGAAATTTCATCCCAACATCGAATTGTGGGTTTTCCATATTAGTGTCAACATTAAACTTTTTGCATCTACGACCATGTCCTTCTTCATCAGAGTTCAGTGGCGAATGTAATTCATCTAAGTTATACTGCTTCTCATCCATGTTCAAATCCTCAACCTGTATATCCGCTTCCCAATTGTTTTTTTTTTGTTTCTTACTGCATCCAGTGAAACTCTCTGGTGTACCTGCATTGTCATTGAAATTGTCATCTTCAAGCATTGCATCATTATCTTCATCATATAAGGAAATGTCTGTATCAGAATCACCAGTGTCACCATCATTATCGCTTTCCTCATAAAGGGAATTCTCTGTATCAGATTTTTGCTCACCATCACCATCATATTCACACTCTTTGGTTTGTGTCGGTACATCATAATAATATTGAGGTTGACCATGATACAAAGCAATTCTCTCTTCTTGAAATAAGAATTCATTGCTAAAACCATTTCGGCAATACCTGTTTTCATCAACCTAACTAAACAATTCTGTAGGGAATTCATTGAATGATTCTTCATAATTTATTTGAGCTTGTAATAATGGTGGTTGGGTTAAAACCTCAATAACTTGAGGAAAATCTGCACACATAAAACGAAATATGCATTATTATTAAAGAAAGGCTTATGCCGATTACAGAATGCTATGGTTATTAGAAAAAAAAACATCTAAATTCAAAGGAGCTAACTTTGTTAGTCATGGTTTCATACGACAAGTTGCAACCAATAAAAACCAAGTAAAGTGATATCCTTATTTTCTTACCCAGTCTACCAAGCCATCTCAATTGATTATAAAAGCACACAACAAATCCAACAAATCAAACCCTAGACCCCAACAATATTGAAAGCCGAAGACGATCGTCACCTTGATTGTTTGGTTCAATTCGTCTACTTGTCATCTTCTCTGGAGTAGTCACCAAAATCTCAATCGGCAACCCCATAAATTATGACCTAATGGATGAACCCTAAATCTCATAGTATTCAAGTGGGTGAAACAAAGCATCAATTCTTAAAGATATGCATTGCATATGTTATTGGGTCTACAATAAAATTACATTTTTGTCCTCTCACGTGCCTAGCACATGTCAATTTTAACAGTCATTTAACGGATTGTCTTGAATTGACTAATGGATATAAACATAGGGACCAATTTGGCCGAATTAAAAACATGGGGATTAAATTGGCCAATAGAGTAAAACACAGGAACCATGTTGACATTTAAGCCTATTTATTATTATTACTATTATTAAACATATCCACCTAAAACAAAAAAAATAAACTATATATAAGTAAATACCTAAGTGAAATTATTAAATTTCAAAAAATATATTAGGGGCCCATTTATTCGCCTCTAATAGTTGAAACCTGTTAATGCACAAAATCAGCTAGGACTTTGGTACAACAGAAAGTGTCAAGTTTGTGACATTCGCTAGATTGCTCTGGTCACTAGTGTGGATAAGTATGTAAATGGATAGAGACAGGGAAGCAAACACAAGATGTACGTGGTTCACCTAGATTGACTACGTCTACGGAGTAGAGGAGTTCTCATTAATTGTGAAGGGTTTACACAAGTACATAGGTTCAAGCTCTCCTTTAGTGAGTACTGGTGAATGATTTAGTACAAATGACATTAGGAAATATTGTGGGAGAATAATCTCATTTTATAGAAGAGAGTTTATAACTTTGTTATGATATTGACACGTGTCGTGTTGTGATTGGCTTTTGACGTCGACACGTGTTGCGCTGTGATTGGCCTCCTGGTTGGAGGGAAACTCTTTTGGGTCCTTGACGATATAATGTTGACCGGTGCTCGGTAATTTCGGGATTGGTCAAGTATGGTACAAACAAAACTAATAGCAACAATTTTTGTTTCGCCCCTATTACTTCTATTAGAGGCAGATTTATATATTCGTTCCTAATGCAAAGTAATAGAAGCAAATCCATATTTTTGCCCTAATCTACCGCCCCTAATAGTCAATATTCTTGTAGTGATGATGTGATTTCATGGAATGAGAGTGCCACAAAGTTGGTATCTCAAGTCAGTCACGGGCTATCATGTTGAAGACATAAAATGCATGAGAATGTTCAATTGACTTGATATACTGCTATAATGGAATCTCCATAATAGGTAAGTGATATGTCGATAAAAGTTGGTGAAATTATAAATATGATTTGTAACATAAATAAATGTGATGTTTAATTGACTTGATATATTGCTATATTGGAATCTCCATTATAATAAGTGACCTGTCAAGAAAAAGCCACTGAAATTATCAATATAATTTGTATTAGAAATAAAATTTTGAGGCCCCAGGGTGATGTTGGTGGTGGCTCATGCCTCTCCAAATTCCAAAGGGTAGATGGTGGTAGGTTTGTTTATTATTAGTTGATCAACCATACACTATATGAGTGGGTTGGTAGCTCAAAACTATATTGGTTGTTGGATTAAGGTTAATGAGTCTAATAGTTCCTCTTAATGATAATTAAACAATATTTGTTTAGAATTTGACAATAAGGTCACACTCATGAATCATCACAAAGTGATTAACTATTCTCACCAACCCCCTTAAACCCAATTCACATTCCCTCTAGCTTATTTGACTTGAAATTCTCTACTTGCTTTTAGCTTTTGCTTGGTAAAAAAGCGACTTTTTAACAGCATAAAAAAAATAGGTAACAAAAATGCTTTTGATATATTTGGCAAGAACTTATGCAAAAGCATTTTTCTACAAGATTCGGTGGCATCTGAAACCGTCGCCAATGCTGATTTTTAGTTATTTTGGCTGGTGGGAGATTTTTACTCTAAAAACTCAGGCGGGATGCCTGACACGTCATTCGTGGAATATAATATATCTTACGAAAGCATGAAACTTCTATAGTTTTGTTTTACTGAATCTTATACTAGTCTAGTATCCTTGTCAAAAGAGAGATTTTTCAGCGTGTCAGAAATACAGTTCGGAACACAAAATGTAATATAATACAATTGGCTGTAAACTTAAAAAAATAAAATTTCAACTAATAGTATTATGACACTTGATATATCATGTCGTATTCCTGGTATTGAAAAATTTTTCCTACCAAAATTTATATCGATTTTGACGGAAAAGGATCCGACTGTTCATCATACATCGTGCGGTCAGAAATCATTTCAAATTTTAAAATTTAAAATTAAATATAAATAGTACCTAACGAAAACTGACCGCACGATGTATGATGAACGATCACGATCTCGAGAATCTTAGGATTCTCAGAAAAAAAGATCCGACGAGGATCCTTTTACGACTTTGACGAAGCACAGGAGTCTCTCTTTTTCAGTGAGCATCCTTACTTTCCCTTTTGGAGTGGACCAAGAATCAAAGAAAAGAAGGGAATGCTGCAATATAAAGCAACATCATGAAACACACTTCCATTATTTCTCAAGGGCTTCTTTTAGGCTCTTTTTTGATGTCTGGATAGTCCCCATTCGTCACGAAGAAAATAATTATTGCTCATCATAAAGATGGTTAAAAAACTTCATTCAAGTGGTCCATATCTTACTTGACTTGGAAAGGTGAGAGGGTAGGAAATGCACAACACGTGGGAAGGTATTTTATATTTTTAGTTGGATGGCTAGGCCCTACAAAAATACCGCCAGATTAAAAGCAAGTTGGTTGAGATGGTTTGTATATGATGCCACGATGGAATGTATTTTGAACCGTCGTCCGAAAACAAAAAAGAAAATCACATTAATACAGGTAGATGAAGATGATGATACTCACGAACACTTCATCAATTGGGCAAGTTTTGGTAGCTTAAATCACATTTTGGTATGTGGTAGGCACCTGTTTTTCAGGTGGGTGGATTTGTTTTTCACATGCTTTTTCTGGTGCTCAGTTCCCATCTGTCACCATACGAGAAATTTTTAGTTGTGACGGCAACACAAGTGGTACACCACGTGTTTTAATAGAAATGGTGGAAAATTTTATTTTTTAAGTTATTAACTTTTTAGCGCACATATCCCACCATTTATTTAGTAACACGTGGTGTATCACCTCGTGTACCGATCACATTAAAAAATCTCTCGTCACCATACAATCATTTTCAGGCCTCAATAATTTGGTTAAAGGAGAGGCGGCGCAGAAGAACTTGTACATTTGCAGAATGCATTCATTGGGCCCCATATGTTGCCGACAGTTTTGCCTTGAGAAAACCAGAGCCCATTATTGGCCCAACAATTTATTCTGTTGCCTGAGATGGGCTATTATATGGGCCTTTTTGGGCCAAATTTTTATATGTGGATCCCAATTTCTGGAGTTAGGATATACCTACATCCTCGGGATGCTACAGTGGCATTATGAACCAATAACACGATGTCATGTGTTTTAAGTTACTCACGTGACATCACGGTATTGGTTTGAAACACTGCCACCTTCCCATCCCAGTTTCATGTAAGTCCTTCATTTTGTATGCCAAAGAGAGGGTTAAAGGAACATCAACAAGAAAAGAAATTGAGATTGGAATATGAAGCAAAAGAATAAACAAATTTGTTGTTCCCGGAAGGGCCATAAACACAACGAAAGCAGCCAACCAGCTCACAAACGGCTCACAAAAAAAACTGAACCAACAATGTTAAAAGAGATCAAACCGGATCACAAAATTTTCAAGAGTCTAACCCCGAACTGTTTTGAATTGCATGATCTAAAGCTCGGTGTCACATAAACGAATCATCAGTCCTGAAACCATTCTTCGAGCAAAGGGAATGTAACTCAGGCTGTACCTGAAACAGTTCAGCCGTATATAAGTTGTCTGGATGAACCATTAGCATCCATATTATGTTTCTAAACTAATATGTTACAAGGTAGACAAGCTGGAAGTTTTTTCCAGACGGGTGACATGGCACAAAGTGCAAATAATATTCGGCTACTTTGACATTGAACTCGGAAAAAGCTCAGGGTGCATACCCTTTTGCATTTTTTCACTGAAGTGGAAAATAAACTATAGTAAAATAGGCGAACGTGAAAGGGGAACTTACCAAATAAGGGCGCAAATCTCACATATGATTGCAATTATTGTTAAAATCTTGCTACGGATCTGCAAGATGACAAGGGAAATGTCAAGATTTGAATTCAGTCCAATAGATCAATGTATTTGGAAAGATCCAATAATCATGTACTGTGATGATAAATTGACATGTGTAGTGGGAACGAGCCAGTAAGCGGGAGGCTGTGAAGACAAGAAGTTGAAAGAAAGGAAGAGTTAACCTACATAACCACCTTGCTATCATTACTCAGAAACACAATATTTTAGTTCATACATATTGAAGGTGGGATTGTTGGACAATTGCGGCCAATAGGGATGAAAAAGGGTCGAATCAGGAAACGCGTGGGCTCACATATATACAGTATAGAAGTTAGAACCATCTCCCTTTAATTACCACGACTTACTGAGAATCAGACCCCAAAAAATTTCCAAAGTTAGCTTTCACTCAAATTTCTCCATAATATCATAGGATAAAGATTTCATACTAACCAAGAGAGCACAAATGAGTGCTAGAACAACACTTCCGAGGTAAATAGCTGTTGCAAACACTCGAACAGTATCAAACATCATTCTCATTTGTCGTGCAGGGCCAAACAGGAAAGCTGTGCTGCCAAACAAGAATACAGGTTAGCATCTGAACGACTGTGATGAATTTTAGTCAAACTCAGTCGGAGACACATGCACAAGAAAAAAAAGGTAATTTAAACAAGCTTGAGGAATAACAGTAGAACTAATGCCATCACAAACCGATTCATGTTGACCTACCTTCCAACTGCCAACAAATTGCCAAAGGTGAACAAAACGGCAAATTTGATGGGTTTGGCAAAGACAATCATCGACTGCCAAAGAAGCAAAAGTTGTAAGGAAATGAAGTAACAAAACATCGTAAGCAAAAGTTACTTTTCTCATAATTAAGTTGCAACTCCCCATACTTGGTTGCATTATTCTCCCAGTATTACAAAATGGAGATGGAAAGTTCCTCTCATGCATAACTAATCATACAAGAAACTGGCTTTAGCTGAACAAGAAGCAGAAACGAGTTTAAAATCGCCCGATTCCTGCCCATGAATAGAGCTTTCTTTCCTTATCAACAACATTCATGTCGAAAAAGAAATTAAATTCCAATATAGTGAGTGTACATACACAATTACATATTAACTCCACCCTGAAACTCCAACAATTTCACCAAAACACAATGAATCATATGTCGAAAAAACCAATTCTTTTCCAATTTCTATCCCACTATATATAATTCAGTACACCAACAATGCACATTCAAAACAAAATTCAGTAAATAATAAGAACAAAAATTAAAAATTAAATACATAGAGCCTAGAGGAGTGAAGAATTCACATACCAGGAACATACAAAGCATCCCAGCCAAGAAACAAGCTGCAAACGCGTACATTCTCTGATCAATTCAAAAACCCACCACATACCCAAAAGCAATGTCAAGCTAAAAACAAAGAAATATAGCAAAAATCACACTAAAAATTGAAACTTTATTTGCCATATAAATTGGAACCTGAGTAGCAGAGAGATTAAACAAGCCCTCAGATTCTTCATCCAGTAAGCTCTCTCCTCCCTCTTCATTGTCTCCGAGGACAGATTGATTCAGCTTCCCCCACATTTTCCCACAAATTAGCCGATATCCCTTCTCTCTCTCTCTCTCCCTCTCTCTCTCTCTCCCTCTCTCTCTCCTCCTCACTCTGCAAGTTTCAACGGCTTCGAGGAGCTTTACAGCCTGCAGCAGAAAATTCGGGGTTTTATTAAAAAAAAAGAAGAAGAAATTAAAGGGAAATTGCTCAAAGGACCAACTTGATTTTTCACTTTGTGCATTTACCACCAGATGAAAAATTAAGGTCTCAAAATTACACTTTCGCCTAATTTTTATTTTGCTAAATATGAGCACACGACTTGCATGTAAACACTTTTTAGAGGTCATTTTTTCTCTCATGCATTCCCAAGTGCAGTGACGTTTTTGTCAAAAAAAATTCTCCTATTCTTGGACATATAATATTACATACAAACCTATTCACCGCACAAGTTTTTCATCATTTTCTATACAAAAATTCTAAAACAAATAAACGTATGATATACAATCGATAAACTTAATAGTTGTTTTACATTTTCTATAAACTCCTTAGCAAGAATAAACTTATAAAACACGGGTTAGAGACTTGTGAATCGATGAAAATGCCCCTCAAAAATTGCCCTCGTACAAGCCACGCTCTCATATTTGACGAAACTGTGGATGATAAATGTCTGGGTGGTTGATTATAAAACTTTTCAGTTTGGAGGGTAAATTCACAAGAGTCAAGAAGTTTAGTACCTTTTTTGCAATTTCTCAAGAAAATATTTCTATTTTCAACGGCCAGGTGGCAGGAGCAGTGTTACTTCTGCAACCGCCTTACTGTAAAACGGCCTCCCTCAAACGATGATAAAACGCTGTCGTTTGCGCATCACCGGTTCCTTCTCACTCTAAAAATTTGGGGAGAGAGAGAGAGAGAGAGGCCCAAAGCCCTAGCTCCTCCGTTTGGCAGAGAAGATGTCGTCGACGCTGCTGGAGCAGACACGTGCAGCTCACGAGGAGGTGGAGCGGCTGGAGCGGCTGATAGTGAAGGACTTCATGAACGAGCCGCCGTCCAGCAAGGACCGCTTGTACCAGGGCCACCGCGTCCGCCAGCTGATCGACACCATCACCTCCACCACCGAAAAACTTGTACGTATTGTTCCCTTCCGTTTCTTCACTTCCTACACTCTGTGTGGGATTGCGACTGTACGGAATGTGTGTGGATTCTTTGGAATTTAGGTTTTTTAATTGCGGAAAAGCCTAGAGCTAGGGTTTATGATTTTGACTGCGAATTGGGGGGTTTCTGTGTGTGTGTGGTTTCAGATTGAGATCTATGAAGATAAAGATAATGCGAGGAAGGACGAGATTGCGGCTCTCGGAGGCCAGACTGCCACTGGCACCAACGTTTTCAGCGCATTTTATGATAGATTGAAAGAGGTATTTCTTTTTCTCTCTTCGTTTTGTTTGTCGATTTTGTTGTATGAAAAAGTTATATAGTTTTGATAGTAATGGTGTTTACTACTTTGGGGATTTTGAAGTGGGAGCTTTATTCATTCAAGGGTGAGGCTTTTGTCGAAATCTGTGTTTTGTGTGTACGAATGTGCGCTTTGGGTTCTGATTTTATAAAACGAGAAGTCGGAGTGCTTGGTAGTTTATCGACGAGTCTATCAATTAGTAGGTGTGGCTTGGATTTTAAGTTTTTTGGTGTAATGTTTGCCATATGTGCAGATTCGTGAGTATCACCGAAAGCATCCAGTTGCTCGTGTCGTTGATGCTAATGAGGAAGAAGAAGCACTGCTTAAGGAGGAACCTCAAATTGAGTTCAGTGGAGAGGTCACTATCTCTCTCTCACTCTCTCTTTCCCTGTCTCCGTGTTTATTTCTCTGCATCTATCTCTATGTGTATGCATGCCTGTGTAAACTATGCTTGAAGTTACAAAGACAAGTGAACTTACATTGATTCAGTTATTTTGCTTCCACACAAGATGTGGAAATATTGATCCGTAAAATGCTACTTCTTTGTTGTTTGTTTGTTCCTGTTGACAGTAACTGTGTAGTTAGGCAAATAATACAGAAATGGGTATATCTGGTTATCATCTTTGTTTATTCAGGTTATTTTGTTTGTCTTTTTGATAAACACTACTTAGTTGTTACATTTATACTTCCTATCGTTTCATTAATTTGTTTAGTTCTGTTTTTAGGAAGCTTTTGGACGATACCTTGACCTGCATGAACTATACAACCAGTATATTAATTCCAAATTTGGAGAACCTATTGAGTACTCTGCTTACCTTGATACTATTTCACAACCACAAAAGATTCCTCACAAGCTGAAGTCGTCAAGGTGAAGTGTTATATTATTTTCTTCCACCGTTGCTTTTAATTCATGTACATGAAATTTGGGAATGACTTTGTTTTATTTTTTTCAGGCAGTACAGGGAATATATGGAAAATCTACTCGCATATCTGATATATTTTTTCCAGAGGACAGAGCCTTTGCAAGATCTTGACAGGATATTTTTGAAGGTTCATATCAATACTATCTTCTTTACTTGTATTAGTGTGATGCAACAGCATCAATTTAGTCTTGTTCTTATAGGAAAGTGAATCAGAAATATATATATTGATCATTCCTAATAGTTTCCAGTTATGAATTTTCTTAGGTTTGAATGTAATAATTCACTAGTACTCTAGTAAATTTGCACGAAATAATGATAAACATTGCAGTTGAGCATACCTTGTTATATTTTAATGATTTGAAGGCTTGAATTACAATTGACCATAGTAGTAATTCATGTTATACATGGGTGTCAACAACGTTAACAATCTCTACGTATGTATGTATGTGTGTGTATGCATGAAACCAATTTATGATTGTTACCTTTGTCTTTGTGAACTTAATGTTTTTAGTTGAATGGGCTTTTGTAAATACATTTATGCATGATTTGATATAATTCCATGGTATCTATGAACCTGAACTGTGGTTGGATTTGGAATATTGAACTATGGAAATTTTTATTTTTGGCAGTTTGAAACTGAATTTGAAGAGCAATGGGCAGATGGTAAGGTAAAAGGATGGGAAAATGAGAAGCAAGAAAATGGGCATGTTCAAGATCAGCTTACTATGATCGATCTTGATTATTATAGCACGGTGGAAGAACTTATGGAAGTGGGTCCGGAAAAGCTAAAGGAGGTAAGGGTGACATTTATGACGTAAAGAGAAAAGCTAAAGTTACTAAATAATGATTATCAAAAGCTCCAAAGTAACTTGTTAATGAATACAAATGTTTTAGTATTAGTGAGACATAAGAAGGGAATGAGAAAAGTGGAGAGGAGTTGGGGAATTGGGTTTCATTCTGTCTTCATTTTAGAAATTCAAAATCGATAGTTACCAGAATTACTTGCGCAGTCTTTCATATGTATTTGAAAATGAATTAAAAATTATTGTAATCGATAAATTTTGTTAGATGTGTGTGGAATTAAAGAGCTAGAACGAATTTAATGTCACCCAAAAAAATATAATCCAAGTTCAATACTATGTTTAAAACACATCTTAAGCGAGCTCTATGTATTTGTTTCTCATAAAATACAAAAGAAACTTACCGTATATTATCTCTTTAATTTGTCTTCCAGGCACTAGCATCATTAGGACTGAAGACGGGTGGTACTGTTCAGCAGCGTGCAGAGAGGCTTTTCCTTACAAAGGTGATTGTTATGTAACTTTTTCTCCGAGAAAACTGGCCTATATTATATGTGCTTGTACATTCTCTGTACTGTAGTTTTTTGTTGTGATGGGGATCAATAAGACTATTAAATTAGCCAGAAATCAGGATGCCCTAGCTTTCCCAAATCATTGCACTGCATGCATTGTTAATGATGTATTGTCCACAAATATGAATCCTTATGGAAACCTGTCTGATAATTTGACATCCTTTTCCACTGTTTCTGATAAAATTTCCATTCCACGTATTACTTAAATCTCTTTGTTTATGTTACGCAGGACACACCTCTGGAGAAGTTGGACAAGAAACATTTTGCCAAAGGTTCGCGTGGTGCTGAACAAAATGGGGCTGCTGCAGCTCCACAACAAGTTGACAATTTAAAAGAAATTGCTTTATTGGAGGCTAAAACGAAAAAATTATGCGACTTACTGAGTGAGGTTGGCATATGTAACTAATTTTCTAGTCTCACATGTTTGTGTCTGTAGTCTGTTTTTAATGGCCCACTTCTATTGTTTTTGAGTTTGAATATCAGTGCACATTTACAAAAAATAATTGGTGGAAATTGTGCAGGCTATTGAAAGAACAAGAGACAACATCATGAAGAAACAGGCTTTGACATATGAAGAAATTGAAGCAGAACGTGAAGAGGTAAGAAATCACCCCCTAAAGAAATATGCTGACATCAACGAAACCATATAGTTAGTTTTCTTTGTTGGATCACATTTGTAGTGGTTTTGTAACAAATGCTTTGATTGGGTTTTTGATTCCTCACAGGAAGAGACGCAGGCCGATACTGAAAGTGACGATGATGAACAACAGATTTACAATCCACTGAAATTGCCAATGGGTTGGGATGGGAAGCCCATTCCGTACTGGCTGTATAAGCTTCATGGTCTTGGTCAGGTAAGCTAATTTTATTTTGCAGAATGATTTAGTTCTTCATATGTTCTTGTTTCCCGCTAGGATGTGAATCATGTTACTTCCAAGGTGCCTGGGGACTATTTTACGTGTGAGATTTGCGGAATTAAAGGTCAGGTGATTGCAACTCTATCCATGCATTTCAGGAATTCAAGTGTGAGATTTGCGGGAATTACAGTTACTGGGGACGTAGAGCTTTCGAGAGACATTTTAAGGAATGGCGCCATCAGCATGGTATGCGTTGCCTTGGCATACCGAACACCAAGAACTTCAATGAGATCACATCAATTGAGGTACATTCTTTTCCGAATAATTCGCTAGCTTAGTATTTAGCAGAAGTCTAAACCATTTCACTATGCAGGAAGCTAAAGAACTCTGGAAGAGGATACAAGCACGACAAGGCGTGAACAAGTGGCGCCCGGATCTTGAAGAGGAGTACGAAGACAGAGAGGGTAACATATACAATAAGAAGACATACACCGATCTGCAGCGACAGGGACTGATTTAAAGAATGCAGCTGTTTGGTGTTATATCATTCTTTGCTTGATGTTATGTAATGATGCGGAGTGGGGTTGTGCCAACGTAGCCAGTCTCTGGGTTGCGACGCGGTTGAGAGCGGGCCGGTGAGATTGTAGGATTTTTGTAGCAAGAGTGACGAAAAGTATAAGATCTCGATGTTATGTAGCATTTGAAAGCACATCAACCATTCTACTGCCGCTAGAATCTGTTGTGTATGTTCTATCTTTATGGAGTTGCTTCGTGTTTTTTTCGCTAAGTCTGACCCCCGGTTTGGTACTGAGGTGATTCTAAAAGAAGTGGTTATAAAAAAAAGTTTTTTTATGTTTAGTAAACATTCAGCTTCAAATTTTTTTCATAGTTTTGGGTGAAAAAAAGTTAAAACCACAAAGTTGCAAAACCCAGCTTTGAAAAACCGACTTTTTTTCACATCAGTTTTACATAAAAATTTATTAAACATTATAATACTGTTTTTTTTTTTTTTTTTCCAAAAGCACTTTTACAAAAAAGTTTACCAAACAATCTTCTGCTTTATTTCACTTATTCTCATAGCACAGCAGAAACAGTTTTTTTTCAAAGCACAACAATACCAAACCAGCTCGGTATGTTTTAGTTGCATGTGACCATGAGCGTGCTCGTGTTTGCGTTAGATGTTAATGGAAAACATAGAGAAGGAATAGATGTGGTTTCTCCGAATTGCTATCACTAACAAAAGAGACAACTCCTTGATAATTACACTCGGAACAATTGTTATTTAACAACTTTCATCGAAACCAGACCGTGTAAAAAAGAGTGCAGAACCATTTACCCCACGAAGGACGAGCAGTCTGGAGTCGACGTATGTTCCACACGCGAGCTTCGACAAATCGAACATTTCAGGCGGGACTTGTATTCGAATTTCTTGAACTACATTTCCTGCGCTATTGAGATTTTTACTCAATGGATCACCGAGATTCAGTGTTACATCATCAACGCCGCTTGAAACGAGTTTTGCCACTGGTAGGCTTGACGGAGATTCCTTAAATGGGAGTGCTTTCCTCCACTTTCCACCTGATAATTTCTGAGCAAAGGCGTCGCGAGCATTAGATGGGCTGAAGGAGAGTTGTCCTGTGTTATTTTCTTCTTCCTTGAGATATAACCGTCTCCCGGCCATTAATCTAAATAAAGAGTTTACTTGCAGTTTCCCCTCTACACCAGTCTTGTCATGGGGCCAGTTCTTGCCGGTCATGACTGTGAAGCCAATGTCAGAGGTAAACGACAGGTTCATGTTCAACTTCGATATGCTTGATACAGTTAGGTGTACATGGCCAATGAGGACTTGTTCAGGAGGTTGCCGAAAGGTTAAACCAATGTGCCTTCCAGTACAGTACAACAGACGCCACTTTCCTGGCAGCAGTTCCAGCCAATTCTGCATGTTCAAAATATACAAGAAAAAGAATAGAGTGAGGATAATAAGAGGCGAGAGTATGGAATGTTGTCGAGCAATAGCCAAGCAAGAGACACGTGAAAGAACACATAGTTCACTACCTTTGGCCTTGAATGAGGATTTAGCATCTCCATTAACTCGATGAAGTGAGATAGCCTGCTACGCTGAAACATAAAACTATACAGTCAAGCAAATTTCCCAATCACCAAGTTTCTGCATTCACAAATTATGACGACGAGATTTACTCACCCAGTGACTCGTATGAAAAAAAGTTCATATATGTTGGAATAGAAACCATATACCTGAGGCTGGCCGTAAATATATTCTTCTGAGATTCGCATTGCAGTTGAGCCAAGACCCCATCTGATGATATCAATGGATGGGACTACCCGCCACCGAGGACCACATAGAAATGGGTGTGTAAGAGCATCTAAGCAACTGTGAAGCATTTTAAAAGGATAATTGTATTTGGAATTAGTTCTCTCCATAAGAACACTTCACTTGAAGAGTATCTGCCTCACATATGAACCGTTGCATACCTTACTCTTTTAGAAGGTTTTGTTGCTAGCAACAAGGATAAAAGGTTCCACCCTGCACCCCAATTCCTATCAAGTATCTGCAAGAAAGATAATAAACGAAAAGGCTTCACCAAAATGGGAAGGGGTCTTGAATTCACAGTAAGTTGCACTGAAGGCACAGTACTTACTTGCAGTCCAGCATTTCCGGATGAGGAATTTCTATGGAGTATTTGCAATAAAAATTCACGCAAGCATGAAGGGTCATTTCCCTGAATTTGCACAATTGATAAAAATAGGCGTTAGAATCCATCAACCAAAGACCAAATTAGGAAAAGTTTGCATTATACCTTTGTGAGAAATGACTTGAACTTTGCAAATATAACAGGATCCATAAGTTCCTGCAGCACCATTTTTGCCACCATGAATCCAAGACATCTGTGCAACACGTATTGAACAAAATGAACATTCAGATCCAGCAGAGAAATCAACGTGAAACTTCTTACAACTATCTCTTTGTCATCTCCAAATTGTACCTCATGTCAAATGCAATCATCATTTGTCGCCTATCCAAGTTATTATCCATAGTTCCATCTGGGCGATCCTCATAAAAGTCAGCAGCACTACCTAATATTCCTACCTGATAGGAGAGAAATTCATTACACATAAAAAATATTCATAAATAGGAGGGAAGTGTTCTTCTCAGATTACATATTATAGATCACGTAACTCGTTAGTATCTATAAAAAAAATGGAGCTCACTTTAATGTGTCTATCCACTGGACTTATGTGCACGTTCTCCAGCCTCAATTCCGTGTGGGCAAGTCCATGGCTGTGCAAGTAATTCACCTGAGTTGAAATAAGCATTTAAAACATCACAATCCATCATTTTCTTGAAGGAAATACTAGGCACTTATCACTAAAGGAATCGTACATACTCCGATTAAGAGATCTCTCATTAATATTCTAGTCATTCGTAGTTGCCGAGAAACTGCAGATCCTCCAACTGTGTCATCTCCCACCTTTCTAACAGACTCCTTGTCCAATGCAAGAGTAGCTTCCAAGGTTGGAAGCCAATCCGATTGTTGTAGCCAATGTCTTAAAGAAAAACTACCATGATACTGCAACAGAAAAAAATATTTATCAGTTCTCTCTGTGCTATCTAAGTAGACCAGATGATCAAATGATTCAGAGAAGAACGTTTTCAGGTATACTTTGTTCAAGCCACATGCTATCCATGTAGAATTCATGATACAACAGAGGGACCTACCCCGTGGACCAGAGTGAATGAGGAACGACCACTACTTGTAGCTGAAGAGATGTAACCATGCACTTGCATTGAATAAGAATGGTACATGAGTCTACGACGAGCTAACTTCTTTAACACCTGATGACATCAATGATTCAATAGTAAAGAATTAGAATCGAATAAGACGGAGCCTTACATAACAAAGTATAACAATTTAACATGTCCACAGACCTCTATTGCTCGTCTACCCCTACGCTGAGCTCGAACACTAGTAAGACGTCGAAGTACAACTTGTGTATTATACAAAGGGCTGCAATTTCATAATACGAATCATCAAGATTGATCTTGCAGAAAAATGTCATTATCAAAACAAAAGTAAACTTACCTATCAGTATCCTTTACTATAGCTTCAAAAACTACTTCACCTGCCTACAGAAAAAAAAAACTCGGATCATTTAGACAACAACGAAATCAACGGATCACAGGTATAACAATAGCGCTTGCATAAAAGTACAACTGCTTCATACCCGACCACCAAGGCCAGCACTAACACGGTCAAGAATCTTGAAATCAGAGATCTTGAACCTTATGACATGCCCTGATTCTTCCTCCACAGGAACAGACAAGTCACTTGGAGCATTCTCCTCCATTTTCAGCGATGAACATCGGACTCCCAAACACGGTCTCCTCTTCCAATCCGATGTCTTTCCAATGGTCCGCATAAGGCTCGGTCTGATCAGTCTTGTCGACAAGTTTCCACTAACACAAACTACTTCAAAACTTTCAAAACTTGGACTCAAGCCAACCCCACATAGCGCCATTAATCGAGCTTAACACCACGTAACAAAAAAGAAGATGATATCAGTTTCTGAAACTTCTCAATTAAGAAGCATGTTAGAACACAACCTTTAATTAATAAACTTCTATGATCAAGTACTTCATACCGTTCCGGTTTAATCAATTAGTTCCATAATCCAACTCAATTAGGTCCGAATTATTCATTTCCAGCATTACTTTTCTTTCCCGTTCAATTTTCTCACCAGCCAAACAAAACAAGTTCCAACACAATTCTTCCTCAATCAATCATAAAAACTGAAGATTTCGAAAGAAATCAAATCGAAAAGCGCATAGCTTTCACATTTTTCAATTCCAGCTCCCCAAAAGAAACTGCAATCTTCGAAAACTAATTCAGCTCCAATTAAACTAAAAAGTCATTTTTCTTGACAGTTATTGTGAATTAAGTAAAAGTCTGGCAAAACTATTGAATCGAAACCAAAAAGTTCCACAATTTTATGAATTTTCTCAGCAACCAAACACTCAAAAGCTACAAAATTTAAGAGGGAAAATCCATACAAAGGAGCGGAATTTCGCAGGACTTACCGGAAAATATTGAAAAAGGAGGCCACGGCGGTGTTAACTGTTCCTGAGAAATGAAGTTGAAATGGAGAGGAAGAGAGTGTATGTATAGATGTATAGATGTATAGGTGTATGTGTATATGATTGCGAGCTTGAGGAGGAAAGCGGTGCGCGCGTGGAGGAGGAGAGTTGCGTGTGCGACAGACTGGGCGAAGCGTTTCGCCATGGGTTTGTCGCACGTCTACGTCCCGCCCCTCCGAATATCTTGTGGCTTTCTTCTTTCTTTCATCGCGGCCGTTCGTTACTGTATGCCAATCATGAAACGACGGTTCTGATTCGATTGAATTTAATCGGCGTTGGAATCTAAGTTTAAGCAGATGAGGACAACCTCGACGTTAGTTTTTTGTTCCGTTAGTGAAAGTTATAATATGATTAATTTTTCAAGGTAGCAAGACCTAAAGTAATACAAATTATACGAGAAAGGTTTGAGCTCGATTTGAATACAGTGTTTGAAATTTCTTCAAACGCTCATTATTTTCGTGAAAATATTGGAAAAATCAAAGAAAAATTTGAGGGGATGAAGTCTAAACTTAATAAGATTTTGGATAAACTTTTAAATTTCGGCTAAAATCAATATATTTCGTCGATACTTACGAATTCAGACATATCGGTTAAATATCGACCAACTGTCACATGACATTCCCTAAATTTCATTTTAAATGTCCATGTTTTTAGCATATTTCCATCATTTACAGCGAAAACAATTGATATGTCCATCAATATTTTCACAAATTTGCATATCGTGTGATGTATAAGAGTGTGGCCAACTAAAATTTCTCAAACACTCGGGTCATCTTTCATTGTCAAGTTAATTTCATCTTTTCATTATACAATGATATTAAAGATTAAGAATTTCCAGAATCACGATCACAAGATCCCCAGGATCTCCTTGCGTCGATGAACAGTTCTGCTGGGAGGTTTGGCATGTTGAGTTTCGAACTTGGGACTTGGGAGGGCAGCTGTAATTTTTTTTTTTAATTTCACCATTTTTTTTCTTTTAAAATTTATGGTCTTCTTTGTTGTTGGTATGTTAAGCATTTTAGTACACAACTTAGAGTTTGTTTGGATGTGCTTTTAAAATGACTGAAAACGCTTTTAGAGAAAGTGTTTTTTTATTCCAAAAGCACTTAGTGCTTTCTGTAAGAAGCACCAGTTATGTGATTCTTCCAGGAAGCATTTTAAGTGCTTTTCCAGAATTTATTTGCATTTTTACTAAGGATTGATTCCAAAAACATTTTCACTAAAAGCGTTTTCAGTCATTTTAAAAGCACATCCAAACGAGCTCTTATTTAACAAATATTCACAGTCACACACATTAATATTTATTTATTGAAAATTATTATTACTTTTGTCTACATGGAGTTTTGTTTCCTTTTTGTTTTTGTTTTTGTTTTTGTTTTTAAAGATGGACAATTAGTGGCAAACCATAATTATTCATCAATCCCAGGAGTCGGGAAAATTGTTTCCTTTTTTGGGTAATACTTATATTTCAATTAACCATTTATCGGGTCACCTGTTAAGAACTCGTTAACGAGTCGAATCGTTATTAAGTCAGACGTTAAAAACCTGACAAGATATCGTTTGCATTAGGCATGACAATTTTTTAAACAACCCGTTAACTCAATACAAAACGATGTTATCTAGTCACCTATTAATAATCCGTTAAAATAACGGGTTTGACACAACACGCTCCATTAAGATAACAAGTAAAATACAAAAACAACATAAACACGACCCGTATACAGGCCTCGTTTGGCACGCCGTATAAAGCATCGGATAGGATAAATAATACGGGAGCACTTGTTTGGTGCACTATCGTACTAAATAAGCACCCGCTTAATTATCCGGTCTATCAATTTTTTTACGGTTGACACCGTACTATTAAAACACCACAAAAGCTCGGGATAATTAGTCGGGGCGCTATCCCCTCCATCTTCACGACCGCCACACCAAACCGACTGCGTCCGTGCTGCAGATGTCCTGCTCCTGAACTTCTTCAAGCATCGAATCCACATGCTGGTGGTCTAGATCTAGATATGGATCCATTTCTACGACCTGAGTTCAGATCCGGATTCTCCATAGCCTTTAGGTTCGAGAGCAGCCTCGCCATCCTCCCTGCTCACCTCGGTCTCTCGGTCCTGGAGCTTGCTCGCAGACCTCGCAGGGGCTAGACGCAGGGTGATGAGAGTCGCAGTTGATGCAGAGGAAGACGGAGTCGAAGCGACAAAATAAAGTTGTCGTCGCCGGGGAAGAAGAATAAGGGAGAGAGAGGGAGGGAGTTTGGGGGTGCCGCGGAGAGAAACGGGGAAGAATTATTTGGGATGCTTCTGCAGTCGGGGAAGAAGAAGGAAGAGAGAGGGAAGGAGTTTGATGGGTGCAGAGAGATCTGCGAAAAAAGAAAAGAAAAGATGATTTCACTTTTTTTTTTAGTTTTATTCCTCTTATTAGCTATAATACCAATTTTAAGTTTTATTCATCTTATTCGGTATAATACCAAACCCAGTATAAATAATACGATCATTAATCCAATACTGCACCAAACGCTCGACTAATTTAGTCAGTACTATCCGGTGGCTATTTATCCTATCCGACAGAAATAGTCAGTACAGTCCGAGCTGCCAAACGAGGCCAGAATCAGAGGAATCCTGATCGGAATCGAAATAAACGGAAAATGGGAAGGGCAATCGCGTCAGATAAAAACCACAAAAACTGTCCACCAAGTCGTCTCCGAGTCTCATTTAGGGCTGGTTTGGTATTGATGTGCTTTGAAAAAAAGCTGCTGTAAGAATAAGCGGCTGTGCTGTGAGAATAAGCGGCTGTGAAATAAAGCCAGTAGAGTGTTTGGTAAACTTTTTTGTGAAAGTGCTTTTGGAAAAAAAAGCAGGATGATAGTGTGTCTTTTCATTAAAGGAGCACTGTAGCTCCGTGTGCTTTGAAAAAACTGGCTTTTTTTCAAAGCAGCAAATAGCAGCTTCAGCTTTTCCTTTGATTTTCAGCTTATTCTCACAGCAGCTTTCAAAATAAGCCCTTTTTTTCAGTTTACCAAACACAAAAATGACCCTCAGCTTTTTTTCACAGTGGCTTTTTTTAAAATCACCTCAATCCCAAACGGGGCCTTACTCTCTCCAAATCCGATAAACCAACAAGAAACAGAAGCCTCGCCTCTCTCTCTCTCTCTCTCTCTCTCTCTCTCTCTCTCTTCATTTTTTAACATCACATGTTTTTCCACATTTATCCCCAGCCGACGCCCACTCCATCTCTGTCTCAGCCGTAATTTTCACCATTTTCGATCCCAATCTCACACCTTCTATCCCCCGGCGATCCGCCCTCTCCGCCGCCGCCCGCTCTTTCATTCCGGTTAGGTTTTATTTTATTTTATTTACTGGGCTTGGTTTAACCCTTTAGGAATTAGGGTTTCCAATTTTGCACATTGGATTGGAGCATTCGGTTTCGTTACAATTAGGGTTTCAATCTCCAATCTGAACACTGGATCTATCTGGGCGATTTGAATCTGGGATATCCGCTATTCGGTTTGGGACTTCAATTTTTCGTTAGGTTTTTTTGAAATTTTGAATTTTGTTGAGATTTTGATACTGTTTGAGGATTCAAGATTAGGGTTTTGAGTGCTTCGCAGTGATGACGAGGAGTTCAAGGCACAAATCAAGCAAGCATAGCTCGAGGGATGCCAGGGAGTATTCGGATTCGGAGAAAGATTCGAGCTTAAAGGATCGAAAGGGCAAGGAAGAGAGTGGTGTAGTTAGGGTTTCAAAGGATTCAAGTTCAAGTGAGAAGCGGAAGCTTGATTTAAAGGATGGGAAGGACTCGGGTGGCGGCTCCGGGAATGGGGAATATTCGGTGGATTTAGTATCGACTAAGCGGCGCAAGGAGAGGCTTGATGATGGAGGGGGTGATAGGTGGAATGGAGGCGATGATGATCACCGAAGAAGCAGTGAGGGGTCAAAGAAGTCGTTGAAGGCATCAGGGGAGTCCAAGAGTAAGAAAAGAGATGAGAGTGTAGAATTGTATGCAGAGGGTGGCGAAGTGAAGAAGAATTCTAGTAGTAGTGGAAAGGGTGAAGGGAGGCATAGGGATAGGGATAGGGATAGGGATAAGGAGTCAATTCGAAAGGAGGGCAAGGAAGGTGGTGGAGCAGAGAGGGAGAAGGAAAGGGACAGGGAAAAGGAGAGGGACAGGGAGAGAGAAAGGGAAAAGAAAGGTAAAGATGGGAGAACCGAGCGATTGGTCAGTAGCGACGAACAACGTGTCACTACAAGGCAAGTCAATGAAAAAACTGGTAAGGTAACTGATTGGGTTGTTTGTTATTTTGTAGTTTATACGTCTATATGGATTCTTTTCCAGCAGTGTGTTACTTAGCATGACTAGTTTACTGTATAGACATATGCTTACAGTTTTACTACCCCTCCCCCACTTTTCCGGCCAAGAGAATGTTGATAACTTTGCACTTATTTTACTTCATCGTAGTTTACTGTGATTTAGTGTGATGAATTACAATATAGTACACCATTATGGTGCAACTGATCCATCTTTGTTTGATTGTAGTACTATATTTCTGAGTAACCGTCATATCATACAATACAGAATGCTGACTCTGATAGGGAATCCATTTTCAAAAAAGCAAAGCAAATTGGAAACAGCTTATGAAGAATTTGTTAGAGGCATATCTAGTTGCTTAGAATTAAAATTCTCTTTCTATCCATCTATGTAGTGATTTCCGCGTGTCATTGTAATGTGATTCTTTTCATTGTTTACCTTGCTAGAATATTTATACGCTTTTCACAAATAATTTATGGTGGAAATTGAACTCCGATGGGGGTTAGAGATTAGATAAGAGGAATAAAATTTTTGGAGCATGCCGTATTTGATCGGCAAGATTTTTTAGCACAATTTGAAAGGAAAATATATTTGAGTTCATTGAAGTCAGATTCATGACTTTTGAAAGGGGATCCATCTTGGTAAAATTTGGATTTTGTTATATTGCATAACGTAGGTGGGAGTGGTACCAAATGGAAAGACTAACTTTGAATACGTTCTCGTCAAACGCAGTCACACATACACTTAAAATCATAATACTATCCTTAACGTGTGAAAGTTTTTACATAGATCTTAATGCTTCATTTTGCAGTTGGTGGATAGATCTTACTCTGTTGAATAGATATATAGATTGAACTCGATATACAGATTGAACTGGAGTGATGATGTAAAAGGGGTTGCTATTATGGCTTTTTGTAACATCTCATATCTATTGGATGCTGCAGTCTGCCTTAATCGTGGGACCTACTGCTGTCTTTGTATATTAGTAATTATTTTCCTTGTCATTATTAGTTTCGTAGTCACTTAAAAGAGGTTGGGCTCACTATGGTAATTTTTCCTTTACCGTTATGCTCCATTGTACTTTCTATTCCCAAATTTATGATGGATGCAACATTTGGGGAAATGATCCACTTGACTGCTTGAGGTTTAGTGGGATTGTCTGACCTATTAGTTGCCATATTCTCATTGGTCTACTTGATGTGGCCGTTTCACCTCTAGATTTTGGAATTATTACTCATCTTTTATACCTTAAAGGTTCCAGTAAGACCGTATTTGCAGGGGTGATCCTATCAAGTCTGTGCAGATAACCTCTCACCTTCTGATTTTTTTTTAGGGAGTTTTAACGAAAAGCCCGTGGTACTGTTCACTTTAACGAAAAACCACATTTTAACACTAAAAAGTCAATCCTGGTACTATTCACTTTACCCTTTATTTTGTCCTTATCGTTAAAACTCAAAGTTTTCAAGCCCTTTTCATTAGTTTTCCTTTTTTTTTTAATGCCCATATGTGAATCGAGGGGGGATCGAAACGTACTCTTGAGAAGTTTGGAGGTGTAGCTGTTTTCTTTAATTTTCACTAATTCTGGAGTGATTATGATTTTCATCTTTATGACACTTTGGTTGGCTTGTTGATTATCTTAATGGTTGTTTCCCTTGGGGAAGATGTGGATGTTTTGAGCCAGGTTTGCATTTCTCATATTTATAGGTTTTATGAGTTGTCGTTGTTTTACTTGTGTGGTTGAATATGGTCTTTCCCTTGTCAGTCATTAAAATCTCTTAATCATGTTTATTGATTCAGTTTCTTAATTGATCTTTTCCACATCTTTTGTTATTTTAATTGTTTTTTCTTAAAATGTTTATTAGCGCAAGGGCTTATCCTGTCGGCTGTTTTAATAATTGTTATAATCATTAACTGATTTTCATTTTAGTTAACATTCAATATTTGTTTGGAATGGAACTAGATGTATGAAGGCACCAATTCTGTTTGTCAATTGCTGGATTAATTGCTAAGATATGAATTATTGCTGTTAATGAAGAGGCAAAGAGATCAGATCATTAACTGATTTTCATTTTTTTTTCCGCATGATTCTTCAGTAAGACACAGTAAAAGCCATTGGAATATTATTTTGTTTCATGCAAAATATAATTAATGTGTTGGACCAATACAAATTTGTATGTATCGTTTACCCGCCAAATGACGTATGTTGTTTTGAGATATGTAAAAAATATTTAGTGGTACATAACACGTGTGACCAAAAGCTAAAAAGGCTACCAAATGACACGTATCTGGCTTCAACATAATCTTTAGGGGGCATGTAGTATTAATGAGTTGACAATATTCTATAGTATGTAGATGACTTTGCTAAAACTAAACTTTATGTTCGCAGTTTTATTTTGGAGTGCAATTCTATGTCTTATTTCATGTGGTTTTGCAGATTTAAATGCATGGGATGAATTGGAAAGTCCTGACTCAGAGAACCAGATTGAGAGACGAATGAGGAAAAGGAGAGATGATTTTGGTGATGGGGATAAGCATCAAGATGATGTGGAAGACATCAATAACGGGCTATTATCTTATAGGGATGATTCTGGCAGGGATAGCAGGCATAAAGATGAGAAGCGGAAGGATGAGAGATACAGAGAAAAACATCGGGAAGATGTGGATAAGGACAATAAGCACCGAGATGACAAGCAAAGAGATGAGCGCCCTCCAAAAGATTATGCTAGCAGCAAGTCTGATGAGAAGCATTTAAAGGATGAAAAGGATTTGATAGAAATCCAACAGAAGAGATCCAAGATTCAAGATGGTGAACGCAAAGTAGATCATGATCGCGATGGTGATCGCAATAGGGACCGTGACTCATATCATGTCCGTGATCGCGACCGCTACCATGATCGTGAACGTGAACATGGGTGGGATCATGGTCGTGACCGTGATTATGATCGTGATTGGGATTGGGACCGTGAGCGGGAGCGAGATGGGGACCGCGAGCGAGACCGCAATCATGACCGTGATCGGGGGCGAGACCGTGATAGAGGTGGTGATCGAGATCGTGATAGGGATTATGACCGGGACTATGACGGGTCACATATCGATGATCGCAGCACGAGATACAAAGATAGTAGCAGGGGAAAGAAAAGATCTCCGGATGATCGTGATGATGGTAGTGATAAATCCAGAGGTATGAAAGCTCGGTACTCTGACTTGGAAAAAAAGTCATCCATTGGTGATAGAGTTGAGTCAGATGCTAATAAGGGAAGATCTCAGTCGCGGCAAGCTTATGTAGACACTAAATTGAGTGTCAATAAACGCAGGACTTCCCTCGTTTCTATTTCACATGGTGGCATAGATGAGTACAGGTACCTCTCTCTCTCTCTCGCTCTAGTTCTGTATGCAATAGTTTCATGGTTGGAAAGGAAATACTGTGATTGTGTTTAACCTTTTCATTTTTTGATGCATTTTTGTATTGTATGCTAATATGTCATCTTTTTTTCCTGGTCCAAGGTATCTAAATTCAGAAGATTTGAAATATAGGGATTCTGGAGTAGAGCATAGGTCCAAAGCAATGCCTCCCAAAGATGGTTCTGGTCCCACTGGAGTTTCAGAAAGAGGTTCCAAGTACAGATCCATGGAGAAACCCAATAAAATGGATGATGGCCATTTAGGCGAGCTGTCAAATGACAAGTCTTCAAGTTCCAAGGCTTCACCCCTGCCCGTGATGGAAAGGTCTCCTTCATCATCAAGTATTGACCGCAGGTACATGAACAGAACTAGTGTCAGGCAGAGTCTTGACATTGAAGAAACAGGTCGAAGAAGCAGTGCTTCAGTGGACAACAGAGATTTCTCTAATACTGAGGATAGACTGGGTCGGGACCTGCCATCAGAGAAGCCTTTGGCAGATGAGTCATCCCCAGCTGAGTCGTCAGCTAACAATAGAAGTAATCAGAGTAATTTATCTTCTTTGTATCCCCCTCACCCCAATTTTAGGGTCGGAGTTGACAGCCCTTTTATTGGTTCAATGGAAGAAGAAGGTAGAGGTAACTCCAGTTCACGTTACAGGAGGAGTAATGATCCCAATTTGGTTCGAGGGCATGGTAATGCATGGAGGGGTGTCCCAAGCTGGAATTCACCAGTTCCAAATGGCTTCATGCATTTCCAACATGGGGCACCTCACGGTGGTTTTCAAGGGATGCTACCACAGTTTCCAGCTCCACCAATTTTTGGTGTTAGACCTTCAATGGATATTAACCACTCTGGGATGCCTTATCATATGCCTGACGCTGAGAGATTTTCCAATCACTTGCGGCCACTTGGGTGGCAGAATATGATGGATGGTTCAGGTCCTTCTCACTTGCATCTATGGGATGGGAGTAATGGTGCTTTTAGGGATGAGACTCACATGTATGGGGGTGCCGAATGGGATCAAAGCAGGCATCCAATGAATGCTCGCGGATGGGAATCTGGTGGTGAGACATGGAAAGTACATAACAATGATGTGAAAAGGGACTTGCCTTCCCCAGCACAGAAAGATGATTATCTTGTGCAGGCTGCCATGGATGATGCTGTGGCTGGGAAGACAGGTCAGATGTCTCTCCATGAGGATAACCTGGATCCTGGAGTTTCTAAAACCGTTGAAAGAAGGTCCACTGTGACCTCTCCTTTAAAGGAGCCTATGCCTAAAAGTAGTCACGAGAAGTCACCTGGCCGCTCTAAATTTCAGAGTGATGATGTCCTCTCTTTAAGTCATTATTATCTTTCCAAGCTTGACATTTCATCAGAACTTGCTCATCCCGAGGTGTATAGCCAGTGTATGAGCATACTGGATGGTGAACGAAGTGCAACTGTTGATGAAGATGCTACTACACATACAATTTTGGAGGTGCAGATTCTTTCCAAAACTTAGTTTAGAGCGTTTTGATTTTAGAACCTAGTCTTACTAATTGCATCTTCCTCCTAATGTCACAGGGTGTAAGAGCAGGATTGAAATCGTCCAGAACCTTATTAAGTTCCTCACTTTTTCCTCCTTTGAAGGATTTTGTTTTTCAGGTATGCTTGAATTTCTTGCTTACATAATTGCAGGTATTAATCTTTATGCATTTGCATCCTAGTTGACTGACATTTTATTTTCTGACCTGCAGAAAGCGATGAATCTTTACAAGAAGCAGAGGATGGAAACTATAGGCTTGCCAATTATTGCCGGAGGAGCATTGGATATTATTTTAGCATCTGATCCGGAGAATATGGAATCAAAAGACCAATGTGGTGTGGAGAAAGTAGAGGGAGTAGTCCCGACTTCTGATGCAGAAATGGAAGGTGCTCCTGTCCTGACTTCTGATGTAGGAATGGCAGATGCTCCTCTTGGCACTGCATTGGGTGATGGTGCTGAGAACCTGGAGGTACCAGTTTCATCTCCGAATCACGAGGTGCAGAACGACACATGCGTCCCTTCTCCTATTTTGGAAATGGCAGCTGGAGATGATGGTGGAAGCAAAGCAGGAGATCCCCATACAATTCCAAATGGGGTGGAAATAGAATCCTCGGAGCAGGTGAAATTAGAGGTCGGCGATGCAAATGGTTTCTCATCACCTGGTATCGAGTCTCTTGCTACCACCACTTTACCTGCAGCTGCCATCGACAATGTGCTTAGCGAGACTAAAGATGATAATCCAATTGATCAGGCTTCTACCGAGGGCGCGGCGGATGCAGTAACTGGTCCTTTAATAAGACCCGAGGGTTCCCAAAAGGCTTGTGAGGCTTTGATGCCGGGGTCTAATGAGTCTGATTCGGTAATTTTAAGTCGGATACATCATTCTCCTGAAAGTACACATTGAACAATTTCTTCTATATCCATGTTTTTTACGGTTCCTTTTATTGCATTTCAGTTAATCATGCTCGTCTTATTTTCTGTGGCTTCTCACTTCAGCAAGGAAATAAAATCAAAATTTCGGTTTTCCGGCTCGTTGAGCTTTAGTCCGTAGTCTTCTTGTTTTCTTCCAGCCCTTGACTTTGCTGCGTTTCGTTTTACTGTTGATTGTCTTGCATTGTCGCCATTTTCTTCGACGTCGTTAATTTGTTGCTTGAATTTCTTGCATGGTGTGTTTTCTGCTTCTACCTGGCTTTTGTATACTCCAAACACACGCACGTGCATTCGTTAGGCTTTTTAATCAAAAAGGTCTTTAAGATTTGCATAACTCCTCACTTTGGTCTCTGAGATTTGAAATAGATAGAATTTGTCCTTAAGTTTGTCCACAATCAATCATTTTGGTCATTCCGTGAAAAATTTCCATAAAATAAGATTAAAATGATAAAAATATCCTCAATTTTGGTCAAATCATTTTGGCCTATTGTTTATTAAATTGAGGGTAATTTTGTGATTTTGTGATTTTGTGAGGAGTTATGCAAATTTCAGGGACCATTTTGACTAAAAAGCCAACTCGTTAAATGTCTTCAGATGTACAAATGAACATGATTTCGAGTCTATGTTACAAGGAACATGACCAATTCACCATTTGGAGATAACAAATTAACCAAAAAAGCCAATTGCCAATCCAATCAGTAACTGTAAAATATAACATCCGGCAAATATATGGAGTTCTGATCTGAAAACCTCTGTATGTTATCGATACCCTTGTCCTCAAGCCCTACGTAGTCATCTGCACCGCCTTCGTTTTCATCCTCGTCAAGAACCCCAGCTGCGATTCCCTCATTGAGAAGCCTAGCTTCATCGGGCATGGACTTGGGGATCACATAAGCTTTGTCGTCCTGATAATCGCGAAGCCCGACAAGAACGATATCATCTGCTGCAATCCAAACCTTCTTGTGCATCGTACTGCGGATGTGACAAGGTCGCTTCTTCCCAGCCATGCGCATGTCTTCACACCGGCCATTACCAAACATTCGGAGCACTTGGGCATACTCCTGTCCATCTTTCTTAAAGAAAAGCTCACCTTTTCGTCACCAGCCTCGTTCTTGGCTCTCTTCCTGTTCTTTCCTCCCTTACCCTTGTTCCTCGGCATGATTACTAGCTCTGTTTCTCTGCTTTGCGAAGGGGCGAAACTTGCAGGTGGATTGGATTCGATGGAGGAGCACAATACAAGCAATAACGAGCAATAAATCCTAATAAACTTAAAGAGAAAACTAAAGCAAACCTTAAACGTATACGGGCAATAAATCCTAATAAACTTGACGGGCAAGCAATATAGTTTTTTTTGGGTTAAAAAACAGGAAGGTAATATAGTTTTTTTTTTTAACTTAATAAAAAAGGTTTGAACTAAGTTTATTTTAACAAAAAACCATGCTATAACTTTATTTAATGAAAAAGAATCAAAATTTAATGAAAATCCCTTAAATTTTAATAAAAATGACATAAAAAACTTAATTTTTAATGAAAAGGACACAATTAAAAAAAAAAAAAATCTGATGCGCGCACAAGACTTGTGCACTGTTTATGAAACTGAACACTGTTTATGAAATTGAAACTATTTATGAAACTAAATTGTACTATATTATTTATTGGTCCAATTTCATAAATAGTGCCTAGTTTTTTGTCAACTTTCATAAATAGTGTCTAGTTCTTGATCATGTTTCATAAATAATGCCTAGTTATTGGGTCCAATTTCATAATAATGTATAGTAATTGGTCCACTTTCATAAATAGTGCATAGTTATTGGTCATGTTTCATAAATATTGTCTAGTTCTTAATCCAATTTCATAAATAGTGTATAGTCCATTTTCATAAATAGTTTCCACATATTGGTTTAGTTTTGGAAATAATGCCTAATTCTTGTTTTCGTTTCATAAATAGTGTCTACTTATTAATCCTGTTTCATAAATAGTGTCTACTTATTTGTCTAGTTTCATGAATAGTGTCTACTTATTAGTGAAGTTTTATAAATAGTGTTTAATTCTTGGTTCAGTTTCATAAGGTTTGAAACTTAAACCCTTTTTGGTCCTATAAAAGCACCCATTGTGCCGAAAACGATGAACTCAGAAGTGACTTTTTAGATCAAAACCTTGAGAATATTATGTTCTCAATAATTATATTTAAAAAGCTATTTTCAATTACCAAATTAAAATTTCCTCACTTTTTTCGTATACCTACAATAATAAATGTAGCTCTCCATCCAATTTCTTGAGTTTGGGTGTCATCTTGGCGAAATTTTTTCTTGTGTCCGTAATACAAATGGTATACCACGTGTTATTATATAAGTGGTGGAATTTTTTATTTGTTATGTTATTAATTTTTTAACATAGGAATCTCACAACTTGTATAAATGTACTATCTCGTGTTCTGGGCACATTGAAAAGTTTCTCGTCATCATGACTACTATTGGAAAATAACACCACAAAAATAAAATAGGAGAATGTAATTCAATTCGAAATATTTTTCTTATTCTAAGCCAAAAAAAAAAATCATAAATGTAGCTGACGATGAGACAAAAAGATATGAGGAAAAGGTGGAGTGTTTGAAGTTGGGGAAGGGGGGGGTATGTGCCCAGCGCAATTTGGGTTTGTTAGGTTTTTTTTTTATCTTTTTTATTAGTCTTTTGTCCTTATTATTAAAATAAAGTTAGTGAGTGATTTTTTATTAAAATATAAAGATTTGAAGATCTTTTCATTAGTTTATTTATTTATTTTTTTTTGGGGTAAAAAAAGGTAATATAGTTTTGGGTCATCCTTGTTAACATCGGTAAATCGAAGCTTCATGATTTCCTTTTCTTTTGGCCAAGCAGTTTATTTCCTGCATAGAAATAAAATAGTTGTCTTGGAAATGCTAAGCTTGTGCAATTTGGGACACAGACGACTATCAGTACCGTATAAGTATGTTACAAATACAATACTGCATTGCATTCTTCTCCAATCTCCCAAAGGGAAGAGCACAAACAAGAAGACGACGAAGACGTTGTTGAGATGGAGTTCACTGAAAAAGACTTTGATGCCTCACAGAACAGGATGATAGCCTTGCTTGAGGTCGCTAGGCTCGCTACCGAGGACCTGGTGCAGGAGGAGCTTATGCAGCAAAAGAGGAAGATCAAGAAGCCTATGCTGATCGATTGGGCGGCCAAGAAAAATAGGTCGTCGAATATTTCTTTCAAAAGAAACTGGGAGATGGTAGATGATCCTGATGATGTTGGTTGGACGCCAGTGGAACTCAAGATGCAGAATATGTCGTTGAAGAACAATAACAAGAAAGGCGCAGACACGATGAATATCGCTTTGAAGAAGAAAGAAACGATTAGTCCTTCTGCGCCACTTGGGTATCATGACTTGCCTGAAAAATTCAAGAGAGAAATTGAGAGGTTGGGCGGGACTAAAGTGGAGTTGGTGATAGAGAAACAATTGACCAAGACTGATCTACGTTCGGGTAGGATGTCAATGCCTCTAAACCAAATCGTTTCAATTAGTTTCTTGGAAGACGAAGATATGGAGATGCTTGAGAACGGTGAGACAATGACGGTTCGGTTGATAGACCCTGGTCTTGTACAAGGAGATATCAACTTGCGGCGGTTGGAAAAGAGAAAGGGAAAAAACCCGATATATGTTTTGAGGACTCAATGGGGGGATGTTGCTCGGAAAAACAAACTCAAAGCAGCCGATCTCGTTCAAGTTTGGTCGTTTCGGGTTAATCGAGCGCTTCACTTAGCCCTAGTTTTGGTTAAGAGCAGCAGTGTTAACGGCGATCGTCAGGAGATCATGGAAGAATGGAAGAGGTGGTGACAACTAAGGGAAGCTTGCAGTGGCATGCAGGAAACTAGAAGATAATTAAAGGCTTTTAGTTATACTTTTTTCAAACTTTTGGATTGGGATTTTAAGTTTGACTTCGTGGATCAAAGTTTTTTTGTAATCATTCAGTTTCCATTCAAGAAACATCTTAATTTTTTTATGAAAAAGTGATTTATCGTTATTTTAACACTTATTTCAGAATCAAGTTTCCTGCATGTTTTAATTTTTATTTCTTCAAGCTTCAAAATCAATAGAACACAAAAAAATCTTTCGAGAATATCATGCGTAAATTATAACTTACGGGTTTCATTTAATTTAAAGAAACAAAAAATAATCATCGTGAATATTGGCTTGCATGTTGAGAAAGAATCACTAGAAGAAATCTGGCCTAAGGCTTGATTATCTATGTGTTGACCTTAAAAACTACCAAGCCTACGTGGCGCGCAGACCGAGTAATCTAAAAGCTAACTACGTCCTTCGGTGAATGCGGGGCGTGCCAACTCGTCGGCCGAGCTCGGCCGAGGAGTAAATTTGTTGATGTTGCGTTGGGTGCGCGGCTGACTTCTGCGTCTTGCGATTGCGGCCGAGGAAGGAACGCGTCTCGGCCTCTTGGGTCCTCGAACCTGAAGACAAGGCTACTATTCTTATGAAGTTCACGAATCGCCGTCGTCGGATTCGGTCACAGTGATGTTATTCGTCAGAGTAAACTCACGCCGAATCGACACCAAAGTGTAAGGGCACAAATACTCGAAGCGAATATAAGTCTTAATAGTGAACGTGGTTCGGCCGTCTGAATGCCGAACTCTAAATCCCACTTGAGAGTATCCGATCATAAAACAACTCGACGTGCAATGCGCCGAGCTCAGTAAACGGTAACACCTCACTTCGCCGAGAAGGCTGATGAGATGACCTCAATCAATAAGGATTCGGAAATCCTTCTCGACCGAGACTTGGATAGGTAACCGACCGTCCTCGCCGCAGTGCTGTTGATGCCAACGGAAGATACTGCGAGTTCGGCCAATTCTACGGTGACAGAGCTATCTATGCCGACTTAAGATATCACTGGTTGCTTTCACAGTGTTGTTGATGCCAACGGAAGATGTGTCAGCGAAAAGAGAAAATAAAAATCTCAAGAGTTGTTGAGAGGTTTTGCGTAGGGCAGTTGTGTGTTGAATTGAAGGGGGCTTGAATGATGCACAGCCTCCTCTATTTATAGCACTGAATATCTTTAAAGTCGAGTCAAAACCCTACCCGGACTAGGTCTTCTTCTCCTGATCAAACACCAACTCGACCAGTCCTATTTTCACTAGGATTGTGAACCTAGTCCTTTATTAAGCTGGATTCACTTCCGGTTTATTAATCTTGCCGAGACTCCTTATTGCGCTAGGACTCGACTTGCAAATGTAGCATGACCTAGTCGGCCTAGGTTTAGAAGCCCACGTACTAAACGATCCAAGGCTCCCTTGTCGGCAGGCCTTCCGGGCCGAGAATGATTTTATACTCGGCCCAAACTAATATTTTGGGCCCAAACACTATGACAACTTTTTCCTCAAAGGCCACAAAAGAGCCACAGACTCCATGTCAGTGAAGTAGGAGAGTTGCTGATCATTTAGAGTAAGCATCCTCGCCGAATTTTTTTTGGTGAGAATCTCTGAGATCCTCAAATCACATCCGTTTATCGTACATCGTGCGGTAAAAAATCATTGTAATTTTTTTTATTTAAAATTGAATATAAACAGTACCTGACGAAAACTGACCGTAAGATATACAATGAACGAATGTGATTGGAGAATCCCCAAGATCCTCACAAAGAGGATTCGGCGAGGATCCTCTCCCGATCATTTAGGCCCCAGATAGCAGTATCTGTGACCCTGTGGGACAATGTGACACAAGGGCCCACATAATTTTTACTAGCTAGTGCTTATGCTAGAAAATATTTTATCACCAGAAGTTTATTCAATGTTGAGAATGACACAACAATAGATATTATGATTTAAAAAAATAATTCGCCAGACTGATTGAAAAACATGAGTAAAGTTCACATTTTTTACAAAAAAATGTCTTTTGAGTTTGAAAGTTTAAAGCCATTTGGAAGAAGTGTTCATACCATTCTTGAGTCTTGTAAGTATTTTTCTTCTATTAAGTAATAATATGGCGTCGCATGTCATTGCTGCCTTTGTTGCTAGGGAGAATTGTAATTGTCCAGGAAGTGAAGGTCCAGACATCTCCGAAATAGTTGCACGAATTACAAAGTGTCAATTCTTTCCTTATCTTTGTGGGCAAGCAGTTTGTTTCCTATATAGATACGGATTTTTTTAGAAATTCCAAGTTCGATTAGTGTTATGTTACCAGTGTTTCAGCAATTACAGTACCTAGTTTTGGAAGGATTCCTAAACCTGTGCGGGTTTAATTTCCTAAAACCCTAAGATTCCTATACTTGAAGGGCACGCTTTTAGTCGATCAGTAATTCCTAATCACACACTGATCGGTGCTGTAAAAACCCTATAAAATCTCAGTAAACCCCTGCGGGGTTAACCAGAACAATACATTTATATTTGTTCTAAGCTCTGTGACATACTTCGCTTACCTCGTATCTTCTTCAATCTCTCGAAGAAGAAAAGGAAGAAGATAACATGGCGCGGTTATTAAGTGAGAAATACTTCGATGGCTTGACGGAGTGGCCTCAGAACTTTAACAAGTTCGACTGGTTAGTTACAATTGCCGGGGTTGAAGTTGAGATGCATACGCAGGAGGAGAAACTGATGGAGCGAAAGAGAGAAACTTTGATGAAAGAGAAGGCTCTCAAGCAGCCGATGCTAGTCGAGCCGCCCAAGAAACAAAGGTCGCCCCCTATCGGTTCTACAAGAACAGATTATTCGTTGAAAAGAAAATGGGCTAGCAATAGCATAAATGATGACCGTGCGCCGAAGATACAAAGGTCGCGTGGTGGACCGAAAATTATTTTCCAAAGCATGTATCGTGGTGATGATGATCTTGGTAGGGGTGACCTGGGATGCAAGAAACAAAATGTGATGCCGAAGGACAAAGTCAAGAAAGCCAAGGGATCGACCAAGAACTCTCTGAAGACGAAAGAACCAATTGGTAGTCCTTCCACGCCACCGAAATATCACGACTTGCCTGACGAATTCAAGAGAGAAATTGCAAGGTTGGAGGGGACTAGGCTGAGCTTGGTGATACAGAAGCCATTGACTATGACTGATGTAAATCAGAACGACAACAGGCTGTCAATGCCTGAAGCTCAAATCGTATCCATGGATTTCTTGGAAGGTGCAGAGAAGGAGTTGCTTAAGGAAAATCAAACAATGTCGGTTCAGTTGATAGACCCTGGTCTTGTAAAAGGAGGTATAAACTTGAGACGGTGGCATATGAAAAAGAAACCGGATAAAAATAGCAGCAAACCGGAGAAAAATGGCAGCAAAATCTATGTGTTGAGAACTCAATGGGGTGCGGTTGCTAAGAGGAATAAACTCAAACCAGGTCAGCTTGTTCAGGTTTGGTCGTTCCGGGTTAATGGAGCGCTTTACTTGGCTCTGGTCTTGGTTAAGGAGAGTCGCGGTGAAGGTGATCATAAGGAGAGCGATGGCGGCCATAGCGGGGGTAAGAGTGGTGTTGTTGAGGGTGAAACTAGTGGCAGTAGTACTGGTATTGGTGGTAGCGGAGGAGGAAGTGAGATAATGGAAGAAAAGAAGGATGACAACAATGGGAATGCTAGTGGGGCAAGTACTGTGATCAATGGGTCGGACCATGCAAGTCCCAACCGTAGCGGAAGTAGGAAAGAAGATGCCGACGTGGAACCCAAACTATAAACCCTAAACTGTAAACTCACACGCCAAAAGATGAACTTTTTTATAAATCCTTAAATGTGTGCAAATAATTTTTTGGAATAAATTTTTTATTTAAGATTTTTTGGCTTCACTATATCACTTTGTTTCCCCTCAATGCTTGGGAATTAGTATTATAGTCTACTGATGAGTTTTTTATGGTATTGAAATTTAGTCCAGTCCGAAAGAAGAAGAAAACCTTGATTTTACTTGTTAGGTCAACATTTAAATTTTGTTATGTACACGAAATAAAATTAAACAAACTTGGAGAGGCAGCACCTTATGTCCAACAATCCAGTACCACCAGAGAAAATAGGGTGTTCTACCTTCAAATCACGTGTCTGTATAACCATATACACAAGATCAAAACCTTTCTATATTTTGTATCTTACATAATCATTCATGATCACGCTTATAAAAGAGTGATATATACTGCTAGTCGGACATAAGAATTCCTTCTTTTTGATATTGTAATGATAAAAAATAAAAATAAAAAAACGATCTCAAACCAACAAGACTCTCTACTTTGCAAAAAAAAAAAAAAAAAAAAAAACCGTCTATCGTAAAAAATTATTTATACGCCTTACCATTTTGATATGACCTGAAAACTAGTACCAATTAAAATGGTAATGCATAAAAATAATTTTCTACAAGTCCATGTGTGGATGGGTAAAGTTGACCACGTGGATCATTATTTCTGGCCTAAGCCAAGCAGAGAAATTAGGACCGCTCGTGTCCACAATATCTTATCTTTCCTCCTAACAATTTAACGTCACCCTCCACAAATACAAAGGATCAGAAAATGCAGAATTCAGTGGCATATACTTATATAGAACAGAATTCAAGATGTAATGTAAGTTATTAACAAAGCAGAAACCAAAAACTAAGCAGAAGATATGGCGCATCATTTGCTAGCGAGCTACCCCATCATATCAGGAAAACTCAGCAAAGAAATTTCATCATATGGATTTACTCCTTCTAGACCAGCTAATATTTTTAGGACAAGTAGTTCATCTTCTTCTTCAGTGCAATGCAGCAGCAGCAGCAGCAGTTTGACATCGTCGACCGATCGGGACGAAGTAGGGTTTGTGGGGAGTGGGAAGTTTGGTATTGACAGAAAGGGAGAGTTCAAGTATTTGGTGAGCGAGTTTGGTTGGAAGGTCAGGAGTTTGTTCAGAAATGGGGATGAGGTGAGGAAGGCAGCTTATGTTCAAGCTGAAGCATTTCATGAACCTGTATTTCTCTTCGATGATTTCTTCTTCACCTTCTTCCAGGTTTTTCTTATATCCTTTACTTTCTTATATAAGCGATATTTTTCTTTATAAATTTAAACTGATCTAAAGTGCGAGAGAGAGATTTAAACTCAGGAGCATAAGAGCCATATTTGCTTTAATCCTTTAACGAAAATGACTACGCTCATGTCTGTTTAATATTCTTTCTTGTTTTTTGGTTACTCTTCAAATTTCATCATCACATATGGTCATAAGTTTTAGTTTAATTTGGTTTCTGCAAATACAGGCTGAAGTGCTTTCTGGGCTTGTATATAAACTTAGGAATTCACCCCCAGATAGGTAAACAATTTTACTTGAAAATTGCAATGTACATTGTTACATGTATTATTTAGCGTAATAATTATGCGTTTTTATGGTATCTCATTAATAATTCAACAGATATGCTTGTTTAGTTGCTGAGTCTACCCCTGAAACTTTCGAGTCACAAGAACTTGTGGGAGTTGCGGACGTCACGGCGTCGAGGGACCAGGCCGTCCTTCAGCATCTCCCATCTAGGGCACCGGAATATCTTTATGTGTCCGGCATTGCTGTTTTGAAGAGTTTCAGGAGGAAGAAAATAGCAACCGTTCTGCTAAAAGCGTGTGATGCGCTCTCAGTCGAATGGGGTTTCGAGTATCTTGCCCTCCGGGCATATGAGGATGATTACGGAGCTCGCCAATTGTACTCGAACGCAGGCTACCGAGTTGTCTCCAGCGATCCTCCATGGCTGAGTACTTGGATTGGCCGGAAACGCCGTGTTCTGATGGTCAAACACTCTACTAAGACATGATACGTTAAATCATTGTGTGTATGCAACGTAAAGGTAGCGATTTTTAATGATAAGTGTTAAAATCGCTAGTCATAAATGACGAACTGATACCATCGCTAACAAAGAAAGAACGCCGATGTTCGAAAAGCCGGCAAAAACTATTAGCTTTTATAGTTTTATTAAGCTAAGAAGCTTGTCCAAAGAAAAAATAAAATTAAGCTCTTTTTTTTTTACCTTGGCAAAATTACAAATTTGGTATATGGATGGACTGGAGGGTTAGTTGTTCCTTGCGGAGAAACAATGGCTGTGCAAGTGAGGCCGTATATATCCATCATCCTACTAATTCATGAATTTCCGACAGTTGGGAGCTTTACATAGACACGGGACTTTGAATTCGTCAGGCTCGTTAGGATCGAACAAGTAATCATACCTGCCAGAGTCAATAACGGAATATGCAGCAGCGTTAAGCTAATAGCTTCCTCGTAAAGTGAGACGGTGAGAAATAGAGGAGCGAGAGAGAGATACATACGTTAGCTCATCGCCGCAAGTTACATCAGCCTTTGCAATAAGTACAATCCGGCTTTCTTCATCGCCCACACTCATGATCCTCGCATAGCAATTCGGCATGCACTGTAGTAAAGATAGGCAACGACAATAAATCCGTAAAGACAAGTCACAGAAACAAACTGACAACAAGTAGATGATTGAATCTATTGAAGAACGGAACGGTGGAGGAGCAAATCATGTACGGACAGCACCCTAACATTGATCAGAATGACTTACCGAATGGTTGATCAGGCGTGCTATATTTCCTTTATCAGTGGCATCTACAACCACTTCTTCACTGATCTTAAACAACTGCAGAGTAAAACATGAGCCATGAGAAAAGAAGCAAAAACGGAAAGAAAAAGGAGTGCAAGGCATTTAAGAGCTGAAATTCTAGCTGGAAACAGAACTTGGGAAACACGTGGCATGAGAGATAACTAGAGCAAATTTTGAAGGTAATAATTACACCACTTGAAAAGAATTCAACTCACATAACAGTCTTTGCCTTCTGATCTATACCGTGTCTCCCTAAGATCTGCAACACTACGTCTCACCTGTTCACCACGATATTCAAGAACCTGAAACAGACGCATGCTTCTTAGTACATTCTGTTTTCAACATAGTGGATTAACTTCTCAAGATACAAGAGCTTATACACTTAATGAAGGGAAATCATTTGAAAAGACAACGTTCAAATTCCATACCATTTCTCCTTCTTGTATGTCTCTACGGGCAAAGAGACCCCATCCATGTATCCCAGATTTACCAAAGCAAACACGATCGTGTTCTGTTCTCTGCATTCATGCACATATAGTAAGAAAATCGAACATTGAAAATTGAATGGGAAATGAGGAGGATACTTGCCTGTAAATGGTGTAGCCGTTCTCTAAAAGACGAAAAAGTTGGAGGATCCTCTACTACCTATTGAAAAAAAAAAGTCAATTTGAGATTAGTTTATTTTAAATCCCATCTAAAAAGGGAAATACTATTTCATCAAACTCTGAAAAGGTAAAAAAGTTACTCTGAATGTGTTCAAACTTCGAATTGCTTCCAAGGGATGATGGGAAGGTCCCTTCACATGGTGGGCAACGGTTTCTTCTTCTGCTCTCTAGAATCAGAGAAAAAAAAAACAGTGAGAAAAGATCAGGCTAATTACAGATCTAATAATTCAACAATCTAACTGTTTATATCAACTGAGGATCACTATAATGCGTATGGACAGATAACTAGGCATCAAGGTAGAATACCTTCTTGTTATTTTTCAATCTATTGTACACCCGGCACCCTGCAGCAGATAATGGCTCGGGCTCAGACTCAGGCTCCGTCGTTTCAACTGTCAAAACCTCTTCAAGCTTTGTTCTATTAGATGAAATTAACCTTGAACCAGGCTTCTTCTTATTTTGGAGAAGGCTTTTCGCTGAAAACACACCTAGAGGAGTCTGTATGATTAAAACCGTATCTGGATTTGGAGCCCTGCACGAACAATGAAAAACAGAAGAGTTGGGAGAAAGTTACATATTGACAAGAAAACCAACAATTTGGAAGCAAATGGACATAAGACAATATGAGAACCCACACCTGTGGTAAGCACAATAAGAAACCATTTTTGTGGTCTGTTTTCCATTTTTCTCCAAACAATGCAACTGCATATTAAGAATGCACATACAAATGCAATTACATATCACCAGATATATGAGTAATCTGATTCACAACGAGAAGGTGCCATAGATATGAATATAATGAGAACGAACAAAGAGCAATAAGATACTCACCTCCATGCGATAACCTGCCCTTGAGGCACACATTGCATGGTAATAAGTGGAACACTTGCAACATTGCGTGCATGAACCATGAATTTGCTTACAAATAACGCAAATCTGAAGCAGATGTGAACAACAAAAAAAACCTTAGATTGCATCCTCTAAATATTTCAGGGTTCAATCTGTAAGATAAAATTAAAAGAACAAACTAGACTTGCAATCAATGAGATGCATTCTGGAACATTTCTAGATCCACTATGTCAAAGTTATCGCACAACTCAGTTCTTTATTCACTAATTGTAGATATGAAGGGCCAGGTGCCACTTTTTTACATTACCATGTTTGTTACATTTAAGAATAGAAGTCTTCGAAAGAACAATGTCAAGTTCAATCATATGATTAGATGTAATGTATTGTAACCTTATCCTGAGTTTGCATTGGAATAGCCAAAAAACAATATACGAGAACAAAGAACCCACCTTCACAAAAGAATTTGATGGAATACTCAAGATGCCAAGAGCAGGCTCCATCTTTTCATCACTTGCAAAAGAGACTTCAGGTCTGAACCAAGCACATGTAATATGAACCCACAATCCGTCAATATCAGTTGGCTTTAACGCACCTCCTGCAGGGAAAAAGTAGATAAGCAAGATCAGATCAAAGACATGAGATCATGACAGCTAAGTGAAACTTGATGACAGGACAGTGTATGACTCAACCGTTCCACTCTAGCCAGAAACTTGCCTTTGACAGGACAGAGGCAACATTCTTGCTTGACTTTGGGTGCTTCACATGCTTTGCAGACCCACGAAGTGAAATCCCGAACATTTCTTGCTCCATAGCATTCTTGATGTACAGCTATCTGACATCTGATCAAAATGAAACATTAGACATTTCCCGGTTTTCATGCCTTTATAACCCATGGGAGTCTCTAAGGGGCATCGCACAGTTGGTCCTCCGACATCACTGATTTGACAATGATAACTAATGAACTCTATTGATGATACCTATTGCAGATGATGATTTTGTTATAGTCCCAATCTTCAACCCATCTACATACAGCGCATCGTTCTGTTGTCCACTTGGCATGAACAGGTTCATACTTTTCTGTAATAGCAATCAGATAAATACAATTAGTTTACATCAAATGTAGAATTATATGCACAACTATAGAAAACAAATATACCTTGCAAAAAAGTAAGCAACTTCTGCTTTCGTTCTTTAATAGAAGGCCGTTTAGGGGGTTTAGAAGACACAAGAGCATTTTCATGATACTCTGCTAACTGCAACATCTGCAAAGTCAAGCGGGATTGCAATATGAGTATGATTCCCAAATTGAGAGGTCATAGGCCTACTATTGAACGATGGGGAGTAAACTCAAAGAATAGTACCCATTGTTCCAGTGGCAGTAAGGAACCTTTCACTCTGACACTAGTCCTCCAATTTCTCGATTTGGAACCTGTGTGTCGCTCCCATTCACTAAGTGCTTGCTTTTCTGCCCCACAGAATCCACATTTGCACACGACACTGAAACATAAGAAAGAAAATGTATATGAATAAAACATTTTCAGATGTCAAACCAAAGTAATAGTCAAATTGACTTATTAAGGTAAAATAAATTAACGGTTAAATAATATGAATTTAACCACCAAGACTAACATCAATTATAAGTCCTAAGAAAAAAGGAAAACCATTCATTCTTATGCTTACGAGTGAAGACTTGGAAAATAAATGCCTTCCACGCAGTTGCAGAGAACAGTAACCTTGTTAGGCAGCACCAATTGACCATTATTTTTACTCCATCTGCATCAGAAACTCTATAATCAATAGGGACAAGTCGGTGAAATAATAAACCCAATTCACTCATAAAATTAAAATTTGGATAAACTTACTTTGCATTTGGTTGCCCCCTTTCAGAATCTGATAATTCAAAATTAAACTTGACTTTGCACGTAGGGCAGTAGTAATCAGTGGCTCCCAAGTTCTTCAAAAAGGAAATAACATAGTCAGGGAAGTCTAGAATATCTTTAAACTAATTATGAATGAGAAAAACAACGAAGTTGGGTAATTTGCCATAATAGATGGACCTTAAAAACGTTGCTGGAAATTTTGTCACATTCTGCATGCACCCACACTTTACAACCATCACATCGGACCTACTCCCAATGCAAATATATTACAATAAATTGACAATGAACTGCACTCTAAAAATAGGAAGTATAAATCACAAGCCAAGCATAGTTTGTAGGTTTCCTCACCCAACTTCCACTGTCTGAATCATTCCAAATCTTCTTGCATATCCCACAATAATGTTTCGATTTTACTAACTGCAATAAGAGTGATGCAAGTATTGTCAACAATGCACAATATCCAGAACGCAGAGAAAACCTTCTTTTACTTTTTTTAAGAACTGAATTTAAAACCAATAAATAACACCTAACACAAGGTAGGTCATACTAACCCTAGCACACGATTTACAAAGATATTGGCCTCTGGGACTTGGATCCTTCATTTTCTTTATCATTTTAAAAGGAAAATACAAGCCGCAGCCTTCACAGGGTTGTATGTCTTTCTTCTTCCCATATACATCCTGCTCAACGGAACCAAATTCAATACACTGGACATAAAAAAGAGAAGTGTCTACTACTGCAGCGAAAACCTCCCCCTTTCAACAGCTGAGAGAAATAAGGAAAGTATATAGTTTGAACCCAAGGTATATTTACACTGGATAGCTAAGCAAAGAAGCACAGTTCTGTAAAATTCTCAATAATTAAGCAAAGCAATAGCCAAACTTCCATCAGCAACCCCGTTCTGATGATATCAAAACTGTTTGAATTAATTTTTGGATGGTGTTTGAGAAATTCTATGCTCAATATTGTGTCCTCGAAACTACACAATTTAAAAGACAGGAAACAGTGCTCTAAGAGAACTTGCCTGGTCCAGGTCATGGTTTGAACCGGTAGCCTCTTGAACCCCTCTCTGTACAGAGTCATCATACATTGCTGCCATATTTATATCCGCTATCAACTTTTCTGTAAACCCTTGTTCCACCAAAAATGCCTCCTCAATTGCCATCTGGAATTCACAGGGCTCGCAGTTGTTCAATTCAGGCTGCTCCTGGAACCTATATCAAGTAAAATGTTACATAACGACAAAGCGGTTACTACATTGCAATTCAAAAATTTATGAAACAACAATAGCCACACACCTGTCCACATAGTCCATAAAGGGAAAAATCTTCCCACGTTCAACCCAAGCATAATCCTGCTCAAGATGATACGAAATCTTAAAATAAATGCCACACTCTTCCAAACATGAAAACATCTCAAATTCATAAAAACAGATGAACTCCGTACGGAAAGCAATTCATACCCGTTGATTCCCATTCCCAGAGTATCCAAAGAACATCACACAAGCTGCATCGGGTATGCAAGACCTCAAAACAAGCTCAGGTGCTTGCGACATTGGATCAATGACAATGGCAGGCCAGAAAGGCTCCTTTTTCCCTGGCATTGCCCACACTATATCGCCAGAATAGAAGTCTTCGGGTCCATACAAGCCATCTTTCCTCTCACCATTCTCCTTTGCAGCCCTCACTGCCTCCACTAAACCATTTTCTTCATCTATTTCCACAACTGCACACTTGTCATCTTCACCCAATTGCTCATGCATTGACGAGAGTGTGCTTGGTGAGCTCGAATACTTCCTAATGTCGAAACTCTTAAATGGCACACTCCCCTCAACTTCCTCCTCTTCATCTTCTTCACACAAAGCCGAATACTTCTTACTGTTATATCCAATTCCATCCACATTTCGCATCTTTTTCGTATTTTGGCTAACTAATTTCTGGGCTTTAAAGCTAGGTTTCTCTTTTTTACATTCAATCTCCTCATCTACATTATAATCTCTTAAACTAGTCTTACTTTCTTTCTTCCAATTCTCAATTACCGAATCATTAAACCGAGAAGGAAGTACCTGAACTCGGCCCCGCGACGTCCTCACCAGCGGCGGCCGCGAAACCTCCGTCTTCGCTGTGGTGGCTGACTCTCTGTTCTTCAATTTCGACTCATCCTCGGGGGAGCAGGAGACTTTGGTGCACCACGAAGCAGAGAACCCCGGCTCGGCGGCCCCGACCGAGCCGAGCAGGCCGTGGAGGCTGACGGGGATAATACTGGCGGCGACCTCGCCAAGCAGACTGAGAGGATAATACCCATTAGTCTTCCTCTTCTTCCTGCCCGAGTTATCGTCGTCCTCACCCGGTGACTCGCCGAGTTTGCACCGTTTCAGACTCGGCATTTGGGATTTGAGATTCTTCTTGATAATCATTGTATCAAAAAAATGCAAAATTCAGAGGCCCCACGAATCGATGAATCCCATAAACCCAAAAGAGTAAATCTTTTCACTTCAACATTAACAACCACAAAACCCTTTTGATTTCATCAAAAACCCAATTCCCCAATCTCCTATAAACCCTAATTCCCAATTGGGTTTCGCCAAACAGAGTAATTGGAAACGATTCCCGCTACAGAATTTTTTTTTTCTCGGGAAACAAACAGAAAATTGGGAGAGAAACAGAGCAGAAAGAATGCTCGAGAATTAGACGAAAAGGATCGAAATTGAGAAGAAAAAAGTTGGATTGGGAAATAGGGATCGATCTATCCAGGAAGTTTCTTCCCAACTGCTTCAGAGCGCAGAGAGAGATGAGGAATGAGACAGAGGAGAGAGAGAAAATCAAATTGTTGTAATTGTAATGTAATTATGTCAAGCAGCTGAAGGAAAACAGTAAAATTCGAGACCTGGAAATGTCTCTCTTTTTAGAGAGAGAAAGAGCGAGGAGAGAGAGAGAGAGAGGGAGCGGGGAGTGAGAGAGAGAGAAGGGGGTCGGCGTTATCTTTCCAAAGCGTTATATGAGAGAGAGAGAGAGGCTAACGTGCGCCTGACGCGTATAGAGCGCAATTCTTCCTGGCAAGGTCATGAGAGAGAGAGAGAGAGAGAGAGAGGGCATGGTCGTCGTGGACAATCTGGTAATATAGTAACATTCTTCGGCCGTGTTCTTTTATTTTCGTGATTGTTTTTGCAGATTTAATTCGAGGTTGTTTCGTTTTAAAAAATTTCGTTGCAGAGGCCAAAACATGTCGCAACGTTTTTGTGTTCCAAGAAAGTTGGCAACTTTATATCCGAAACAACAATGTTGGCATCGAATCCAAGTTCTATGTTTTTTCGTTTTGTTTCGATTCGCGTTGGTCGAACGTTGAGTTAACTCGACCGAACTCAAAAAGTTTGCGAACTTTAGTACGATGGTTTGTTTGGTCGATTGATGTTTGTTGGAATTTGGTGGTGGTCACCGGAGCACGGCGGCAGGCATAGGTACAGTTTTCAAATTCTTTAACTTTTTTTGGGGGTATGATAGTTTGAAGCTCCACCAATGGAAATCAAGAATTTTCCCACCAATTTCTTTTTTGTGAGGTTATTTTGGGTATTTTGCTCTCATAGAGTTTCATGTTGGTTGCCCTGCTAACAGGTCACAATTAATACGACGACGTCTGTGTGTAATTAATTTTAATTTTTTTTTTCTTATGTTTAATTAGGAATTTAGGACAACCCTTGGAAATTAATCATCTGCGAGCCCTGGAAAAGGAAAAAAAATTGATAACTTTGAAGTTGTCGGGGGACGGAGATGGCCATGGTGGTGTTGGGTTGAAACTAATATGTTTCTGAAATTGAATAGCATCATGGCCTCCCTCTGTTTTCGATTGGCTACCCAACTATGGCGGATATGGGATCCTACTAACCCGAGAGTTTAAGAACGCATTTTGTATGATTTTGCTCAAAGTGAACAGACCTAGACCAGTATAATCTTACTTGAATAGACTTCATGCAGACAACCAATCACTTTAATGATTTGCTATACAAGTCCACTCTACTAGGCTCGACCACCTCTCTTTGTTTTTAGGCCCAAATGAAAGTTGACATATTCCTTCAAATTTATCGATTTGTAAATTGGTATTTTTCGATAAGTTTTTTCTTGGTTGCATCGATGGATAGCTCGTGAGAGAGTGGTGAGGATATTTTTTTCCAACATTTTTATATTGTGGGTTATGTTGCAAAGGTGGGTGTTTGTTTTTTGAGATTGGTCGTGTTTTCAGGTGGATGGGTTTTTGAAAATATGAACAAAGTTTGGTGATTTCGTGTAGAGATTCACCCACCTCCCACTTCAATTTTTTGGGAGGTCAACGTCAACTTGCAAGCACAAGATAATCGCCAAGCAATGTTTTTTTGGGGTTGAATTTACGAAGAAAATGATTAGGCACAGAGAAAATTTTGTGTCCAGCAGTCGAATCACGTGTTTGCTTGTATACAGAGTTTCATGCATTACAATATCAGAACTCTCTAGTCCCACCTTGTGAGAAAGATGGCTTGCGCGGCCACCCGTACGGGCGTTCGCAACTTCTTTCTTCCGCGAAGCTTTGGTGGTTATGGTGTTTCAACAAAGAGATGGAGCCGGAAGAGTAAATGTTACTAAAATTGGACACTAAAAAGGTTCGACAGCGGCAGCTTATGTTATGTTTGTGGGTCCATCTCTATCCCATGTTTTTGGAAGTTAAAATTTGGAACACACTTTAGACTGTACTTGTTCAGTTTGCATGGAGTTGTATGAGAAACTGGAACTGAATAGTTAGGAGTGGTAGGTAAGAACTAGGAGGGTTGCAACAGGACGACAGCGGCCGGAGCAATGAGGTGGTGACATGGCGGCGCGATCTCTCCTCCATTTTTAAGATGCGATCTGATTTTATTTGGATGAGTGGCATGTGAAGTTGTGAACTATGGGCAGCCATCAGCGGACCTCGCCGTACTTAACGAGGGTCGTCGTCCTTGCATTGGTAGGGTTGTCATACAAGAGAGTTCTCTTGCAAAAGTGAAACTAATATAAAGTCGGATGAGATTAAGATACAAAAAATTTGTTATTCTATCAAATTGGTCAAATCACTCGCGTTGTTAGGCAGTCTGATCGAAGATTTTCTCGTAGTGGAGAAACCTATTGGTACTATTAGGAAGATTTTCCGGTTGAGGAGAAAACCCAATTGGTAGAAGTTGAATCTGGAAGTGACGATCGATGGAACATAAGCATAGCATAAGTGTTTAAAAAGTTCTTGGCGAATCGATCGAAGACTGGCAGAGAAATCCTCTCGCACTTCCTGTTTTGTTTTTTGTGTTCTATATGGTTGGGTTTCGCACTTCTTGGTTGGATTCAGTGCTTGATGGAGAGGTTTTTGATAATTTACTTATTTAATTAGGATACGTATTTGATTTCCTTACCTATTAGGATTTTGGATTTACTTCCAATTATGATTAAGATTCTCATTGCTCATTTTAATTTAAGTCCTATGCACTATACACATGACCTTAAGATTAGTTTATATAGTTGTTGTCACCATTCATGTAGAGAGTTTTCTCTTTTTTGGTTTTGGGGTGGAGTTCACTACTTGAAATTATGAGTATGTAGCAAATTTGTGGCTTATTTGAGTGGCAAATTAGTGAAAGCCAATTTGTGAGTTTGAGAGTTAGAGAATAATTTGGGAGAATCTTCTCCGTTTGTTATGGGATTTGTACTCGCTTGGTTTAGAATCGTCGGGTCAATCAGACTGTATGACTAAAGCCCCATTTCGAGATTGTCTTTTCGCCATGTTATTCTTTGGTTTAAAATATTATTTGAATGCGAGACATAGTAGGTTGAAGAGAGACTATCTACCGTAACAATCCATCACTAGTAAATATACAAAAGAAAACTAAAATTAAACCGGAAACTGCTTTGGTTCTATACATAATCCCATCAAATTACTTCAATAGTTAATAATTTATTCAATGGTAAATACTTATAAGGGGGAAAAAAACATGAAACCAACCAAACTGGATTGTGTTCTCACAAGCAAATAACATGAACAAGAAAAGATTACAGCAGTGGAAGAGGGACTAGAAAAGATTGCCATTTTATAACATGTAACATGAACAAGTACAACTGTTTGCTTCCCCGGCCCGATTATTCCACATACATACGTATTTACATCCGTTCGTAGATTGGCCGTGTACATACGTAGGTCTAGAGAAGAGGTTGTTATTACAGCAGATGATATAAGAGATCAAACACTTAGCAGAGGAGGATTTTAGGGGGTCTAGTTTATTGATGAGCAATACCTAAACTGACTACACTACTACTACTACTGATCTCATCTCTTTCATCACATCATCATTTGACCTGGCTACTTCATTTCTACGTTCATTATTTTATCATATGTATAAGTTAACAGTTATAGCCTCTTGGCATACGATTCTTCGGTCTTTGCAAACCTTCCCCGGATCCTTGGCTGGTTGTCTGCAAGAGCCTTCCTGCATGCGTACTGAAACGAAAGCATTTAATCAGTTTCCCACCTACTGCAACGTATCAGCTCAAGGGCCGAATCCAGTAAATTGGAAGTATATAAGAAAGTGCTTCAATCGACACGAGATGCTATAATAGTTAAAGTATGGATATGCAGCTCTTTTTAATCTAAGCTATTAAACGGGACTGAAAATCATCCACTCATATAAAGCGAACAACCAACCCTGTTTCAACAGCCTTGAGTGTTTAAGCACAAAGGTCAATCAGAAAAGGTGAAATGTTTGTAAGATCATTGTCAAATGCTGCAAATGTTGCTTCAGTAGGCTCTATATCTCACTCCGTTATGATTCCATTCAACTATTTATTCAGTATTATAGTAGTGAGTCCATAGAAACAATGTTGATCAGGATTTTACCTTGATTTTCCTGCCGAAGTTCCTCTTTGTCTTCTTGTTGCGGTACCTTGAAAGCTTTTCCCTGCGTTCCTCACTGCTGTAGTTGCTGGTAACTATGGGCCGCTCTAGGGAGGACTGGATGAGGCTTGTGTTACTGTTACCGAGAGTCTGTCATAAAAACTCAGTATCAATGACCTAGTCCCATCCTGTGGAAATGGCCAGACATGTCTAAACATTTCTCAGTCCAGCAGTCTTTGTTACAAAGCCAATAATTGCATATAGCCAATCATCACTTATTGATTAATTCAAATAAATGAATTATCAATCGGTCTAAAAAACTCCCAGATTTGTAGACATGGGGTCAAGAGATTCACAGACATCGGTTGCACAAATGCATCAATCTCTCAGCTGGAAAATGTTTGGTAAGTTCTCTTAGGAAATTGCATTGTTTAGTAGACCGAAGAATGGTAAGGAATGGGGTTATAGACGGTCTAAAGGCTATGAGAGAAGGATTTAAGTCATTGTTTGTATGACCTTTTAATTCATAACCTCTTCTCAACCGAATCGTTGTTGTGTGGATAGGTAATATTTTAATTCTTGTAAGAATATGAATATTTTCAAACCTAAGATATATAGCATAAAATAACTAAACTAACTATATCTGACCTTAATATCACCTTCACTGAATGCTCGACGAATCCCATAAGCACTCAAATCCATTCCAGGAAAATCCAGAAAACTTGCCTTCGTTGAAGTTCCGTGCATCCAGTCCATTGAGGTTAAACATCCCGAGCTCCCACTTTTCTGGAATGTCACGTCGCGAAGCGGTTTGTTTTCCTCAATATGATTTCCATCCACCGTCAAAACAGAAGTTTTGATATCTACGGCCTCAGAAAGTGGTGCTCCTATCGCGTCTTTCCCTAAGAGATCCTTGTCATAGAAGACATCGTTCAAAAGCTGCTCGCTTTGAAGTGATTCAAGGTCTGCAACCTTGAGTCCTTGAGAGGAGGTGACATCTTCGCCGCTAGATATCATTGAAATGGCTGCTGTCATGGGATCAAGGCCAATGCCCGGTTCTTCGATGATAGGCTCTGGAGCTTTGAACAGATCCCATTCTCCTCCCATGTCATATTCCGAGATCATCGAGGCCTCGGAGAAGCAATTCTGCATTAGACAAAGAAAGAACTGAACTTCAGACCTAAACTAACATCAAAAGTGGTTGTGGCAATACCTAAAATTTCAGACCAAAACAAAGAAAGAGGAAAAGTTTGCAAGCTCTCAACTTTATGAAACTCACTAATGGTTGGGGACCAAAGCAATCACTACTGCTGAAAGTTCCATACAAATTTTACTGCAAAGTAACTCTTTTAACACATAAGTTACAGTTCCATGAAGATTCAACTTTTTCACTTTTTACCACAAAGGTGAAAAAAAACAAAGTCAAGTCTTTTCCTTTTTAGCATTCAGATTGCATTTAGAGGAAAAGAAAGTTTTTTCCTTCTTTATCCAGCACATAAAGCAAAGTACAGCTGTTCCATCGCATGCCCTGATGAAATAAAAACAAGACTGTACAGACCAAGATATTTTTATTTTCCTTTTCTTTTTCCTTTTTTTTTTTTTCTGGAAACACAGAGTGTTTTGGATTGAAATTTATGATTAAAATTTGACATTTGTGCCTTGTTTTGATTGTTACATCTTCCAACTTGACAATTAATTAGTCAGAGAAATTAACAATTTTCTCACTTTCCCACTTCCTAACTTGAATTCCCCAAATTTGGCATTTTCCCACTGGTTTTCTAAGCAACCAAACAGGGAATTAGGTGAAAAATTAAACCAATGAACATAAATATATGCCAAAAACTTGAACTTTGAGCTTCTTTGGTTCTGACAAACAATGAATACATAAATAGTCCCCAATTTCTTCAGAAACAAACAGAGGGTTGTTGATGGTATCATACAGAGTACACACTAAATCACAAGAGAGCAACCCAAATTCACAAACTTTCTACTAATTCAGCTAAAACCCATCTCAGAATAATCAATTCAATGCAGATAATGCAAATCTATGAGAAAAACCAAACAGGTGCATATATTTGTTTTTAGAGAGAGAGAGAGAGAGAGAATAAGGGTACCATTGAAGCATTTGACTTTTGGGTTCTGCAGAACTCCTCCAGCTGCTGGAAATCTTGAGAAAAGTTCTGGAAATATGGGAACAAAAGCTCAGTTTCTGCATACATTCTCAAAAGAGAACCCAGAAAACAGAGCAAACAGAAATCACACTGAAATGACTGCAACAGAGAAGGCAAAAAATTCTAGAGAGAGAAAGAAGGAAGGAAAAATGAGTCTAGGTTGGTTTGGGTTTTGGAGATTACAATTTATAAGTTGAGAAGGAGGGGAGAGAGAGAGTATAGAGAGAGAATTTATATAAATAATTATTGAGTGGGGGAGTAGTAATATTGGGAGAGTGATGATAATATCATATAGTAAAGGACAAATTAAAGAAAAGGACACAATTATTTTTATAATGCAGTGTCCCCATGTCTTTTATCATGCTTCCTTTTTAATATTTATTTTTTACTATTTAAAATATTATTTTAATTGCAGATATATGCTATTTGCGTTTATTAATTTATCGCAATTTGCAAGATATGCTATTTGTGTTTATTAATTTATTGCAATTTGCAAGAGAGTGAGGGTGAAAAAAAAACCTCTCTTGAGATGTTTGTGGACTGGACTGTTTGGTTGGAAGTTGGAAAGATCATCCTAATTAATTTCCAATTTGGCAATTTGGCAATCTCAACTTCAAGTTCATTGAATTTGGAGTTCACTGTAGAACTCAATTTAATTACATATCTTCTCCTTCTGTATAATTTTAGGTCAAGATTGACTGATTAGGGTAATTCTGATATCGGATGGCGTGATCGAACATCCGTACGTAAGTTGTAGGCTTGGCTTGTATTGTAGTCTATGTTTTACAATTCAATGACTTGCATCTAGCTAGCTATACACAAAGGCTATTTAGAGCAAAACGTAGTCTTTGGTTATGTTTTAGCCCTCTACAAATTAATATTTTAAAAATTATTAAGGGCTAAGTTTTTCCATCTTCATCCATAAAGGGCTATATTGATTTCACTTTAATTTTTATTACTTTTTAGAGCCAAACTTAGTTTGATTCTTTTAGCTCAATTCCCCTAAATGCTTTGATTGGAGACTAATTTTATCAATTTTAAGGTTGAATGTGACTTTATAACTCTTGGCTAGAGATGGCCAAAGTTACATAAAGCTATAGTGCATTGGTCCCCACTCCCCAGTTATTAGCTACAAAGTTTAATTAACTTTTCAAATCGTAGGTGGGAATCACTTGCCAAAAATGATATTGAGTGGGAGCTCCTTTTTTTTGTTTCCTTTTTCCTAATTAAGGTTGTATTTTATTTGCTTTGCTTTGTTTTTACAAGTCTTATGACACACCAATATGCAAAATTAGCATTGTTGTGATTGTGTTGCAAATGACACATCATCTCAAAGTTCTTGTTTTGTGAATGCCTTCAAGTTGTTTAACAATTGGAAAGGTCATATCAAGGTGCTTCTACTTTCCTTTATATTTGCTCATCAAACACTTGAAAAAAACTTTACATGTTTAATTATTTTTAAGGTAAATTGCACTTTTGGTTATGTGTTTTGCTTCGATTTCAACTTTGTTTATTGTGTTTTCTTCAGCAATTTTGGTCATTGTGTTTTGCTTTGATTTCATCTTTGTTCAATTTGGTAAAAACAATCCACTTGTTTTTTTGTAAAAACTGTTGGGGGATGGAAAGACCACCTTACAGACTCTCTAAAACTAACTCTAATTTTGTGTTTATTTTATCGTTAAATATTAAAGTTGATATCATTTTTAAGGTTTTAATTTTAAATGTATAAAATAAATCGATGGTCTAGGTACTATAATATATTCATGATGAATTGTTCATTTATTTAATAAGTTTGAAGAATTAAATGATCTTCAATTCAAAATTTTTTTTTTGTAGGATTGATCTTAATGAAGAGTAATCAATTAAATGGTTTCAATCATTCATTTTATTTAGTCAAGATATCTTGTTAGCAAATGAGATAATATGTACATTGTATTATCCTATTTAATACGTTTGAAGGATTAAATGATCTTCAATTCAAATATTTTTTTTTTTGTAGGATTGATCTTAATGAAGAGTAATAAATTAAATGGTTTCAATCATTCATTTTATTTAGTCAAGATATCTCAATGAGAGAATATGTTCGTCGTATTATCCTATTTAATACATTTGAAGGATTAAATGATCTTCAATTCAATTTTTTTTTTGTAGGATTGATCTTAATGAAGAGTAATAAATTAAATGGTTTCAATCATTCATTTTATTTAGTCAAGACATCTTATTCGCAAATGAGAGAATATGTACGTCGTATTATCCTATTTTTAATCATTGACATAGAGTTGATTACAAATTTTCCCGTACATAAAACGAAAACAATGTTATTTGAAAATACACAACAAAAGCCCATACACATGCAACCATATATTGTTGGATACAGATAATGAGATATACAGTACACTTGTAGGTAAGGTTATGTGCTCATTGCTCAACCATATGTAAGCTCATCAAAGTCACTATCGATCTGATAGATTGAAAATAGTTCACTAAATTTGGATCGACGAAAAGTTTGAAAGAAAGAGTAGTCGCTTGAGCTAACAATAAATATATATAATAGAAAGGTAGTCTTGGGATTAGCTAGCTAGTGTCACATAATCGACTAGTTTTGCCTGTAATTATTGACATTTGATTTAGATATGTGCGAGGACAGAATATAATACTGTTGTAAAAACACAAATATCAGCACTAGCTTATCAATCCAGGATGTTATCATAATGTGTTGAAAAATAGGGAAAGAGGACAACCAATTGTACGTTGAATAATACTATATAGATCAACTTTTTAGATTATATTTGCAAACTATATAATGTATCACTAATAGAAAATAAGTATGTTAAATAGATGGTCGCCTTAGCATTACCCTTTTCACGTTTTATGCATATATTGTATAGACTGTGACCAGAGATATTTGGTTTTAAGCCACACAATAAGTTAGTCATAATAGTCTGATATTAAACTCGTTATTCACTAGAGTCGAATTTAAAATTTCCCACTTATAAATAAAAAAAGAATATCATTAAATTGTAGTCAATGCCAAACAAGTTAAGTATATAGTAGTTCCATCATATCTTATTAGTGTAAGACTATAAGTTTTGTTTTGGTTTTTGTTTATATATATAAAATAAAAAGTTACTCTCGAGCATGACAAATTGAAGGAGTATGTCTATAAACATCCAAGCATAAAATATGTCATCTAATATTGAAGCCAACAGTCATCGGAAAATATATAAATTGTTAGGAAAATGACTTATTAGCTGTAAAACTAAAAGGATTGAAGATAGATTCTGCATGTCCTCCAATTTGATCAAATATTCAAATTCTCTTTCGATCGACGTAGAGACTTCTATTCGTTCACACTGCAATTTGGAATTAAGTGGAAAAATCATGTTAAAGCGTCAACTGAAATTTAGTCCTTTCCTCAAATTCAAAGCATAAAGAATAAGCCTGCTGTATGAAGTGAAAATGCAGAATTAATATTAGAACAAAGTAAATTACCATCCTTATAATTAGGATGGGTGGTAGCAAATGTCTTTGAATTTTACCTCATGTTTAGTTTTCGTCCTTGAATTCTTATATTAGTTTCTTCCGTCCTTCAACTTAATTTTGCGTTGCATAAGTGGTCCTTCCGTTAAATCTAATCTTCTTTTCCGTAAAATTTAAGGGTATAGTGATGTTTTCATACCTAAAAAACTAATTTATTTAAAAAAGAGAAGAGCTTGGCTCCTTAAGGTTAAGGAGGAGTTCCTCCTCAAAATACTTGGTGACATATTCACAGAATTTCATGATTATAATCGGTGTCATTCATATTATAAATCACTATATAAAGATCATCTTTGCAAAATATCAGTTAAAACTAATTAAGACTGTTTAGTCAATCATTAAGGAGTTCTGTCATAATAAGTAGGAAATAATTATGTGAATAGGTCACGAGGTATTTTAAGGAGGGTTCCTCCTCAATTCTTGAGGAGCCACGTGTTTCTCTTAAAAAAATTATTTTCTTATTTGGATGAAATTCCTATTTTATCCCTCAATTTAACGGAAATATTGTTGGAGTTAATGAAAATGACTATTAGTGCAACAAATGACATAGTTCGAGGACGGAAGAAACTATTAATAGAGTTCAAAAATGAAAACTAAACCCGTGGTATTGATTAGGAACCTTTACTACAAATAGCCTTATAATGATTTGAATAGTTGTTTTCTGGTGGGAAAGAGGAAAATCCTGATTACTCCCACATTTATACAGAGGATTGTTCTTCTTGACAAGTATACATTGATGATTTCTTTATTAACAAAGTGGTACTTCACTTGCGGTCCCAAGCACTTTTAGTATGAGAAATTTTGTCATGATACCGATTTATATACGACCTTGTGCCTATAACACACATGATACATATAAGTATATTGATGTAAGTTATAGGCATAAAGTTGTATATAAGTTTTGTTCATTTTAGAAAGAGATCGATGAAAAGAAAACCCTTAAAAAAAAGGGAAACCTACTTTTGATTAGCTGTAATTAACAATGCCTGGGAAAAAAGATATATATGGATATAGTGACGTATATAGGCATAGCATGTAGCTTCTAGTTGTATCAAACTGGAACTGAAGTGTGTGTTATTAAAAGGAAGTGGGAAAGTGAAACCCAAATAGGAATAGGAATAACCCACTAAAATATGGAATTTCTTTTTCAGACGTGTAGCTTTAAATAATTGTTCAGTCAAATAGCTTTCAAGTTTGAAAGAAAATTCCATGTGACAAATATGGAGTCGGGCTGTAAAGTTATAAAAGTAAGAAGCAGCTTCTACGAAAGTGCTTAATTATAGGGGAATTTCAACCAAGGAATGTACATAAAACCTTAAACTCTCCCACATTGGGAAAAAAAGAAAATGTAAAGGGGAAGCTCTCTCAAGCCATATATATAGTTACCATAGCTGGCAAGGAACCTCCTTAACAAAAGGCTTTAAGGTGCTCACACTTTGCTAGCTAGCTCATTCCTTTGCATGTCCATGTCATGGGAGATAGATAGATTGCATGAATCGCTCGCTTCCATTTGGCACATTTGGATCGGTACACTTGGCAGCTGAAATTTGGTAGTGGACACACTTTAGCAGACAAAGAATGAAATAATGTCTTTGGCTTTGCCATTTATCACGGGAAATGATTGTACATATGGCTGCGCGACACATACATATATATGGGTCGGCTAGTTTTTTTTCATGTTTTTATTTATTGTTATATAGCATAAGTCAAGTATATATGAAGACACGAACTCTGCAAGTGCTGAAGTTGACTTGAGAGGAAAGAGAGGTGAAGTGAACTTAGTCATTTTGTATTAGCATCTTTAAGCTACACGACTTTATTTTCTGAAGACACTAATTATTCCTCTTTCTCAAAACCCTAATTATTCCCCTTTCTAGGGAAACAAGAGGTGCGCTTGAGAATCTATACTTTGGGTTCCATTTCTGTTAATCCGATTCAAATCACATTGCTAAATAGCAAATGGTACAAGCTTTGGATGAATATATAGGTGCTCATGAAAGTCAACTGATCGTGAATCCTTACATTTCACTTCATCATGCTGATGCATGCATGCATGCTGCGAGAAAAAAAAAGTAGTAAAAATTGAGATAAGTATTTGAAACTGAAATAGGATTCAAAAAATAAAAATAAAATAAATAAATAAATAAGAGCATGTAAAATGAGAAAATTTGTGTGCGAAAATTATTTTTCAAAACTGAAATAGGATTCGACCTCCTATAGTGATTTATAAGTTTTGAGGTGAAACCGTAGTGGTCAAAATTACAAGTATAAATAGAAGAGATGAATGGGGATTTTTAAAACTGCAGGAGAGGAAACAATTACAGACCTACAAATTAGACAGTAAATGCGACAAAATCTTGTCATTGCAATTACTAAATATTTGGCAGAATTAGGGTTTTGTAAGTTTTGAGTTGAAATTTGTGCATGGTGCATGGTAGAAAATTACAAGGCGAAGGTGCGAATATGGAAAGAGATGGGTGGGAGGGGTTGGTGAAAAACACAGTTGGAGAGGATTGTCTGGTACCTAATGGAATTTTGTCTTCCTTCACCAATTGCAATTGGAATTGCTTTGGTATCAATGGGGTCCTCACTCGAAGGCGCTTTTTGGATTCTTTTGGATGTAAACCCTGAAGTGATATGTCTGTTTGTTGTGAAGAGTTCCTGAAGAGAAAAAGAGAGGAAGGAAGGATATATCGAGCCAAATGGTGCTTTAGATTTTGGCCCTTATAATTCATGATTCTTAGATAAAAATCTATTTACATATAAACGTTCAATAAAGTTCAAATTTAAAATTTGTAGCCACATCGGAACACTATTGACCTACTAATACAATTTATTTACACTCATGCCACTTTCCCAAATCCCTAAATTTATTCCAAATTAAAAGTTGTAGAAAAAGTGAAATAAAATATAAATTGTTGTATTGCATTAATTGTATCCATATCATACCAAAAATTTACCTTTTTGTGATATATATATATTGCATTAATTGGGAAGTAAATTAATTTGTTCCAATTATTAAAAAAAAATATACTAAATCCGTATTATATATTTTGAATCAAATAACACTTCTCTAACTTGTAGGTAAATTATTTTTCATGTATTGTTACATATATTAGGCACGTTTTATTGTTACATATTTTGTAGGTAAATTATTGGAAATAATTTGTAGGTAGGTAAATTAATTTGTTCCAATTATATAAAAAATATATATACTACACCTAGATTATATATATATATATATATATATATATATATATATATATATATATATATATATATATATATTTTAGAGAAAACCTAGATTATATATTTTGAATCAAATAACATTTTTGTATACATGGTAAGTAAATTATTTTTCATGTATTATTACATATATTAACTTATTAGGGACGTTTTTTTGGTAAAAAAATATATAAAGTAATATGTATATGATTGTTTGTAGGTAAAAGATAAAACCAAAAGCATGATCCAATTCCTAAGTTTATGCAATATTTTGTTGTTGGTATACAATATTTTGCATCATTGGAAATGAACATTTCAAATAGTAGGTGGGTAAATTAATATGGTCTAATTATATAAACACACACACACACACACACACACACACACACACTTATACACATTTTGAATCAAATAACATTTTTGTACATGGTAGGTAAATTTTTTATTTTTTTTATGTATTATTACATATATTAGGTTTTTTTTTTTTTTGTAAAAATATATATATGAACTCATAATGCCAGATACATAGAATTAAGCCAACAATTCTCATATTTGATATTAATATGCAATGAATTTTTTAACATTAATGTCTTATTTTTCTTTTTGAAAAATCATTAACTTTCTCTTTACAATCTGCATAAAATTAATTGTGCACATCAAATATGCAATAGGGGTATTTTAGGCATCTAAAAAATGTAAAATGTGTAAAGTAATATGTAATTAATGAATTCACTTAGGTGGATCCTAGTCACTGGGGTTTTTTTTTGAGTAAAAAAATTATGTCGGGTTTTATATGGAAAAAAATTGAATTTGAAGGATTAAAGTCATATTTTCAGTAAAAATATAATCTCTTTAAATTGTCATCAAATCGATGTCCTAATCAAATACTCAAATTCGGATGTGAAAGGCAGATCACGCGGATTTGTGTACCTCACTTCATGAATATAGTAAGTCTTCAGTCAGTATAACAAAGGAAAAAAGTGTTGCAACTTGGCAGCGTAGTCGTATTTGGTTTCATTTTGGTTTAGCAGATAAAGCCGAACAATTGGACTTCGGTATGCAGTCTAGCAACTTGCCTCTGATTTAGTTAATCTTTACTCTTAATTACGAGAGATTCTGCTTTGTAATCATATGTGTTTTCACATATTTTTATGTGAGTAGAAAAAGAAGATGACATGATGAAAGGATTTGGAGGCGTTGGTGAGACAAACCCTAGAGCCTAGTTAGGCGGGTACCATGTAGAAATATTATTTCTGGATTGAGCGTACACTGTTTACATTATATAGGATATTACATGACCTATATGTGGTAGGAATCTAAATTATAATTACAATTGAGTTGACCAATAGTATAAGGAAACATAACTCAACGACAAGAATGCGGAGATGATCGTTGAACTTTAACATATTCATATAATTAAGATGATGAAGGTATTCGTACCGACATCAAGATTTTCTCAATATATACTACTAGCTAGCTAGTTTAAGAGTTGTATACAATACTAAATTTTCAATTTTCTTAAATGTCTACGTCAATGTGCAATATTAGTAATTTGGAATTGGTCATAATACTGCAAGTGATAGGACCATCGTCCAATACAAGCATAAGTGAGTCAGTGGAAAAACAAAGTTAAGTGATATGTACATATCATATATGTTTTTTTGCTTTGGACATATCATTTCATATTTTATCATGTAATTTTGTTTGGTTTCCGCTCGTTGAAAACAAACACTCTTTTCCAATTGCAAATTAACTTGCAATGGTACGTTCATTTGAATTTTTTTCTTTTTTACTCGCTAATATTATTAATTGGATTTTCTTTTTAGTCTCATCGCTAGCTACCATTGTATAATTGTGTTCACGCATCCTTTTCTCTTATTTTTTCCAGCACGATTAGTACGTAGAATGCCTTGGATGGATCATGGATGCTAGGGCATTGAGAAGGAGGGACAATCTGAAAGAGCAAAAAGCCAGGGGAGATGCACTAGTAAATGCACTGTTCTAAAAATCCCCGCCTAGGCCCCGCCTAGGCGCTAGGCGGCTGGTCACCGCCCCAATTAATGCCTAGGCGTTTGAAAATTAATAAAGGGCGCCTAGACCAGTTGAGGCGCCCGCCTAGGCCGCCTAGCCCGCCCAGACCCGCCTAGGCACCTGCCTAGGTTGCGACTCACTTTGATAGAAAATAGATAACTTTCAGTTTGCATTTAATTTTTTTCAATAAATTGTAAGAGACTTGTTGAATACTTAAATGAGCACACATTATATGTTTGTTCCCCATGTTTTCATTATTTTCCAATACTTTATAATACATTTGTCATTCTATTTTGTAGTTTATGATGAAATTATATATATTTTAAGTATAAACAGACACTTATTTACACGAAATATAATGGATTTACTTAAATCCGCCTAGTCCGCCTAGGCGCCCGCCTAGACCCCGCCTAGCCGCCTAGGCGCTAGGCCCCAGCTCGCCGCCCGACTAGCGCCTAGCGTCTTTTAGAACCTTGAGTAAATGTGACCTTTATTATGTTGAATTAATTATCTCAAATTTTGGAAGGTGTGGTAGATGTACGGTCACTTTCATAAGTTTTATTTTCGAATAATATTTGCATCCTTTATGTGGGGATGCACATATCTTCTCGATTTGTGTATAAGTATAACCTATTTTAATTGGATAAACTCAATGATTGGAACTGTTGAATTTTTCAATCTTCATTTGAATGTGACTCTTACCAAAAATCATTTAAATAGGAGATCGTTTTATCATCTAAACATATAAAGTAAATGAACGGTGTATATGAACAGATCATCATGAATATGTTGTTTGGTACCTACATCGTAGCTTTGTACGCTTCAATGATCGAAATAATTTTTTATAGGAGTGATCTTCAAATGAAGATTAAGAAATTGAAGAGTTCCAATTATGAAATTTGTACGGTCAATATACGTTATTCGTAAGGGAGAATGAGCTCGTCCCCAAGAGAGAATGCAAGTATTATATTTATTTTTTTCTTGCTAATGAAAATTAAGCTAAACTGCATAGTATAACTTGGAAGATAATAAAATCTGTCCAGTTCAACACTCAGAAAATCATTCCAAAATAGAGGAAATTATACATATTCCCGCTCATTTGGCTTTATTATTTCCTAGTATACATATTTGTGGTGCTCAGTTACTAACATGTCAAGGTCGCTTGGTTGGGGAGGGTTACATCCTGCATATAATATTCAGTTTCATATTGCTTTTGTAATTATGTCAAAACTGTAAAAGCCTTTTAAACATTGGAAGCTAGGACCCAACTTTTTTCAGACAGGTAGTAGATAGTTTTCGGGAGAGATTCCATATTTCACTCGATGAGTGAAACACTCATTTGGAGATATGTATCGATCCCGATTACATCTATAATTTTTCAAAATTATGTATAAGATACTTTGAAGCATTATAAGGTTTTGGTGAGTTTTGATCAAATTTTTAGAAACTGTATGTGTGATCGGTTCATATCACTGTCACCAATAATGGGTTTCAATTTAGGTTACAATTCAGACTACCTCCTCACTTTCAGAAAAAGTAGCACCATTCCATGTGTAGGACACGTTGTCTTACTCGAATTAATTGCAGTACAAGTTCCTTTATACTGCATATAAAAACAACCCTAATAGGGTTCGTGACCACCCCACTTGCAGAAGAAGATACTAAAACCTAACAACCAAGCAGAGACAGAACAAGAAATTTCTTCTAGTGGGAGCAGCCCGGAAAACAACTAAGAAAACCTTATTATAGTATGACTTAAACCCAATAGATAATAGCATTGATTTCAAATAATGATGTATCACGTTTCCAATATTACAAAAATTTCAATGTAGTAATGGAAAGTGGCAAAATGATGAGAAAAACATAATAAATGAGAGGCGGGATATGAGTTTTTCGATTTGAATGACAAAACTTCTTCAAAGATAATGCACATATGTAACTATAGTATGCAGCTTAATAAACGAATTAATTCAGTGAGGGCATCTACCCCCAATAGGCCTTCGTTGGATCCATGACAACCAGGCATGCAAAGGAATGCAATTCATCATTTACCGTCCATACATGCATGCCATATTGTTATTATGTAAGAGAGTTTAGAAAATTAACTATATATATGTAGTTTTGACCTAATTCCCTCCCATTGACATGTTGTCCTATGCGATCGAGAGAGATAAGGTGTCAGTTCGCATTATTGAGCCATTTGGAGTTTTATGCACAGTTACATGTGTCTTGTTCCACTTGTGGAATATCTAACAGTTCGTGTATGAAAATAACTTGAGTTTTTGGAAGAAGAACAAAATGGTTTTTTTTCGTTTTGGTAATCGAACAAAATGGTTTTTGGACTTAAAAAAAGGCTAAAATAATCATAAGTTAATTTAAATTGTTTGAATATTGATCAAATATTTAACGATATAGCGATTAAAGATTGACAATATATATCGACCAAAGATGGACAAGATGGTCATCAAATATTGACGACATATTGAAAAAACTAGTTATTTTAGCAATTGAGATTTGAAAAATAATGATCATTTTGACCAATTTTTCAAACAAAAAAGAAAGGTTATACGGGTTTTCTTTTCTTCTAATATGTTATTTTATTAAGAGGTTATTTGAAATAACCATTCCGTTTTTAGTTTTCATTTTTTTATGAAAATTGAAAATAAAAAAGTAAAAACTCAAGGCCAATATTTGCATACTCGAGAAAGCAGTTCAGTTTTCATTTTTTTGAAAACCGTAAACTTGAAAGTAGTTACCAAACAAGATTTCAGTTTTTAAAGTGAAAAGTGAAAACGAAATGGCTATTAAATGACCCTTAAAGAAATGCTCATTTCTGGCCAATTTTATGATGAAATATACAATTATTTGAGTTTTAACGAGACTAGTTTGAACGCATAAACAAATAATGAACTTTCTATTCTTGTTTTCTCCTTCACATGCGTATGCATCTTGAGCAGTAAAGGATGCCCTCGCTAGCTACTTTCACAAAAATGAATCTGTTAGTTCAATAACTAGGATCGGATCAAACTATAAATTGTAGTCATGAAACTGTTTCTAATACCCTAGCATCACCCTTTGACCCATTGACCAAAACCCTACCATCCAAACTAGTCTAAATGCTAATTAATCTAGAAGTAAATCGATTGTCTCTTGCCTGCGAAACTGTTGGAAGAGTAAGAATGCATCGCTTTCGGATCATGTTGATTTTTCAACTAAAAGGGTTAAATATGGGCAGCTTAAAGAAAGAAGCCTCAACGTATCCCAACGCACATAAACTAAACAAAGATTGGGCAGCTCGATTCCCGTTTTTCTTATTCTTTTAAGGGAATGAGTCGGCCGAAAACGACTGCCACTAGGCCCGGCCATCACACTAGCAAAACAATCAAAAGCCTGTGTTTGCAAATGGGAATAATAATAAACCAAATGATAGTGGCATTAACCCTAATTAAACCAATTTAGAATTGTAACACGATCTGTAATGCCTATCTTTCGATATTAACAAGGGCGCAGGGTAGCAATTTAGGGTTTTAAGTGACAGAGAGATTAACTCTTCCGATAACTAGTAACGCGTAAACCATGTCAAACGACGACGGGACAAAGCATGCATCGTAGTCCAAAGAATAGATACACAACCCTACAGAAAGAGAGGATCATTTAAATGTGATTGCAGCGAGGAACAAATCCTGAGTGAGTGAGTGAATCTCCCTCCCAAGTCCAAAAGGGATTCGGGTTTGTTCTGGAATAGCGGATAAAACAAGGGGGTCCTTTTCTAGGGCTATAGGGTTATGTGACCTCCCTCCCTCCCTCACAACAAAACAATTTGTGGGGGGATCCCACTACCTTTTTATGGAAAGGGGCAGCCGAGAGTGACCCAGGTGGCATTTATGGACGCGTGGCAGCTTGTGGTGCCCTCTGGTTGAACTGTGCACATCTCAAGCCAAGTATGCTTGAGCGTGGGACTAGGTCGAACAATTTTGACACGTCCCTCGCTCGTTTACTTACAACGAGAATATTAGTGTGTTGATTCATAATTGTGAATAGTTAGAGATAAAGTCATATTGATATCTCGTTATAGATAAGCTTTTCTCCCCAATTTTGAGGCGTATACGTCGCAAATGGCAGAGTTAGGTTCGATGTCACTGCAAAGAATGTACAAGTCAAAGGACACATACAGAGAACAAAACATGACGGTCGAGGCTACAGATGCAAACAAGAAAAAAGTAGAAACCACTTCCAAGCAACAAATCAAACTCGAACGATAAAATGTGCAGGAGAAAAAGTTATACTAAAACTTGAATCCATAAATGACACAGATCCCACAATATTAACAGCGTTCGAAACAAATTAGACGTCCTAACCACCCGTAAAAAGATCACGCACCGATGACATCAATTTGTTTCCTAACTCAACATTAAGCAGTAGCTGAACGAAAATGTGTTTTTTCCCTCTCTCCCTTCTGATCAATGAATACAAAGTTATTAAACAATGTCCGCGAACCGAATAACTCAGATTTACTTTCTCTTGGCCCTTGAGAAATCCATCTCCGGATGCTGCAACAGAACGGTATATAAACAATGTAAGTAAATTTCTTGATTGAATGACTAGAGCGTAGAAGAGCCTCAAGAAATTACCTCAGACATGAACTTCTTTAACATTTCTTCTTTTTCAATCTCCTCGCTAGTGGGGAGCCCCAACTGCTTCTGTCTCTGATCAAACTGTAAAATCAAAACATACACCTCTCAGTAACTATGAATAAACAAAACGTACAAATAGGCAGCGACGTGAACATATAAACTCATGGAGGACCAAACTGCAATGAATGATAGTCTCTACTTGGAAACATCACGGCGAGTGAAGTGCCTTTCACAGATGTTACTCGGTTAAAAACAATTAGCAGCGAAAACAAAATACAGAAAAAAGCAGAAGTGGGAGAATTACCATCATCTTTTCAACAGTCCGGCGCATTTCAGAATCCAGTTCAGACAATTTGCTGGGCTCAGGCTCAACCTTGTGAGTGTCGATCTCAGGATCACCTTTCACCAGACACTTCCACCACTCCATTTGGTTGTGCTTGGTCAGAAGAATTGAGACAGCCCTCTGATCCTCTGCAATTAGCATGGATATTACGAATTCAAACAGCTCAGATGCTCAAACCCATGGATTATAATTAGGATATCACAAAAACATGATACACGCACTTAAAAGACACTACGTCCAAAAAGCTGTGTGTGGAAGTGAAACTCATAACCATGGAACCCTACAGGCATTCCGACGTGTTTAAAATTCACGATGTAATTATGAGTTATGAATTTATTTACTATTCACAAAAGTGAAATATTTTTCAATGCGTATTTATGCTCCAATGTACATAAGCAAAATGATAAGTAACAAGTTGAATAGTGTCAATCAATATACCTATGCTCCAGTAACAATCATCGGGCTTGATAGACTGCAAAAGTTCGCCCTGCAGGTATTAAAGTTTACATTAGTCGAGGGATATATAACCTAAACGAAACAAACTGGCAGAACAAAAGGCATTGTCTACAGGACAAGCATCCGTTGTCTCAGATCAGTCAGATGATCAACCATCTTCCTTATTTTCGATTACATTCACACTCTCCAACTGAATCATAGACAATATGTTCATCACAAAAGTCGATAACTATCCAAAATGAAACTTACATCAATGATCGGAGGCTGCCCCTTCAGTCCAACCTTCAGATGATTCTTCTTGATCTCGCACACAACAAAGCTAGATTTAGTTCCAGGCGGCACATGGACAACGACATTGATCTCCTGAAGGCTCTGCGTCCACGAGTACTTCTCCAAATCCAGTCCATTCCCTTTGTTTGGATCTGTTCACATAGATTAGTGTTAAATAGCGAAAGCAAGATTATAAATTACACACATCCAAAAATACTTGTATCCCAACAGGCATTGGTGAACAATCATATCAAATTTTACCCGAAAACTCACGTCGAACTGGTTAAAAGATTCAAACTATGTTAGTAATTTATCTTTCACATAACAAAAACACATTATCCCACCTTCCAATTACTCTTTAAGAACAAAATTCAGGAATTTATGGACAAAAGAATTGAAATTTAAGATATATCAATACTAAATGCTCAAAGAAAGTAGAATTCTAATCAAATATGAAGCAAAGATAAAATATTTGATACTTTTTAAGCCATTTTCCTCCTCCTCAGTTTCATCCTTTATCACCTCCCCCCTCAGCTCCGCCTCCGCCTTCTTCTCTGCCTCCTCCTTCTTCCTCCTCTCTTCCTCCTCCTGCCTCCTCTTCTTCCTCTCCTCCTCCTGCATCTTCCTCTCCTTCTCCCTGAAGCGGCGCGCCAGCGCAAAGACCTCCCTCTCCGACGACTCCCTCTTGAAAAAATCGCTCTCCCGAGCAATAAATTCCAACGTCTTCTCCACTAAATCAAGGGGGTTCCTGCGATCAATCTTCGCTGTAAAGGTATACTCTTTCGACGACGGCGACGCCTTCGAAGGCTTCCTCTCGGGCGCCCTCTGCTCTTCCTGGATGTCGGAGATTATCGCCATGGATTCGATCAAAGTTTGAGACTTTAAGCGGAGTCTTTCGATTTCGAAATTTCGAGTGTGTAGGTATTTATACTGTTCTTTTTATGACGATAATGCCCTTGACGAGTTCATCGGATCGGGGTCCGGAAAGTCTCTTTTGTGCTTTGGCTTGGTCTTTCTATGAACTCGTTCTTACACAATACCCAAAAAAGGAAAGTGGGAATGTAATTAAATTAGTAAAAAGTAAATGACCTATTAAAACGGGGACACCCCGTCAACTCAACAGATTTATTCGTTTCAGTGTGACCCGATAAGAATATTTTCGTTCAGCAACGTGTCTGTACGACTCTTTTAAAAATTATAAAAGATAATCGTTACATTTTCTGTTTTTATTGTAATGCAGTTAAATATACACAAAGTTTTACGGTGGTATTGTTTACCATTGTGTTCTTACACAATACTAACTTACCCAAATTTTAATTTTTAGTTTTTTATTTGTTGCAGTTGGTGTGTTCATAATAATTTATCGAAAAAACGTATAGGGAACATTTTTAGAAAAGAACTAAAGTGAATAAGTGCGAAATGGCTATTTATATCGTCAATTAGAATTCTTATTCTATTCATTATAAAATAAGAAAAAGTATGAAGTTGGAGAGAAAATGAGTGTAAAATTGGAATTGAATTATTATTATGCCTCTAATTTTAAAGTAAATATTAAACTCTTTGACATTTATAGAAGTACTTTTTGAAGAAACTTTTCCAAATGCTTATTTTAGAAGCACTTCTAGAAAAACACACTTATAAGTGCTTCTTATAGAAGCAGTTCCCATAATACTCAAGTAAAAGTGAGAAATTTAGGTTTCATTTCACTGTGTAAAGGTTTTGTATATAACAGAGAGAAGCTCTCCTTCACTACATTCAACCAAAGCATACAACCAAAAGGAGACAAACACTTTCAAGCAACTGGGATATTACAGTGACGGTATTCTAAGCGATCAACGATAACACGAGAATGAATGCTCAATCAAGAAAAACATCGCACCTGAGTTGAGCCGACTACATGGCGTACAATAGCAAGGGCAATCACATTTCCCATGCAGCTGTTTGAGCTGTGTTTGCACTTGTGTCCACAAACACCTCCAGAAAGGCAATACTCCATGCGCATAACAGAAAGCTTAGGTCATCTGCTGATTCTACTCTCTAGTCACAACAAACTGCACGCCACCTTTCGCTCTAGACAACTTCCGCAGTGAGCCCTCTTTCCATGACAGCGTGACAAATGAGTTTAAGCGATTCCTCTAAATCGTCCAACAGCTTCTCAGGATCAGGTATTGCGTTTGGATCAACGGTTAAGGAAATTATCATTTCATCCCCGTAGCTTTGCCAATGCATATGCAATGCCTGCAGCATAAGAAGCAACATTGAACATAAACAAGTCCAAGATAGAAGCAGTTGTTCGTGGCTTTCTTTTAATTGTAGTTGAGTTGGTAAATTTTCAGAGGCAACTTTGTGATCAAGGAGAATTATGTGTGCGATATATAAGATATTCTAGTTTTCGCTCCTTCAAGTCGAAAATATGTTGGATGAAATAGAGGGAAGTGTTGATATCTTAGCTCCTATTATTTTGGTTACGAACGCGAGCGTATCAGACAGGGCCCATAGGCTGTTATGCAAACAACATTAGAGAAGCAACATAATATGTGAGCTAGGCCAACCGAGCATCTTCCCACGATAATAACGATGTAACGGCTGAACCGCGGCAAACGGAACATGCGTGAAGCCGGACTTAGACTCAGACGATGATGATCTTCTTTTGTGATTGATTCCTCATGAGTACTGCGGGTGCTATATTTGTCTCAGCTGGCTCCATGGCCACCGCCCTCACGCTTCACGCCCAAAATATGAACAGTACAACTGTCGTTTTGGCTTGTCAAAGTTTACTCTGCGTGGAAATTATTAAATTTAAATATGACGACTAATAAACGAACCATCAATCGGGGGTGTAGCTCATATGGTAGAGCGCTCGCTTCGCATGCGAGAGGCACGGGGTTCGATTCCCCGCACCTCCAACCTTTTTTGCCTTATAATTTTATTTTTTAAACAATCTGGGCTCAGCACTCTCTTTTTCTGATTTTGGGCTTTGTGAGTCCACAATATAATTTTAAACCAGATACAAGAGTTTCGTCCGTCTACGCTCTTAGTTTGTCACATGAAAGGGTTTATTTATTTATTTATCTTCATCTTCTCAATTTTTTTTTATAAAGGGTAAAGAAATTCATTCACTTGATCAAGTTAATTTGATGAATTTGGTGTAAGTTGTAATACCATTTGTTAAGAAAACAGAGAAAAGAAGGTACAAAAGTTTTCACTAAGAAAAAAAAAACCGACTCAAACCAATAGTTTTTTTCAGTACCTTTCTTAGTTGACTAATGTGCATACGAGGAAGAACACATTATGTGTATCAACTAGCTCTTAGTATGATAATATTTATCTTCATAACGTTACAGGAGGTCCCATATCTGATTATCATATTCTTCGTTAACAAAGAAAAAAGAAGACGTTTTATGTGAACCCTAATTAATATATGTCCAAGTGATCATACGTTGTCAGCACCAAGATTATGTATGTTTAAGATTTGGGTAATGTAATAGAGATCAAAATTTTAAACTAAATTTTGTAAATTAAATGATGTGGTTGTTGATAATTGAATTATTATTTAAGTGTTGATTAACCTACTTATTTCTTATTGGTGACGCATCATTTGGTTTGCAAATTTAGTTTAAAAGTTTATCTCTCTAACATTATCCTAGATTATAATACTTTTGTCATACAACGTCCAAAGACTCCAAACTCCTCAAAGAACTTCCACTATGTCCCCTCCATCCATTAACTCAACATGCATGGGCCATGCATGATCCCTCCATCTTCTTTTTCTCCTTTTTCTCGTCCCGTAATAGGCAAAGGTGAGGCCAGAGAGGTGACTAAACGTATAAACGACAACCATATAACATGTGGTTTGCATGACTACTTATCACAAACATCGCAATTTCTCAATGTCTTTGATATTGATGTCTCTCGATCAACATAGTGGACAGGTGCCTTACAATTGTATCCAATTGTATCCAATACCATCCCTCTCTGTTTCCATTTGCACATAATATTAGTCAACGTTTTGTGTTTCAATGTTTAGTACAATCGATTATCTATATATAATTTTTCAAGTGATGCTAGCGGTTTTATCATAAAATTTAAAAACGGTACAAATTTTAATGTGTTTTGGATTGAATTTGAGGTCAGTACAAACAAAAAAACATTTGCCAGAAGAATAGTTTGTCTCCTAAAGCAGGAGTTCGTTGAGCAAAGATTTCGTCGGTGGGTTTTTTTACACATCATTTTGGGCCTTTGTCCAACGAAAAACACACTTGGACCGACGAACTGGGCCACCCGGCAAAGTTAACTTAGCCGACGAACCTCAGTTTCGTCGAACAAACCTTCAGATATTACGTGTCATTTTTCCCTCATGGCGCCAAAACGTTGCCTGACAAGTTTCACTTTGCCCTATGACTCTCTTCCATCGCATCAAGGTTTTGAGTAAAACTTAATGGCGTGTTTACATACAGGGAAAGGATATGGCGGAATGGGAATCATTCCCCATTCTTGATTATTCTTCCGTTTACCAACTTAAGCGGAATGAACAGTTCTGCGGGCCCCACGTAAAATCAGGAATTCATCTCCTGATATTGTCGGAATTGGATTACCTAAGAGAAGGTAGTATTTGGATTCCGGGGAGAAGGCTCCATCCGGAATCAAACTTTCCTTCCCAAAATGCCCTGCCCTTCAGTACTCATTTCCATCTTCTCCTTGTACTCCGCCATCCTCTCCAGCAGCTCTCTGCTGCTCCGCCGCCTCCTCTCGCTCCACCACCTCAAAATCCTCCACGTCCTCCTCCATAGGATTCGACACAGCAAAATAAACCAAAAAATGGCATACCCAAAGCAAAAATCAAATCTTCAGAAAACGGAAGTGACGGAGAAGAGAGTGGTACCAGAGAGGCTGAGGGAGATGAGCGGGTTCAGGTGAGAGAGACCCGAGAAAGACCCGAATTGGAGCTCGGGGTTACGGAGTCCCACGCTGAGGCGCAGGCTCCGACGCCCGCACGTCGCCGAATGAGGTGATCTCTCTGCCGGGATGAGGCTCTGAGCACGAGAATTCCGCGGTAGGAGGTGATCTCTCCGAAGAAGAAGCGGTAGGAGGTGAACTCTCGGGGTTGCGGGTTCTAGATAATGTCAATTTGGATGAGGACAGTGGGTTCTAGATAAGCACCATAATTCCACTAAAAAAAATCCAAATATAAAATAATAAAAGTTTTACTAAAAAATAAAAAATAATAATGGTTCTCTCTTCTAAAAAAAAAAGAATAAAAAATTTACTAAAAATAATTAGTATATAAAATAGATTAATTAAACTAGGGGTATTTTAGTAATCACAATAGTTTTCATTCTGATTCATGTGAATTAGTAAACAGTTATATACATCAATGTCATTCATACTCCGATTCCAGACAGTTTTAGTAAACAACTTCAAAAGAAATCTGATTCTGATTCCTCCTCATTTCAATTCCTCCTCAATCCAATTCTCCCTCAATCCAATTCCTCTCAATTTGATTACGGATTAGTAAACGCGCCCTAAGTGTTGACCAGCTTTGCCCTCCAACTAAAAAATTTGTCAAGTAAAGTCACTTTAGCCAACAAAATTTGATTCGAGGGAAAAACTCTTGTAGAGCAAACCATATATTCTGGTAGTGGGTGCTCTCAAACCAAAAATACTAGAAAGAAAAAAACGACGTCTACTTGGCAATCATTCATAGCCTTATATTAGTATATGAGAAATTTAATTTGAACCCATGTAACATTTTTCTACACCCAACTTAAATTTAAATTGTTAATTGTTCATCTTACCCTATTACATAATTACTATTAAGTACAAAATGAAATTAATAATAAAACTAAAATTTATCAATAAACCCATTAAACCCTACCATCACTTCTTGTTTATCCTACGTTCATTCTGGCTAAAACCCGGGCGTGTTTGTTTGACCTTCTTAGGGGGGACTGGACTGGACTACACTAATTGGTATTGTAGTCTGATGTTTGGTAGGGGCAAGGATTAGGTTTAATGGGATTAGATCCGACTCGCACGGATTAAACCCCTCGCTAGGAGTTCTTAGCGAACCACCCAAAAAACGTCCAGATTCGTACGACCTCCTCCCTCACGTCGTCCTCCTCATCCGATTGCGCTCTTGCGAGAAAGAACCTCGGTCATCCTAGGAGAGAGTGTCGTCGACGTCCTCCTCCCTCACGTCGTCATCCTCATCCTCATCTCTGCGTCCTGGTCGCCGTCAGCTGCATCCTGGTCGCCCTCATCTGCATCCTGCTCCTCATCTATTCCTCTCGTCGTCCGCTCCCTCGTCTTCACGTAACAGATCTGCTCGCCCTCATCTGCCTCCAGTTGTCTGGTAAGCTTCGATTGTTCGATTTTTTTCATCGATTTGGGTGGATTTTTTTCGTCGATTTGGGCGGATTTGTTTTGGGTTTGAGCTTTATTTGATTCTGCAGTTGAACAAATTTTAGGGTTTTGATATTTAGGTGCAATTGAGATTAGAAATTGGGGTTTTCATAAAGCTTGGAATTTGGGGTTTGAAATTGAGATTAGAAATTTGGAATTTGGGGTTTCAAATTTGGAATTTGGGGTTTTCATAAAGCAGTGTGTGTGTGTATGTAAGTATGCAGTAGAAATTTGGAATTTGGGGTTTGGAATTTGGGGTTTTCATAAAGCTTGGAATTTGGGGTTTGAAATTGAGATTAGAAATTTGGAATTTGGGGTTTCAAATTTGGAATTTGGGGTTTTCATAAAGCAGTGTGTGTGTGTGCGTGTGTGTATGCAGTGTGTGTGCGTGTGTATGTATGTATGCAGTGTGTGTGTGTGTGTGTGTATGTGTGTGTATGCAGTGTGTGTGTGTGTGTATGTATGCAGGGTGTGTGTGTATGTATGCAGGGTGTGTGTGAGTGTATGTCAGTGTGTGAGAGTGTGTATGTCCGTGTGAGTGCAGTGTGTGCATCTGACCAGTGTGTGTGTGTGTGTATGTATGCCGTGTGTGTGTGTGTATGTATGCAGTGTGTGTGTGTGTGTGTGTGTGTGTATGTATGCAGTGTGTGTGTGTGTGTGTATGTATGCAGTGTGTGTGTGTGTGTATGTATGCAGTGTGTGTGTGTGTGTGTATGTATGCAATGTGTGTGTGTGTATGTATGTATGTATGTATGCAGGGTGTGTGTGAATGTATGTCCGTGTGTGAGAGTGTGTATGTCCGTGTGAGTATGTGTGTGAGTGTGTATGCAGTGTGTGTGTGTGTGTGTATGCAGTGTGTGCATCTGACCAGTATGTGTGCAGTGTGTGCATCTGACCAGTGTGTGTGTGTGTGTGTATGTACGCCGTGTGTGTGTGTGTGTATGTATGCAGTGTGTGTGTGTGTGTGTGTATGTATGCAGTGTGTGTGTGTGTATGTATGTATGCAGTGTGTGTGTGTGTGTATGTATGTATGCAGGGTGTGTGTGAGTGTATGTCCGTGTGTGAGAGTGTGTATGTCCGTGTGAGTATGTGTGTGAGTGTGTATGCAGTGTGTGTGTGTGAGTGTATGTCCGTGTGTGAGTGTGAGTATGTCCGTGTGTGTGTGTTAGTGTGAGTGTGAGTGTGAGTATGTATGTGTATTTTGCACATTTGTCCATGAGTGTGTATGTGTGTACTTGGTTTATAACCATGATATTACAATGTGAATGTTTTGTATTGTGTGGGGTTGATGCTGAATTGCAATTTTTTGTGGTTGTTGGTTGCAGAGAAGAGGAGCATAAACGGAAGGCTAAGGCTAAGGCTACTGCATTACAGGTGTCCTTTAATTTCCCTCTTCACATGCAATGCCTAGCAATGATAGCAATCCTCATACTAGTGTTCTTAGACACATGTTTATAGATGTATAAGAGTAGAACATTTTGAATATGATGCCTCAGGTTAATGATAACTTTTTTTTTTCAACGCCACCTGTATATTTGTTGCCCCGGGTTAATGATAACTTTTTTTTTTCCAACACCACCCGTATATTTGATGCCTCGGATTGTGACTTCGCTAGTTACTTTGATCTAGTTCATTTCGTATCATAATCACTTCATTTCCATCACCCTTAATAACAGTAAATATTACATATATAATGTCCTTAATTTGTTTTTTGTTTGGATAGATATGGATCGAAGGAAGCTTTTATTGATCTTATTGTTAGAGATGTCTTATTTGGAGACAATTTGCATTTGTACGATTCTTGTGTTGATGATGCTACGTGGCAAACAGAGACATGTTGAACGACCCACATTGACTAACCGTTCACTTATTATACGAGAGATTAGTTTGTGTTATCTGAATGGTATAATAGGGAATACTGATACTGAATGTGTCAACGAATTAAGAATGGATAGAAGGACTTTTGGCATATTATGTGACTTACTTCGTCAAGATGGGAGGGTAAAAACTGATGGTTTGGTGTCTGTAGAGGAGCATGTGTGTATGACTTTACAAATATTAGCACATCATACTAAGAATCGTAGTGTTGGCGGTAGATTTTATAGGTCGGGAGAGACTATAAGTAGGTATTTCAATATCGTATTGCAAGGAATTTTGCGATTACAAGGTATCCTACTAAAAGTCCCTCAGCCTGTGCCTATTGATTCTACAGATCCTAGGTGGCGATGTTTTAAGGTATGATGAGAATTTTTTTTCATTTTCCCTAAGCTTTAACTCTTCATTCCCTTTGTAAAAATTAACAAAAACTTTTTTTTTTTTTTTTTTTTTTTTTTTTAAGAATTGCTTGGGAGCATTGGATGGAACACACATTGATGTGCATGTACCTGAAATTGACAAACCAAGATACCGAACAAGAAAGGGTCGAGTTGCAACTAATGTGTTAGGTGTGTGTTCAGGAGATATGCAGTTCATATATGTGTTTCCGGGGTGGGAGGGTTCCGCATCAGACTCTAGAGTGCTACATGATGCAATTACTAGGCCTAATGGTTTTAAGGTACCAACGGGTAAGACTATTACTTAGTCTCAACTTTGTAAGTTAGGTCTAGTTCTGTTTGTCAACTACAAAACACTAATAAGGTCTGTTTTTTTTCTTTTCATTAGGTTATTATTACCTTGTAGATGGTGGTTATACAAATGGTGAAGGTTTCCTTGCACCCTATAGAGGAATACCTTATCATTTATCTGAATGGGAGGGACGAACACCTTATAATAAGGAAGAATATTTTAACATGAAGCATTCTAAGGCAAGGAATGTAATTGAACGCTGTTTTGGCTTGCTAAAAGGAAGGTGGTCGATACTAAGGAGTCCATCTTTCTATCCGATAAGGACACAAGGTCGAATAATTACCGCTTGTTGCCTGATAGTAATTATAACGCACCACAAAGTAGCACACAATAATCCTATTAATTTTCCTTATTAGCACTAAGATTTGTCAATTGTAGCATATGAAAATAAGGGTCTTTCCCGCAGAAGATTGTTTTATCCAAATACTTAAAATGTCACAAAAACAGGGTGGCTGTCTCCACTGACCAGCCACCAAACAATAATTATTAGACTAACTTAAACTTATCTAAATGCAACGAAATTTTATACACATAAACTAGACACACCAAGCTATGCTCACACAAATTTTTGGGATTTTTGGAGTTGATTTTCTATTTAAATTAAATCGTACAAAAACAGTACAGAAACCAATTTTAAATAATACCAATAGATTTTAATTCACAAGTTAAGAAAATGAGTTAGGGGACATGCTATCCACCACCAAATAATCATGCAAGTATGTTACGTTTCATTCAAATCCCTTTTATTTCCGGATGAAGATGCTCAAGTTGGCTCAATGTTAGAACACAATCTATTACTCTTTCTTACGTAGTATGTTAAGAGAATGGTGTTTTCAACTTAACTTAGTTCCTAGCATGCAATCTAGAATGGTGTGTTCATAGATTTAACAAGTAGAAATCATTAAGAACGAAAAGAGTTTGAGTCATCACAAGGCATCGTAAGTACTGGCGTAGTCTTACTTATCCTAGAAATCGGTTCACATGTTAACCACAATTAACAAGTGCTACTGTAGAACATATGTAGGTCCTCATTCAACAAGGGCAGGCAGACATATATTCATAGCATTAAAATCCTAGATATGCTCACTATGTATGCATCCATAGAAACACATACATAATTTATCAATGAGATAAGTAGTGAAACAATTTTCATCCTTCCATAAAAGTCATTCAAGCAAAATATCACAACAAACTTACAATCATATTCGGGGCTTCAAAACAGCCCCTAACTACTAAAAATTAGTTACACATCATTATCAAATTAAACCAAAAGTAAAACATGAGTTTGAGAAGATAAAACCAAGAAAAATAGAGTGAAGCTTCTTCTTCTGCTTCTGCGTCACTGCGCTTCTGCCCTCTTCTGACCTCATTTCATGTCCTGCCTTCCTCTTTCCGCGCGCCTGCTGCTTTCCGTTTCTCTCTGCCCAAGGCAGCTTCTTCTGCTTCTGCTCTCGCGTCTATTTCTTTTTTTTCTTCTTTCCGCAGTCCCCAAAACTCAAGCTGCACAAGGCAGCTCCTCCTTTTTCCGCGTTTGTCTCCCCCTCAGTGCTCTCCTACTGACCTGCCTTTTATTTCTCCATCCCCCCGTTTATTTCTTTTTCTGTCCCCGCAAGGCAGCTGCCCTGCCAGTTGTGCGTCTCCTTTCTTGCTGACCCTTCTTTTATTATTTTCTTTCTGCCTTCCACCAGCTGCCTTCACACACTGCACTCCACCTTCACAGCTGACCTTCCACTTGTTTTCCACTAGCTGCAAAGGCTTATTTCTTTTTGTTTCTTTTCTTTACTCACCAACTGCAAAACACTTCAATTTTAGATATATCATATAATTTCTAATGCCATATAATTTCTAATGCATACCTAATAAATTTAGCCTAACTTCCATGACCTATAATCCGTGACATAATTCTACCAATAACCCATGACAGAATGAGAACGACTAAAGCAATTTTCGATGAATTTATTATTTAAAACTCATTTGTGCCATTTTTATTTTCTTTGCATAAACAAATCCTATAAACACAAAAATAACGTAAATAGCTCAAAAATATAAGAAACTAACTAAGAAAAGACGAGAGAATTTGATGTAAAATATGTAAAAATATGAGCTTATCAAATACCCCCACACTTAGCTTTTGCTAGTCCTCGAGCAAAACAACGAAAACATGAAAAAGTAATAACATGAAAAACATTAGTTTCTCCTATGTGACCCTCATAGAACTTCATTCGAGAACACAAATCATCAAGAACCATAGCTAACACCAAACAAGCTAATCCAAGTTCATCTTCCTTATTCAAATATTAGCAGTAATCTTTGAATCATCCTTGAAGTGTAGTGTGTGAGATAGCCATGTTAATGCAATTTCAAATTTTTATTTTAAAATCACCATATGCAAACTAGCGACCTTCTCACGGGATATACACTCAATCACACATGTGTTTAGTTTTAATGTGTTTCTCTCAAAGAATCAAATGTGAAAGTTCTACCATAAGCTTGCATAAAGATCACTTCTCCACAATCATAATTGCAAAACTTAAATCAAGAGGACTTTTATTGGACGTAATGAGGTTTAGGGCGATGGTTATTGAAACGAAAGAATAGGTAAACACAAGTTCCAAGCTACATTGCAAACAATTCTTTTGTTTAGATTTATAAGAACTCAAGCTTCCCAGCTATTCTTCAAGTCACCTCCAACCACAAACTTAAACTGAAACTTTAAACACTTTTTATTTTCTTTGTAAACAAACTTCCTTTCTTTCTTTCTTTTTTTTTTTTTTTTTTTTTTTTTTTTTCAAGCAGAAACAAATATGAAAAACCCCCACACATATTCTTTTGCCAAACACCCTCCGAGTACTTCACAAACACTTCTCATAAGACAATTTCACATTACTCACTAGCTCGCTTGGAAAGGGTAAGGAAAAAAAAATATTTCAGGCATAAGGGTAGACATATCTGGTGATAAGAAATAAAAGGCTCACAATAAGTTCATCACACATGAAAGAATAGGAGTGTATGAAAAATGCACACACTTTCAATAGGCTCAAAAAACTCACATAGGATGTATATGGTCACTAAATTCACATATGGAGCTTTAAATCATGCTTTAGTTTCACATCAACAAGGCTATGTGCGTTTAGTTTTTCAAAGATGATCAAATATGTACAAAACTAACACGAGAATTAGGAATTTCACACAACACATGTTAACTAAGTTCTTGATAATCATGATTCAAATTTGATCCAATTATATCATTGGGTCGGGAAACTAACAAAAAAAAAAACTAATTCAAAACAATAAGGAAAACAAGGAAATATTTTTGGATTTTTTTTTAAAATTTTTGATTTTTGATTTTTTTTGATTTTTTGATTTTTTTATTATTATTTTTTTTTTGATTTTTTTTTTTAAAACAATAACTTAATTAAGAAAACACAAAGCAATAACATGGAAACAAATGAAACCAGTTCAAAGTCGAAGGTACAAAAATTTTCAATTTGGTCATTTTTATACTCTTTACCTCCACACTTAAACTAGACATTGTCCCCAATGTCAGAAAATATAATAAAATGCAAATAAAAATAAAATAAATAAATATAAAGAAACAAAATAAAGCAATAGGACTGAAAACTTCCCTAATTTGCAGTAAAATCAAGCGATGACCCCCCAAGCTAAAATTCTGCAATCAACTTCAAGGGTGGAAATAACCAAAAGTTCCTGCAAAGAAAAGAAATAATTTAGTTAAGTAACACAAGAAAATTTAAAAAAAAATTGCAAACGAAAAATTGAAAATCACGATAAAAGACAATGAATAGAACTAATAAGTGATCATTGGTCGTGCTTGTTGACTTTCCACAGCTTTGAACTCGAACTGGCCTCGGGAACTTCTTAGCAAGGAAAATGAGACTTGATTGGTGGTGGTGACTGATGCGTCCATATGTTGTTGAAGCTTCTCGAGCTCTTGGTTTCAACTCGGACTCCTTCTGCCGGGTTGATTGAGTCTGCAGGCTACATTCTTCTCTTTTTGTTTCTTCTGCATGGCAGGTAGGCACGAGGAAGAGGTGGTGGTCTGTTTCTTTGTTCAATCTGTCCAAGTGCCGACCGTTTGCCTTCGTCCTCCTTGTCCCGTAGCCAAGAGCAAGGGTAAAGGAAAAGCATGCCATGAGATATCTTTGCCTCTGACTCTGATGATATGGGATACTTTTGCTTTTGAAGAAGTATCGTTCCACAGGTGTATTCTTGAACTGGGCTGGGGAACTTCTTAGCAAGGAAAATGAGACTTGATCTTGAAGATGAAGCAGCACCTTGTCTCCACATGCTTCAAGTAATCATTTTCACTTGCCTTGTCTGTTCTCCAGGCAGATGTGGCGTCTTCTTCGGAAGTACATCAGCGGTTGAAGATGAGCACTCGAGAGCAATGCTAGGTAAGCAATCAGGAAGGATTTCCAGGCAGTCGGTTCTTAGATCGGAAGATTGACACCGAATGCTGGCTGATTGCTCGCTTTCTCCTTGTCACAAAGACAAGGAAAAGGACAGGGAGAAAGCATGATATGAGATACTCTTGCTTTCAACCTTCATGATATGAAATACTCTAGCTCTTGATGACTTGTTTGCAAAGGTATCTCAGGGAATGAGAAACACAGAGTAACTCGAGAGAGTTTGTTGGAAAGGCATTTTCGGAGATGAAGAAGTGCAGAGGGGGTGTGCCTTTGCTGTGGAAGGCGAAGGTAGAAACTTATAGGACTTTTCTTCATAACCGAAACTGTTCCTTTACCCCTGTCGGCAGCCGGTGGATGGATGAACAGTACAGGTTACGCGCTTTCTGAAAAAGCTACCCGTAATTTCCGCAAATCTGACAGTGCGCGTGACGAGTGACGACAAATCTGGAAAAGCTGCTCGCCTCGTGATTCCTGACCGCTCCATCTTTTGAGAGAGGCGCCCGACTTTTGAGAACGGCGTCCGACTTTTGAGAACGGAGACGCCGCTTTTGAGAAAAGAATCCGACTTTTGAGAAAGGAGCCCCGACTCTTCGATTTGCGAGAGGACGCATCTTCGACTTCTGAGGAGTGCCTCTTCGATTTCTTCTTCTTATAAGAACGCTAATTTTGTTCCACAACACACTTGAGCTCCCTCTTGTAAACACTCACTCCTGTAAACACTTCCTCTTGCACTTTTTTTTTTAATCTTGATCAGTCCGACTCTTCTTATTCTCAACACCTTCAGAAAATGTCTTGCCCCTCTGACCGTCGCCTTAACTTGAATGTTGGGGAAGATATTGATATGTCTTCTCCAACCAACATTTGGCAGCCGTCCTTCATATCCCCAAATGGTCCTCTTACAGTTGGGACTCCATGATGATGAATGATACAACCGCTTCGGCGGTGGCCAGAAATCTGCTCACTCCTAGAGACACTAGGATACTTTCCAGGCGGTCCGACGAACTGGCTGTTCAGGACTCTATGGCCTACAGCGTCCGAAGTGCAGGCTCAGTATCAAACATGGGCCAGCGCCTTCTTGCACAAACCCGTCAGGTGGAGTCGTTGATGGCTGAAGTGGCTAGTCTTCGGCAAGATGTCAGAGTGCTTAGGCATGAGAACAAGGAGTTGCACATGCTCGCAACTAATTACTCAACAAGCATGAAGAGGAAGCTGGATCAGATGCAGGAGTCCGAAGTGCGGATTCAAAGTGATCATCAACGGTTTATGGCGTTACTCCCGAGGTTTATGTTGTCTTCGTCCTCGGGAGCTGCACCAAGTATTGAGGCTCCGAATGATCCAACTCTGGCGCTTCGTCTTTCTAGGGCTCCGTCGACCTCCGAGGCACCACCTACCAACGACCAATGAAAGCTATTAGTTCACTTTATTGTAAAATATTTATGCTTTAAGTTTATTTAATTATATATATAAATATAAGTATTTTTGTTTTTTTGTTTTTTATTTTTATTTTTTTTAAATTATGTGATGTTTATTATTTATTATTATTATTTTTTTTTTTAAAATATCAATGTAAAATAAGTAAATCAAAGTAAAAAGACTATGTTTAATCTCCCAAACAAAAATCACAACTAAATAAACAAAACAAAATGAAAGCAGTAAAGAGAAGGGATTAGGAATGCAAATATGATTGTGGGTGATTCCTAGGCCTCCCTTCGTTGAATGCTTGGGTTGCCTCCCAAGAAGCGCTTGCTTTAACGTCTTTGAGCCAGACGAGACTTCCATTCAAACTTTATGAGAGCCTACGGCATGGAATTGATCTTTGAGTGGAAGGTGATACTTGAAATGATTCGGCAATGGCTTAAATTCGTGAATTGGTGAAAGAGACTCAAGATCTGCCATAGTCTGAATTAATTCTTCTTCAATGTGCTCGAAAGTATTAAGCTTTTCATGTGTAATGCTATGCACTAACAACTTTTCTAAATTACCTTGTCCCAAATTTTCATTAAAACAATCCTGCACAAAATAGTCAAACGTATCAATAGAAAAACAAGATTCAAAATCATTAGGGTACCTCATAGCATCAAAGATTCTGAATTTGACAATTTCTCCATCAATTTCCATGGTCAATGTACCATCATAGACGTCAATCTTTGTACGTGCCGTTCTAAGGAATGGTCTTCCCAATATAAGAGGGAGTGCAGTAGGCATAGGGTCATGTTCCATCTCAAGAACAAAAAAAATCAGCAGGAAAAATAAGCCCATTTACTTGCACAAGTACATCCTCCAATAAGCCTTTGGGATATCTATTTGAACGGTCTGCCAACTGGATTATTACCTTTGTTTCCTTCAACTCTCCAAGGTTTAGTGATTCATACACTGAATATGGCATCAGATTGATGGATGCCCCCAAATCACACAATGCTTTCCCAAACTCTTTGCCTCCAATTACACATGGAATGGTAAAGCTACCGGCATCTTTCAACTTCGGTGGCAGCTTTCTCTGCAAAACAGCTGATACTTCCTCGCTTAATGCCACAGTTTCTTGATCATTGAATCTCCTCTTGTTCGTACAAAGCTCTTTAAGGAACTTTGCATACTTGGGCACTTGTTTTATGGCATCTAAAAGAGGTAAGTTCACTTGGACTTTCCGGAAAGTATCCAAGATTTCCTTATCAGTTTGCTCTTTCTTAGACTTCATAAACCTACGAGGAAAAGGAATAGGGACACATGAGTTAAATGAATTTTGAACTTCTTTATTTACCTTGTCAGAATCTTTTTTGTTCAATTCTGTATCTTTAGGAGACTTTTTAGTTTCTGTTGAAGCCTCATCTTGCTCAAAAATTTCTTTTCCACTCCTTAAAGTCACAACATTCATCTGCTCCACATTTGGATTCACCACGGTTTGGCTAGGCAACCTTCCTGGTTGGTGTTGTTGCCCCATCAAACTTGCTAACTGACTCATTTGGCGCTCAAGGTTTTCAATTGCTTTGTCTGTTTTCTGTTGATGAGATTGAGTAGAGTTAGCTAAAGAAGCAATTAAATCCTCAAGAGACTTACTTGGAGCTTGTTGTTGTTGAGGCTGAAATGGTGTCTGTGGTCTTGCTTGAAAGAAGCCAGGCGGACAGTTATAGTTGTTGGGAACAGATTGTTGTCCGTTGTTTTGATTGTTCCACTTTAAGTGTGGATGATCGCGCCATCCTGCATTATAGTTGTTGGAATATGGATCATACTTTTGCCTTTGTTGCCCTTGAAATCCTCCTAATGCATTAGCTTGCTCAAGACCACCTTGATCCATCAACGAAGGGCACATGTCCGTGGCATGTCCCATCATTGAACATACACCACACACCTGTTTTGGAGCCACAATAACCTGTTGCACAAGATTAGTTAAGTTAGCTAATTGTAATTCAATCCTAGAATTAACACTTACCTCGTTAACTTTCTTGAAAGGTAGCTCATCTCTCCCTCCAAATTGTCGTGTGTTGCCAGCAATGTTCTTTAGTAATGCCTTAGCATTCATTGGTGTCTTGTCCATGAATGCTCATCCACTTGCTGCATCAAGCATTATACGATCAGTACCACATAATCCTTCATAAAAATACTGTATTAAAAGATGCTCTGAAATTTGATGATTAGGACAAGATGCAACCAAATGTGTGAATCGCTCATAGTAATCTCCAAAGGGCTCTCCATGTTGTTGTCGGATTGCACATATGTCCTTCCTTATGCTTGCAGCTTTTGTGGCCGAAAAATATTGCTCCAAGAATGCTTGCTTCACCTGGTTCCAGGTGTTCATTGATCCCGGAGGTAAATTGTAAAGCCACTCCTTTGCCTTGGCTTCTAATGTAAATGGGAATGCCCTTAACTTGACTTGCTCCTCCTCCACATTTGCTGGTCTCATTCCTGAGCATACTACGTGAAACTCCATGAGATGCTTGTTGGCATCCTCTGTTGAGAAGCCATGGAACTTAGGCAAGTAGTGAATCATGCCGGACTTCAGCTCAAATCCTCCTCCTGCATTTGGATATGTGATGCACAATGGTTGTTGATCCGTATTTGGCATTGCCAACTCCCTCAATGTACGGTTATCAGCCATGCCTTTTTGTGGGTCCTCCTCCTCTTATGAACTTAAATGTGGTGGAGACGATGGTGGTAAAGACACCGATGCACACTTTTGCTTGATTTTTCTCTGAAGCTTTCGAAATGTTCGTTCAATCTCTGGATCGTAGGAAGCTAGATCAATGCTCTTAGACTTTCGAGTATGCATGTACTACAAAGAGTACCTGAAATAAAAACAAAACCAAAAACACTAAATAGACAAGAAATAGAAAATAATAAAAATAAATAAAAATAAAAAATAAAAATAATGAAAATAAAATATAAGCAATCAGAAATCACAATCCCCGGCGACACGGCGCCAAAAATTTGATAGTAATTATAACGCACCACAAAGTAGCACACAATAATCCTATTAATTTTCCTTATTAACACTAAGATTTGTCAATTGTAGCATATGAAAATAAGGGTCTTTCCCGCAGAAGATTGTTTTATCCAAATACTTAAAATGTCACAAAAACAGGGTGGCTGTCTCCACTGACCAGCCACCAAACAATAATTATTAGACTAACTTAAACTTATCTAAATGCAACTAAATTTTATACACATAAACTAGACACACCAAGCTATGCTCACACAAATTTTTGGGATTTTTGGAGTTGATTTTCTATTTAAATTAAATCGTACAAAAACAGTACAGAAACCAATTTTAAATAATACCAATAGATTTTAATTCACAAGTTAAGAAAATGAGTTAGGGGACATGCTATCCACCACCAAATAATCATGCAAGTATGTTACGTTTCATTCAAATCCCTTTTATTTCCGGATGAAGATGCTCAAGTTGGCTCAATGTTAGAACACAATCTATTACTCTTTCTTACGTAGTATGTTAAGAGAATGGTGTTTTCAACTTAACTTAGTTCCTAGCATGCAATCTAGAATGGTGTGTTCATAGATTTAACAAGTAGAAATCATTAAGAACGAAAAGAGTTTGAGTCATCACAAGGCATCGTAAGTACTGGCGTAGTCTTACTTATCCTAGAAATCGGTTCACATGTTAACCACAATTAACAAGTGCTACTGTAGAACATATGTAGGTCCTCATTCAACAAGGGCAGGCAGACATATATTCATAGCATTAAAATCCTAGATATGCTCACTATGTATGCATCCATAGAAACACATACATAATTTATCAATGAGATAAGTAGTGAAACAATTTTCATCCTTCCATAAAAGTCATTCAAGCAAAATATCACAACAAACTTACAATCATATTCGGGGCTTCAAAACAGCCCCTAACTACTAAAAATTAGTTACACATCATTATCAAATTAAACCAAAAGTAAAACATGAGTTTGAGAAGATAAAACCAAGAAAAATAGAGTGAAGCTTCTTCTTCTGCTTCTGCGTCACTGCGCTTCTGCCCTCTTCTGACCTCATTTCATGTCCTGCCTTCCTCTTTCCGCGCGCCTGCTGCTTTCCGTTTCTCTCTGCCCAAGGCAGCTTCTTCTGCTTCTGCTCTCGCGTCTATTTCTTTTTTTTCTTCTTTCCGCAGTCCCCAAAACTCAAGCTGCACAAGGCAGCTCCTCCTTTTTCCGCGTCTGTCTCCCCCTCAGTGCTCTCCTACTGACCTGCCTTTTATTTCTCCATCCCCCCGTTTATTTCTTTTTCTGTCCCCGCAAGGCAGCTGCCCTGCCAGTTGTGCGTCTCCTTTCTTGCTGACCCTTCTTTTATTATTTTCTTTCTGCCTTCCACCAGCTGCCTTCACACACTGCACTCCACCTTCACAGCTGACCTTCCACTTGTTTTCCACTAGCTGCAAAGGCTTATTTCTTTTTGTTTCTTTTCTTTACTCACCAACTGCAAAACACTTCAATTTTAGATATATCATATAATTTCTAATGCCATATAATTTCTAATGCATACCTAATAAATTTAGCCTAACTTCCATGACCTATAATCCGTGACATAATTCTACCAATAACCCATGACAGAATGAGAACGACTAAAGCAATTTTCGATGAATTTATTATTTAAAACTCATTTGTGCCATTTTTATTTTCTTTGCATAAACAAATCCTATAAACACAAAAATAACGTAAATAGCTCAAAAATATAAGAAACTAACTAAGAAAAGACGAGAGAATTTGATGTAAAATATGTAAAAATATGAGCTTATCATTGCCTACTACACAATCTTATTAGGCAAGAGATGTCTGTAGATCCAATGGAGAATTTGCCAATAATAGAAGATGGACAAAATACAGAAGAAGGTGAATATGTTGGTAGTGTTCAAACATCTGACCAGTGGACTGCAAAGAGGAATGACATGGCTCAGGAAATGTATAATGAGTGGAGAGCAATTAGGAACCAGCAACCGAACTAGCTATATGTGTTAATGATAACATTTTATTTTAGTATTCCTTTTTATCATGCATTTGTTAGATATTAGCACAATGATTGGATGGTATGCAAATTAATTGGATATTATGCAAGTTGATTGGATATTATGCAAATTGATTATTTGTATGGTATTTTCCTTCATTAAAATATTTTTTGTTTAGGTATGGATAACGAAAATATTTTGAATGCTACTCAAGAGCCAAAAGGAAGAAGGCGTAAATGGGAAGCATTTGAGGAAGAAGTATTGCTAGGAGTTCTTGAGGATTTTGTTGCTCGGAAGCAACGGTGTGACACCGGTACTTTCAAACAAGGTACTTTGGTTGAAATAGCAAAAACTGTCAATGTTTTATGTCCTCATTCAAATATAAAGGCAAATCCACATATTGAGTCCAAGTTGAAGAAATGGAAAAAAACATATAGTATGGTCGTTGACATGATAAACACAAGTGGATTTGCATGGAATGATGTCAAAAAGTGCGTTGAAGTTGACAATGATGACTCATGGCAAACTTATGTGCAGGTTCATATCCTATTTTATTTATACATTAGTTATATTCTTGCTGCTATATTTGTTACGCATGCTAAATTTTAGTTTTGCTATGTTGATATAATCTTAGAGAAATAAAGAAGCCGATGGATGGAGAAGCAAACCTTTTCCATTGTTTGATAGATTTGCATATATATTTGGAAAAGATCGGGCTACGGGTAATGTAGCCGAAACCCCTGCTCAAATGGTGGAGGAACAAAGTCATGATCATGTTGGTGAAAGTGATATTGGAGGTGAAAATTTTGTTTCTTCAATGAACCAACAAAACCAACAAAGCCAACAAAGCCAACAAAGCACCCCATCTGAAAATAGCCAAAGAAAGAGGAAAAGAGCTGTGGGAAGTTCAAGTGATGGAACCGAGGCAATTATCAGTGGACTGAAAGATTTTTATGTTGAAAGTGGGAAGAGGATGCAAATGGTAACTGAAGCTTTAGTTCAAGGAACTGCAGATCATACTGACATAGCTAATGAACTTGAAGCAATGGGTCTCTCTCCTATGGATCAAATTGATGCATTGTCTCTTATTTTGGATAAACCAAAAAATGTGGGAGTGTTCAGGGCAATCAAACCGGAACTCAAGAAAGTGTTCGTCCAAAGGCTTTTAAGCGACAACGCAAGCGGATGAGGATTTTGGCTAATGTTAACATGGATGTATTTTATTAATGTTAACATGGATGTATTTTATTAATCATACAATCTTATGTTATGGCTTATAACTTAGCTTTGCACTAGTATTTTAGCTTATGTTAACTAGCCATTTTGTAAATTATGGAGATCTATTTTGGCTAATGTTAACTAATGTTAACTAGGATTTTCTAAATTATGGAGATCTTCTTATGTACTTGTATTTGTTGAAGTTGCATGTATTGGGCACTATTATTTTTCTTCTGTTGGGTGATAGAGTTTAAACCAAGCTACATTTGCAAATTAAACCCAATTCTATTAGCAGGTAATAGAAACAAAACAATTGTCAATTTTTTTTAAGATTCATAATATACATGGCAAAAATATGCTCCAATTAACCCATATCATGAGATTTGTAGCATTACTCTATTACACAATGGCAAAAATTTGTAGTCCTAGTCTAAGCAAACACAAATCTGGTGAATAGTACTGTTTTTCTTATCCTGCTTCTTAGTCCGACATTACACCAAACGCTTCACTAAGTTAGTCTAGCTTAGTCCAGTCTAAGCCAGTCCAGCTTAGTCCCGGCAGCTAGTCCAGTCCGAGACAGTCCGGCGCAACAAACGCACCCTAATAGGTCTTGTAGAGAAAAACATGTTTTTTTTATTGATGGATGGTGATTTTGAAGTTTTAAATCCTCCAACTAAGGTATGACTCAATTTATGAATAATTTGTTCGTTTGATTTGATTTTTTTTTAAGTTTAGAAGATGAGTATTTGGGTTTCAATTTTTTCATCAATCTCGAATGGTTTGTTAAACTTTCTGCAATTGGAAAATTCTAAGGAAAAACTTCTTACCAATGTTCTTAGATTATAAACTTCCTTGCTTGTTGATAAATATAAGGGGATGAATTATTTTATTTGTTGCTTATGCACATCAAATAAAAAAAGACAAATGTCTGGGTTTGGTAGCAGTAAGAAAAAGAAAAAGAAAATAGGCATGGAAATGCTAGTGGGAAGAGGGGGTGGGGCAAGGACACCTCTTTAAAAAAAAAAAATTACAGATGTTATTTTATAAGGGGAATGGGTGTAAAGATAACTTAACATTTTGAATTGGGTTTGAGAGGGTAGCTTAGGTAATAAATTTGGGTTTAAAGAGAGATTAATTCTTTAATAAAAAACAATATGGGTGAAGAGAGTAAGTTGAGTGTAGAAAGATGTTACATGAGTTCAAATAAAATTTTCCTTAGTATATTTGTGGGTGTGAAAAAACACGAAAGGCAGCAAAAAGAACGCAACCAAATCTTGATTATCATCATCTTAAACTTTATTAGACTAATCCTAGTTATATGGAAGTTAATTAGCTTAATCCTTGGCCTGTGACTGATCTGTGATTTACCTATATATCTAGCCAAAAGTGAAAACGAGGGGTGGAAGTTGTTTTCTATCATTTTTCTCTTGTGAAATGTCCCTACGTGTAGGGAAAGTCATGTCGTTTTAATTAACTCCTCTTGCTTTTAGAAATCCTAGTTTGGTTTAATGAATATGATTATGACGTCCCTCTTATATATGTGTGTTATACGTGTTTGTGTGTCGAATTTATATATAAAATTATGAATGGTGTATGCAATTTAAAAAATGATGCATGTATGATTGTCTACAACGGATCATACTGCGCTGTTTTAGTTAGGGAAGCATGTGGATAACTCCCCCATGTCCATGTCGATGCTCTTTAAAGAAAGCCTAACTATATATGAAACACTCATTTATGTATACATACAAAAGCGTCCGACGTTAACAAGTTATTTAACCGTAACATGATAAAGAAACGAATACAGTGTTGTTGACAAGTAATGAAATACTCACAACAATAATAAAAAAATGAGCGATTCATAATATGAGAGTATTTTGTGAAGTGAACTCATATGAATGGTTAGATCTGTATTAAGTTACTAACTAGTTAGCGCTTGAACCCTCATACATATGACGAGTAAATTATTTTGAGAAAACATAATTGATGGATAGTTTTGTCAAGCATTGCTTAGAGGAGCTGTAGCATTAATCAGTGCATGGCTCCAAATAATGATAAATCAATGTGTATGCAGAGATACGTTAATTAGAAACAAAAATTAAACAAACCATGTGATTACGAAGCGAGCAAGAGGCCCTGTGTTCCCTACCTTCATATAATTAGGCACATGCAGTTGCATGGCAGCATGGCAGCATGGCTTTCAATCTCTTGCTTTGTAAGCTTCGCTTGGTGTGAGTGTGACCACTCTCCTCAAATTTTATCAATCTGGTCAAACCTTTCCCTTTCCACGGATCCCTACTGGATTTCGTAGGCAGCCAAATCATTTTTTTCCAGTTGCATATACAACTAATTACGTAGAGGACGTATTTAAATCAAAATAATTATTCATGATAATACTTAATATAATATTCTTCGTAAGCATACTGTAAATTAAATACAATTTTGAGATAAACACTGTCGGTGAATCTCACTGGAAACTTTATGCTTCAGAGCATAGTATATACTACAGTTACTATACAATTTTGAGATGAACACTATTGGTGAATTTTAGTAGGACCCATGGTTATCTTACTATAGTTTCAATGTGTATGGTGACACTAATTCGTTTTAAGAGATCGATTTTTATGACATGAATATATTGATATGGGGCGTAACATGCTAAAACATAATCATAAAAAACAGAACTTAAACAAAACATGATATCATTTGCACAGAACGTTCCGGTGTCAGTGCCCGTGAGTCCGTGAGGTGGTATGACTAACAAGTTAATTTGCTCCATATTTTAAGGGAACTTTAACAAAAAGCTCCTGGTACTGTTCACTTTAACGAAAAACCACATTTTTACACTAAAAAGTCAATCCTGATACTATTCACTTTACCTTTTATTTTTATTTTGTCCTTATCGTTAAAACTCAAAGTTTTCAAGTCCTTTTCATTAGTTTTCTTATATTTTAATTGAACGCTAAGCCCACAAAATAATTATAAAAAATTCATATTTTCTTTTCTCTCTTTCCTATTATAATAACCTTTCTTACTAGATTTTTAGTGCTGCACAGATTTAAATTACAATTTTACTAAAGTTTTATTTATTAAATATATAAATTAATGTCACGGGCCTCTCCAAAATCGTGAAAGATTGCTTTTTCCCAATTTTTTTCTTCACCACCAAATGGTTTGCCTTCCTCATCGGGTAATCAATCATGCACCTTTTGAGTCCCTTTCTTCTTTTGCCTGTAACTGCACATCTTGGCACAAGCTCCCCACGTCTACAATCCATTTTGTTATTATTTGGTTTATTATTGAGTTGCTTTCACAAAAGTGGGTATATATATAAAGGCCTACATCATGGAGTTGGGCATTGAAATTTGAATGAGAAAATATAATTAAATTTATAACGTCTTAATTGAATTTAATTTATGAAAGCATGAGAAAATCTAATTAATATAACATCTTAATTGAAATTAATTTATGAAAGCAATCTTAGCTTTGACCTATTTTGGTTAAGTTATAATTATAAAACTGATCATAGTTCGTTTTCATACTAAATGTGAAAGATATAGGGGTGGGTATTACGATTTAAATCTTAGCAGGGTCGACAACTGTAAATGCATTTAATTTGTACCAAAAACCCTTACATATTATCATTATATTTGTATACACACATACACACACAGACACACAGACACACACACATATGACACTACCTTTTTACATAACTTTTGGACTTTTTAGCTAAAATAGTTCATGAGATTTACATAATTTCTCACTTTAGTCCTTAAGGTTGTCCATTTGGCCATTCCGTGAAAAATCTCCATTAATAAGAATAAAATGACAAAAATATCCTCAAATTTTGTCAAATCATTTTGACCTATTGTTTATTGAACTAAGGGTATTTTTGTCATTTTGATCTTTATTTAACATAATGTTTCACAGAAGGACCAAAATGATTGATGGTGGACAATCTCAGGGACCACTTCTATTGATTTCAAATTTGAGGAACCAAAATGATGAGTTATGCAAATCTTAGGGATCATTTTGGCTAAAAAGCATAACTTTTGACACAAGTTTTTTGGGAGCCCACTTCCTAATGTGTTTCAAGAATCTGAATCGTCTATATTTTAGGTTATATGACACACCCCGACCGAGATAAAGGCATGCTGGCCGTCACGTGAGAGTGACGTAGCCATGTGCACAATGCGGAAGCGATAATGATAAGAATTATACGAATAATTGAAAACCAAATTACTAGAGTGCACTACTAAACAGAAAGTGATATGAGTTAGTTACAACAGTAAACACTCCTAATCAGAGCATAAAGTCTAGGTGCAGTCCAGTAGGACAAGTACTAGTTACACAGTACCAGGAATGTCCTACTATTATTTAGATAAGTCAGAATTGCCGACGTCCTCAAGCCTCCAATAGCAAGCTTACTTAAAACCTGGAGGGGCGCAAAACAGAAAACGTGAGTGGGCAAAAACAAATGTTTTACAAAATCATTTCATTTATCAACATATCTAACCCATCGCTGTAAAACACGTATAATTTTCCCAGAATCAAGGTATAAACATATACATACATATATATATATATATATATATCTGAAATCATAACAATTCAATTCATGTTTCACATAATCATATTCATATGTATGCCATGCCAAAATATAACAAAGTAAACAATCCAGGTAAGAATGATTTCATAGAAATATGATATGTTAGCCGGAACTCCTGTGGTAGTATGTACGGCTGAATTCATAGCTCAAAAGTCAATCTAGCCGGAGTCACTACAATGACCTATACGGCAATATACTGCACATAAGTCGGAACCACTAAAAAGGGGTCTGTACGACAAGATTGGGTGTAATATAATTATGCTCAATTATATTCTCTCATAATAGCCGGGCGATAAATCGCTAGTCACCTACTAGTCGGAACCATAAATAAGGTATGTACGACAAGACTGTGCACTTAAGTTGGATCCAATATGAGCATATAGTGCGGGAGGTGATGTAAATAAACAGGCTTGTACTTCATATCTCTGGCTAAATCACAATCACCTTAGGTGCAGTTTTATGAGCTCAACATTATTCAGTCACATATCACATCATCGATAATTCATATAACCAAACATAACTTACCTGAACTTACATGTGCCTCCACAGCACCACATTTATATATATATGCAACCATGAAATGCATATTTAGAATATAAAAGCATTTGGCATATTAATTCAAAGCATACTTTCCTTAAACAAAAATGCATTTCTGGGAAATATATCAAGTATATAAATATATTCTGAAAACAAAAGCCCACTCACTGGTATGTCGACGGGTCGTAACCCCCGAGTCGCCCGTGGATACGCTCGTCCTCGGGATAAGTCTCACCTATATGCGAATTAACTATAAAAATGTTATTTTAAAGCACATAGGCAAAACTAGCTAATAACTTTTCATACATTGCTCAAAATGGGTATATGAATACACCACAGTGACCTACACAACCTCAGGATCATCCCCATATTTTTAGAAAAAATTTTGGAAGCCTCACCCGCCCTCACGCGCCGACAATGGCACGGCCAAACGCGCCCCCCCACGAGCGGCCATGTGCCAGGCACACTGACGGCGTCAATTAACGCCGTCAGGAATATTCCGTTAACTTCTAACTGTTACCGTTAAATCTAACTAACGGTGTGAGAATATTCCGTCATACTTGATCGAATATTCCTTCACCTCCTACCTCTAGCTCCGGCAACCGTCGCCGGAGCCGGAAACTGGGCAATTTTTCAAACTCTTTAATCTCGCTCATTTCTTCACTATTTTTCATGCAATTTCCACCAAAATGAAGTTTATGAGGTAGAGAATCACGTTATACCTCTTTCACGCCTCAAATCACGTGAAATCACGTTGGAGAAGTCCTCGAACTCCGGCGACCTCTGCAAAACTCCGTTTTCGAGCTTCCCGTGACTCAAATCCTACCAACAATGCACTCCGAGCATCGTGAGGACCTCTTTGAGCTCACTGTGGTCCTAAAATTCACAAAAACTCAAGGGTTTAAAAGTTGATGAATAGTACCCAAGTCGAAGGTCCATTTTCCGGGGTTTTCTGACGTCCAAAATCGTTCCAATTTATGCCAAAACAACCAAGATGACTAGGAGATTACCTTTTGAGCCTTAGAACAACTTGAAACCTCCACGAATTGGTTTGGTGTACTGTACACCCACGACTCCCTTTCAAACTAGGGTTTCTCGAAGGTTTCCTTGTTGAAGATGGGTACCACTCGACTCGTAAGGATCTTAGGAACACACTGGAGACCTCAGAACCTTCGATCCGTGTTGTTTTGGGTTTGATTGTGTGAGTCCGTGCGAGTTCGAAGAGAGAGAGAGTTCGAGTGAGAGAGAGAGAGAGCACAGGGAGGAAGAGAGAGGATGGAGGAGTGATGTGTGATCCAAAACTAGCCAACAACTCAATCACAACCAAAGTTTCTTAGTTCCTAAGTGGTTCCAAAAACTTAGGCAAAACTCAAAATAAATCACACACTATACATTTTAACGTCCAAGGGTAAACTAGTCTTTTCACATTAACGATAAATGTTTCTCGGGACGGGCTGTGACATTATCATTCATAGATAATTTTTCTAAAAAATTAGACAAATCCAAAACCGTTAAGTACTTCAAGTGCTTTTTTTTTCTTCAGAATTTACCTACATGTTTATTAAAAATTAGTTATAAAAAAAATTTCATCAAAAGTAATTTTAGTCGTTTTAAAAATATTGCCAACGAGTTTCGTTGGATTGACATAAATCTATACCTCAAGACTTCGCCCTGGTTTGGCCTAGCTTAACTTTAAAAAAAAATGGGTATGAAAAAAAGTTGAAGCATTTTAAGTGTTTGGTCAGCTTTTTTTCAAAGTTATGGGTGAAAAAGCTAAAAACCAGAAGCTGGAAATAGCAGCTTCAACAAAACAACTTATTTTGGTAAAACATGGAGGAACAGTAAAAATAAATGAACTTGGTAATACGTTGGGTTGCAAACTTCAATCTGATTGACGACGGCAATCTGACCCTGACCATCGCACCAAACAAACACTGATCCTTTGATAGGGTACAATATCGAAGACACAGTGAGACAAAGAAAACGTTTTTCTTCGATCCAAAAACAACAAAACGACGTTCAAATTGTTTTGCAGGACCGAAACACCGGATGTGAGTGAGTCAATTGCAAACGTTCCGAGCTGCGAGGTGATCTCCCTGTCAAATGAGATGTGTGTTTTGATACGGGGGACGAAACTCGAGAGAGAGGGGAAGGGTACGAAGGTAGGTGAGGACTGAGAAATTTCAGGATGAGGATTGTCTGTTTGTCGATTGTTGTTAAAATGAAGAGAGATAGAGATATATTATTGTGAAACCATGGTAGGGCTTTTCTGGATTTGCTGGGTTACTTATATATTGCGAAACCTTTCTATCTCCCCAATTTCTCAATTTGTTGGTTGAAAGAGGATAAGCATTATCTATCTAAGTCCTTAAATTAAGAATTGCTAATCTAATCCCCATAACAAATCCAACACTTCAACCTCTGTTCCTAAACTATAAGATAAACGATGAGTAGCATCAATCTAAAATCAAAATTCAAAACAAAAACCAAATCTAAAACTGAAACGAAAAGATGGAAGGAGCATCATCAATTAAGAAGAAAGAGTAGTTCAATCAAAGAATTCAGCTGCGCACCCGGATGCGATTTCAGTTCGTGATGTCTTTGTTTATGAATAGGGAGTGACTACGGAAGAGATGAAATGGAGGGGATGAAATGACCATCTTATCCTCATATGTGAATTTTTTTTTAAATTTCTTAATTATAAATATTTAAGATAAATTTATAAATATTTTTATTTTAAAAAATAAAGTATATTTAGTAATTCACCTTTATTTGTTAAGAAAATTAAATTAATGACATATCTAGTAGTATACATTTTTTGGTCATTTCACACAGTCATAGCTGTTTTACATAAAAGTTTACCAAACACTATCATACTGTTTTTTTTTTCTTTCCAAAAACACTTTTATAAAAAAGTTTGTCAAACACTTTACTACTTTATTTCACAGTTGCTTATTCTCACAGCACATCAGAAACAATTTATTTTTCAAAGTACAACAATACCAAACCAGCCCTTCATTTTTTGTTTTTAATTTGACTTCTCTCATTCTTGAATCGATTGGAATGGAATGATGAATCTATTTCTTCGCCTCTTTGTCAATAAAAAAACATCAGAATTATCATGGAGAATAGTAGGAAGTATGAGATTACAATGACCCGTATATATGATTCGATTAAATTTTGAATAATCAGGAATACTACTTTCTTTTTTACCAGAAAGATTCAAATTGTTGTGTTTCACTTGATCATTATTTACTGTATTTACTGAAAGGCTAGAAATATATCTTCCTTCAGCAGAAAGAGAATGAATGCATCCTAATTCTAGGGATTCACTAATCCGGATCATTGAAATTTGATTCAACGGTTAAAGTTATGATAATTTTTTAAGTGGACCCATATTTATAGCCGTTGCATCAAATTTCAATGGTCCGAATCGGTGAATCCCTATAATTAGGATGCATAGATCCGGAGAGGATCCATGTCCTCACTATACCAGTTTTCATTTGAAAACAAGGGGCGCATCCATGTTTCGGATATATGGACAAAGTATTATTATATATGCTAAACTGTGGGGAACTTTTGACTGAGTCTGACTCTTTCAATATGTATTGTTTAACAAAACTACCTAGCCCCTTCTGAAGCTTCTAAAATATACAAAGACAAAAGTTTAATTACTAGATAAAAATGAGCTTGTAGTTAATTAAACCAAGGGAAATTGAAACCCTTATACAGCTAGCTAAAAGCCTAGAAAGGTGATTCTTTTGTTCAAATGGATTAAAACTTAAAAGTTCAACAATGCTTAAACCCCTAATTAATACAAATATACAATATAATAACTAATACACATCCAGCCGTTTAATTTAACCATATAACTTATGCATACCAGCCTGATTAAGTTGTTTGAGGTCGATGGTGCATCATGTAAGTTCTTTTGGTATTCATCTCCGGAGCCCGGTCAAATGCTTCAATCCTTAATTCATATTTAGTCTAAACATTGATCTAGTCTAAAAGTTTGTAGTGAAAAATTTACTTCGCTAGCAAGAAGCCTTAAACAAGTGATATTTCTTGTTGAAACTGGATTCTCTAGGTACATAGCATAAAGGAAAAAGAGCAAGAAGCACTAGTCTTAGCATACAGTTAGCTTAAGAGCTAAGAGAATCATGTAAACAAAATCTTGCAAATGCATGCACTGCGTACAGCACTCAACTTTGATAACGATTTTGACCCTCCTAGCTACTCCACTTATTCAAAGCAATATTCAAATAAATTAATCAATTAAACCCAAATTAAGTAAAATTTAAAAAACAGAGAAGAAGCAAGATAGAAAGAAAGAAGAGTAAAAAAACCTCTTTTGGGTTTTGGGTCTCTCTATAAATTATGCGAAGAATAATTTACGAGTACAATATCATTGCGACGTTTTGTGTGAAGTTATTTTTGGTAAGTTTGTGGAGATGAAAGTTGCAGCCAGCTCATCCCCTCTTCGACATCGACCTCACAACAACCTCCTTTATTCTCCCACGTCCCTACTTAGTTCATATTGTTTAGATTTTAAACCTAATTTAAAAATTAGTTAATTTCCCAATCATATATATATAGAGCCCCCACTCTATATTAAAACCCCACACTACTTCGATCTTCTTTCCTTGCCTCCCTCAGTCTTTTAGCAGAGCAGAGCGAGCTGCTGCTGTCCATTTTAGTAATTTCACGATATCAGTCCTAACAACGTCGTAAACTTTCCACTCTCAGTTCTGCACCTAAAGAGAAATGGGCTACGGCAGACTCCAGCCGTCCGACCCTGGAGGCTCCCCCAGTCTCTACGTGGCGGAAAACCCATCACTCCCACAAACTGCCACGTCATCCTCCTGCTCCAACGGCCGCAGCCGCAAGAACAAGCTCATCCTAATGTTCCTCCTCGCCGTGGCACTCATCCTTGCCTCCGCCGTCTCGGCCGTGGTGCTCATCGTCGGAAAATCCAAAGCCTCAAACCCCGCCGCCTCCTCCGCCCTCCACCGCAAGCCGACGCAGGCCATCTCAAACGCGTGCGCAAAGACGCGCTTCCCCTCCCTCTGCGTCGACTCCCTCCTTGACTTCCCCGGCTCCAACGCCGCGTCGGAGCAGGACCTCGTCCACATTTCCTTCAACATGACTCTGCAGCGACTCAGCAAGGCGCTCTACCTCTCCTCCTCCCTCTCCTACCGCCAGATGGACCCCCACTCCCGCTCCGCCTATGACGACTGCCTCGAGCTCCTCGACGACTCCGTAGACGCCCTCTCCCGGGCCCTCACCTCCGTCGCCCCCGGCGTGGAGTCCTCGTCCACACAAGATGTCCGGACGTGGCTGAGCGCGGCGCTCACGAACCAGGACACGTGCGGGGAGGGTTTTGCGCAAATCAAGGGCGGCGACGTCAAGAACGAGATGGACCAGCGGCTCAAGGACTTGTCAGAACTGGTGAGCAACTGCCTCGCGATTTACTCGGCGGTCGCGGGCGACGATTTCTCCGGGGTGCCGATACAGAACAAGCGGAGGAGGTTGTTGGGGAATTCAGAAATGGAGCGTGATATAATGGGGGATAATGCTGACGTCTCGCGAGATTTTCCGAAGTGGTTAGGAAGGAGGGAGAGGAGGCTGCTGTCGGTGCCGGTATCGCAGATACAGGCGGATATTATCGTGTCAAAAGACGGCAATGGGACGTACAAGACGATCGCCGAGGCGATCAAAAAGGCGCCGGAGTATAGTTCTCGTCGGACAATTATTTACGTCAGGGCAGGAAGGTAACTAGAACTCACTCCATAAAGTTGTTTCACTTTGGTACTTTTATTCCCTCCACCTTTTTTCTTTCTTTTCGTTCAATTATTTAGACACACTATACTGCTCATACTCGCTATTGAAGTTGAATTTTCTTTTAGCGCAATTATAAGATGGACCATAACATTGTATTTAAATTCGATAGCTGTGATTCGTGCGAGTGCGTCGCTAATATAGCCAATTTTATCTGTCTAAATAACATTATTTATATATTTCATCTAAACATTACTTTTCCCCTTTTTCGTTTAATTACTTTTTGGCATCCGATGTTATTTAGTTGCTTTAGATTAACATTATGTCGGTGAAAAGAAACTTTGTGTTATTCCTTGTGTGTATCGACTGTAGCATTGACTTGAGCGAGCTCCCTCTTACCATACACAACCATAATCATGTGAGAGAACTTATTAATCCTTCTCCCTCCCCCACCCCCCCCCCCCCCTCTCTCTCCTCCTCTACAAATCACGTTTACGAAAATACCCCTTGTTTTCTTTGAAACTGATAAGTGACGTCATGTTTTTAATTAATATGGTGCCCATCCATGGAATTTGAATTCTTTATTTTATCTTCGTTATGTTGTGTGTGGGGTGGTGTCGGTGGAGATTGGTCGCAAGTCATGACACACATCCATATATTAACTGTACAGTGCACGTTGGATTTTTGCATGTAATGTGACACCTACTTGACTCGTGTGGTCATCAATTTTACTCTCTGCTGTCATGCACTTCATAGTTCAACGAATAGGTTCCTCTTCGATCCCTTCCATCCCGATCCTTTATTTTCACCCTCATCTTCTGTTCAACTTCTTTCATCTTCTTCTGTTCATTTCTTTTTCTATTCATATTTTTATGTTCATCTTTTTCCCTCTTTTCCATCTCTCTCTCTTCAACTCCATAATTGAAGGATCCAGAGCATCCGGAGAGAATCCCCATTGATAGTTCAAAATGTATGTATGCATATGAATTTCGAGTGGAATTTTCCTGCATTTGAATGTTACGATGACAATATTTCAAGTTAACTATTGTTATATATGATCATGTAAATGACTTGTGATACTGAAATGTGACATTTTTTATATAAGTAAATTTTTGTCACAGACAACATTTTACTGTAGTGACGGAAAACAATAACGCATATGCACTATGATGCAGGTTTAATCCTCATGGATCTTCCTTCCTTGACACTTAATAATTTAATCCACCAACACTAATTAAGGAGGATTACTTGTTTATATTTTAGGTACGAAGAGAAGAATTTGAAGGTGGGGAGGAAGAAGACCAACTTGATGTTCGTCGGAGACGGGAAGGGCAAAACCGTAATCACCGGCGGGAAAAGCGTCTCTCAGAACCTGACCACATTCCACACTGCATCCTTCGGTAAGTTCCGTCAAATACCGTCGTCTTTCACGTTGTAATTTTGAATCACTGTCCTCTTTCTCTGTGGTCACCGTGAACATGTGGGCCACATCACTCATTACCATGCACGACATGCGTTACTACTTGCACGTGGTCTGTTAGGCTACAGAAACCATTCACCCTCATGCAACTCGGTGATGTTTGTCTGACCTCATAGCCTCAAATTACCTTTCCAACCCCATCTCCCAACAAGGGAAGCCTACCTACTTTAGAAAGTTGGGAAGTGATTTTCACTCACTCACTTTGTACTCATTTAGTTTTGTTTTTGGCTTTAGATTGAATAAATCAATAACAATCGAAGATGAGCTTTAAATATGGGTGGGCATAAACTATTTCCTCCGACACAATCCTAAGGCAAACCGGTCACTAGCTTATAATTTCGCATAGGGGTGTGCTATTCTCACACTTTTTTTTACTTCATACACATCTTTTTAATTTGCAGCCGATGGATTGAATGAATTAAAAAAGATCAAAGAATAAAAATTAATAAGAAGTATGTGAGAAGTAATAATAGGTGTGTGGATAGCACACCCCTTTCGCATAATAGAAAGTCACGTTGCATAAAAGTTCCTCTCTTATTGTTAAGATGTTAGCCGTTTTCTTCCACTTTTTACTGCAAATAGGTGGCATCTAAATTATTCCATTGGAGGCTTTGTAAGCTTACTAATATGGGAATTTAGGGTTAGCATCATATAAAGAAACTGATTAGTAGTCTTTGTCATTTCAAACCCACAATAGTTGAAAGCAAGACAAATCACATTATTGGAGGTAGGTGACTTGTCAATGGCCATATTTCATAGCCATATTTTATAGGTGAATAGAGAAATATGGTTTATTGAATTTATTTCTTGTTGATCCACAGCTGCTACCGGAGCTGGTTTTATTGCACGTGACATAACGTTCGAGAACTACGCCGGACCGGCCAAGCACCAAGCCGTTGCCCTTCGAATTGGGGCGGACCATGCCGTGGTCTACCTTTGCAACATCATCGGATACCAAGACACGTTTTACGTGCACTCGAATCGTCAATTCATCCGTGAAACGGACATTTACGGTACAGTAGACTTCATTTTTGGCAATGCGGCCGTAGTGTTCCAAAACTGTAGCATCTACGCTCGCAAGCCCATGGCCTTCCAAAAAAACACAATCACTGCCCAAAATCGAAAGGACCCGAATCAGAACACGGGCATTTCAATCCATGCTTGCCGGATTCTCGCCACTCCAGAGCTCGAGGGATCAAAGGGTAACTTCTCAACGTATCTAGGCCGTCCGTGGAAGCTGTACTCTAGGGCAGTGTACATGTTATCGTTCATTGGTGATCACGTACATCCACACGGATGGCTTGAGTGGAATACCACTTTTGCTCTCGATACGCTATATTATGGTGAATACATGAACTATGGCCCCGGCGGAGCGATAGGTAAACGGGTAACTTGGCCGGGTTATCGGGTCATTACATCCCAGGTGGAGGCGGCTAGGTTCACCGTGCGACAGTTTATATACGGGCCGTCCTGGTTGCCGTCCACCGGGGTGGCATTCTTGGCCGATCTATCACTCTAAATTACACTCAAGCGGTAATTCTTGGCCCAAACCATGAATTAGTGGATAAATGCTCTTTTTACCCTTGGTAACTGTAAGAATATAGTTATTGTTTATTTTTGTTGTATATTTTTTAACATTATATAAGAGAATAAGTTGCTTTGTTCTTTTTGGTCATTTAACTCAATGATTCCTTGTAGTCGTTGCCACTTTTATATGGTTCCTTGGATTTTGATTTGAAGTGTTTGTGGCGGTGCTGTCGTGACGTTTTGGAGAAAAAATTGTGCTGGGAGAGCCAGGAATCTGACCTTCCTCGAAGCAGCTCAGATTATATATAGCCAAACTATAAAACACATTTCATCAAAATGGAAATACCATGAAACTTAGGCCACAACTCCACAAATGCAGTTTCTTCTTGCACGGGAGAGAAACTTGCATGTAACGCATCCATTATGTGTAACTTATTTTTTTATCTTTCGAATTAAGTGACCTGCAATTATGGCCGCCAACATGGAGATATCATTGTAGTTATATCTCAAGTCCAGTACTATTTTTGTGTGTTAAACTTTAATACAACGGTGATATTTCATTGGTGCTAAGTTTATCTCATTAACACGGCCAACTACTGCCAATTAAGTTGTCATATATCTACCCCGGTTTCCTGAGGGATTAAACAATATGGACGACATGACTATGTGATTGTCCACTGCAGGCACAAAACATCCCCCATCTGCTCGGCTGAACGGCCTGTTGTCCCGGATAATATTTTCCCATTTCCTTGCAAATTTTGTCAAATGAAGTGAGAAATGAGTGAAGCATGTCTTGTTAGAAATCACCATTCGCTCGGAAAACCCACCTTAAAGGCCGATTTCTTGGGGTGGACAAATTGCATAAAGCTAGCTAGTGACTAATGGTGAATTATATTGTCTGTGCAAGTAATATTTTGTCGTTGTATTTAGGTCAAACCAGGTGCCCCTTTCTTTGGTCCCTCCTATAAGTGAAGGTTGGCCAGGGATAGATTGATAGATCTAGATGGGTACCCTCCATTCCCAAGACCAAATGCAAAGGGCATGGCCAGCTCACGTGATGCTGCTGGTGGTGGTGGTGGGAGATGACCGAGTCAAGTTGATGTGAATGTGACTTTCGAACTTTTTATCCATTTTTTGCCACCAAGCACCAAATTATCACATGGCTCTTCCCATAAGGATGTTCACTACCCAAATTTTGATATGGTTCAAAACTTCATGTATATTGAGTATTATTTTACTTTCTTTTTCTTTTGGTGAATGGTATATGGCCTTTTGTATTCTTTGAAATGATTTGAAAATTCTAATGCTAAATAATGATTTTAGCAATTGGAACGGAAGCTTAATGCTTGTAGTTTTTATTCGCTTTAGTTTTGTATTTTCAGCTTATTACTTCTAGTCTTGTTAAAACTTGTGTATTGTGGACGTTGACGGTGCTTTGTTAAAAAACTTTAATGAATGATTCGAGAAGAAAAGAAACCTTTATAAACCAGTCTTGTTAACGAAATACCAAAAAGGAGATTTTAGTTACTAAGCTGTGATGGCGTCGGCTGTGGAACCTGGTTGATCCGCGGCGGCAAGGCCGACGGCGATGAGTGGAGAGCCTAGTTTTCTTCCTTTTCAGTTTGAATCTAATGCGTCTGATGCCTGTGCGGATAGGCGTGTTGGTGGGAATCATTGGTCGAGCCAATGAAGGCTCAGAACCTTCTCACTTCAAAGTTTTTGTTATTTGATTGTTTTTATTTATTTATTTATTTTAGGGTAAATCGTCAAAATGGTCTCTAAGATTTTCATAACTCATCACTTTAGTCCCTGAGATTCCAAATCGATAAAAGTGGTCCATGAGATTGTCCACCATTCATCATTTTGGTCATTCCGTTAAAAACTTTGTTAAGTGTCCCGGAGCTCTTGGCCTGAAGTTTGGGCAATTTTCAAAGCTTCATAACTCAATCGTTTATTAACCAAATTCAACCCATAATATATCCAAATGAAGATAGGAAAGTGTAGAATAATATTATACCTATTTCAAAGCCCAATGGTTGCCTGAGATGGCCGGAAAATAGCCTCAAAGTTGACTGGTCCGAGTGAAAACTTGAAAATTCGCCGGGAACTGGGTAAACTTTAAACGTTCATAACTTCTTCAATACTCAACAAAATCAAGTGATTCAAAAACGAAAATCATACTTCTCAACGAGATGAAGATAATGGTACATTTTTCGACTGCTAACTTGTCGTGGTTTGGCCGGAAAACGACTCGAAATTGGCTAACTCGAGATCAAGACAAGCACTTTCGAGCTGTTTTCCGGAAAAACCACGGCGAGTTAGCCATAAAAAAAGATACCATTCTCTTTGTCTCGTTGAGAAGTATGATTTTCGTTTTTGAATCACTTGATTTCGTTGAGTATTGAAGAAGTTATGAATGTTTAAAGTTTACCCAGTTTTTGGAGTTTTCAAGTTTTCACTTGGACCAGTTAACTTTGAGGCTATTTTCCGGCAATCTTCTGCAACCATTGGTCTTATAAATAGGTATAATCTTATTCTACACTTTCCTATCTTCATTTTGATATATTATGGGTCGAATTTGGTTAAGAAACGATTGAGTTACGAAGCTTTGAAAATTGCGCAAACTTCCGGCCAAGAGCTCCGGGACACTTAATGGAGTTTTTAACGGAAGGACAAAAATGATGGACGGTGGACAATCTCAGGGACCACTTTTATCAATTTGAAATCTCAGAGACCAAAGTGATAAATTATGCAAATCTTAGGGACCATTTTGGCGATTTACCCTTTATTTTATCAAACCGTTTAAGGTTTTGACCCTTCTGGTCTATTGAAAAGTTTGATACTTTGATTTCTTGACTTATATCCTCAGAAATTTAACTCATGAATGAAATTTACCATTTGTATTTTTTTCCCTCGATTGTGTCAAAGATCACTAATTAGCTAACTACTAACCCTAATTATACAATTTATGTCTAATCATGTCATATTAGAAATGTAGAAATTAACATACATTATACATTTAAAATTGTCTTCAACGGATTTTCAAACTATGATTGTGTTGTTATATAAACTTTCGTAATTTTTTTCCTTTTTCACTTTAATTTTATAGATATTTAAGATTGACCCCCCCCCCCATAATAGAATATATGACTTCGCTACTAATGGAGTGATGGTCCTGCTGAAGAATATAGCCGAGCTATCTTTGGACCCACCCAAAGCTTAATTAGTTTCAAAGATAAGCTTATGCAATCCAATCGGCGTGTTGTATTGTGTCTCATGGTCAAAAGGAGCCTAAATTCATGTTCTCTGATAAGGCTTTGGAGAAGCTATGTCATCCTTGGAGTAATGCGCTGACCATCAAGTTGTTGAATGAGAAAGATGATAATAGTCACATCACAGGAAAGCAGACCATGAAGGAGGTGATATGATGATTTCAGGGTAGGGAAGGGATCAAGATTTAATGTCGTTAATATGGCTGATGAGATGTTGAATGAGAAATATGTTGATACCAGTAAGAGCTATCCGGAAAAAGAAAGATCAGGTTTCCACGAAGAACAAAGGCGATGGTGTAAGGGACGCTCTTGGGTTTCCATGTTTTGAGATTGTGGACGCTGTTAGGTTCTCTGGAGGGCTGTGGATGCTTTGGAAGGATGCAAGATTAAGGTTGGAGGTGATGGCCACCACCGTTCAAATTATTTCTTAATGATGGCAGTCAAAATCCATGCCATTTACTGCTGTTTATGCTAGCACTTGTATCGCTCTTAGGGCAAGGTTGTGGGAGTATCTAAATTTTGTTGTTGGTTGTCACCAGTTGCCTTGGTTGTTGGTGGGGGATTTCAATAAGATTCTTTTTATCGACGATAAATTAGGATGAGTTCCTTTTATCTAGATTGAACGAGTTCAAAGATTCGATGGATAAGAATTCTACACTTGATTTGGGCTTTATTGGTCCAATTTACTTGGACTAATAAACGAGTGGTTGTTGTTAAATTCAGCCAAGAAATTGTTGGTTGTAGCAAGAAGAAATTGACGAGTCACAAAGGAATAATCAGAGAATGTACAGTGCAAAACGTTGCGGCTACTGCAGTGATGATTTCATTGATTCATTCACATTGGATTCCTCCATTGGTGTCGTACAAGCTTATCAACAAGCTGTTCAAATACACTAATAATTGTTAATTCAATCCAAGCCTTACAACACACTCTCTAATCTAAGCCTTACGTGTGGTTATAAGATAAAACTTCATCACCTAACCTATTTTGCATTTTAAAAGCAAACTAACCGTTAGACTCTTAGGGTTCCTTGCTGGATAAGGAAAAGGATCCTCGCCAGATCCTTTTCCTGGGGATCTCAGGGATCCTATGATTGTGACCGTTCATTGTACATCGTGCGGTCATTTTTCGTTAGGTACTATGTATATTTAATTTTAAATTTTGAATTTAAAATGATTTCTTACCGCATGATGTACGATGAACGATCACGATCACGGAATCCTCAGGAAAAGGATCCAGCGAGGATCCTTTTCCGCTAGCTAATCCAAGATCCAGGGCTAAGATTCATTTGATTCCAACACTTGAGGGAATTGATAAAGGTGTTTGTAATCTGGCTTGGAGGAATCTTTTTTCGCAGGCATATGTGCACCATCTCTCTAAAACTAAGTCTCACCACTTTCGTCTCAAAATTTGTCTCAAGTCTAATCACCTCCCTAAACCCCAACATAGGCCTTTTTTAGCTTTGAGGCGCACCACCTCTCTAAAACTAAGTCTCATCACTTTCGTCTCAAAATTTGTCTCAAGTCTAATCACCTCCCTAAACCCCAACATAGGCCTTTTTCGCTTTGAGGCGCACCACCTCTCTAAAACTAAGTCTCACCACTATTTACCTAGTTTAGATACCATATGATTAGGTACCACATGAGTAGGCTCGACAAAACTCTTGGATAGCTTCTTTAATTTATCTCAAGTCTAATCACCTCCCTAAACCCCAACATAGGCCTTTTCGCTTTGAGGCAATGTGACTTAATTAGGCATAATAATTTTGATGAGTTTATATATAAAAATTGGGTTAACAATGGAGGATCCATCATGAATAAATCTTGTGCTCGTTAAGCCGCTAAAGAAGTAGAATATTGAAATCCTTAACCATCACACTTTTCGAGAAATTTTTTCTTATGCTGATTATTTAGCTAGTAAGAGCTACAATATGGATCTGGGTTTATATTTTTCGTGATTCTCCTATGTGGATTTGGATCGTGTTTATGGATGATTGCTCAGGGATCTTTATGACTCGTTTTGTTTGTTCTCGTGTTATTTCTTAGTTTTGTTTTGGTTGTTTAAACCCCTTATTTAACCAAAAACATGGTATTATTTCAAACCAAAGAAACCGGTACACGACAATCGGCAACGACACAAGGTACGAGATCTAACGAGGACACGTGTTGCTACATTTTTCCACAAGTCAACATCCTTGTCAGCGAGGCAAAAACATAGAAAAGAAAAGTAAAGGACAGGCACCACCCCATCCCCTCACGGCTCGCCACGTACACATTTTCTAGCGACAGCGGGTAGGCCCCGCCCTGCACCAAAAGATCTCCTACCAATACAGAATCACTAGCGGCACGTCCATCGTTCCACGTGTTCAGGATCGCATCCACACCGTCCACGTCTCTCTCATAAAATCAAAGCCAGTGGTCCGCACAAAGCATGCCTGGCGATCATCCGTTTGCCGTGAAAACAATCAACGGCTGATATTAGAAGCTGGTCTATGCCTCTCAGCTTTTTCATCTAATTTAAAAGAAGCCCTTCACTTTCACGCTGGGGAATGAATGGAAAGATGAGACCACGGAGCTTCGTCGTCGAAACCAAGAATTCCCGGCGACAGCGACTCGGAGTCCGACGACTGAAGTACACGTGTCAGGCGAAGAAGATCCAGGTGCAGATCACCGGCGGCAGCGGCCAGAAACATGCTTCCGAAGATTGCAAGACATTGGAGTTGAAGGAACAAGAGAAAGATGTTGGGAGTTCTATGGAGATATTGTCGGTGTCATTTTCAGCATCGAAAAAGGACGTCGTGTTGTCTAGTGTATCCGTGGCCGGATCAGATGAAGGCGGAGAGAAAAGGAGTGGTGAGGGTTCGGAAGAGAGGGGAGGGTATGGCATCGTCTCGGTGAAGGGGATGAGGAAGGAGATGGAAGATGCAGTGAGAGCGGAGGTAGGGTTTGGCAAGTTTGACTTTTACGGGGTGTATGACGGGCACGGTGGGCCTGACGTGGCCGGGGCTTGTAGGGAGAGGATGCATGAGGTGGTGGCGGAGGCAGTGGAAATGGAAGGGACTCAAGGTGATGCGATTGATTGGGAGACGGTGATGGAGGGGTGTTTTGAGAAAATGGATGTGGAGGTGAGTGATATTGCAGCGGCGAGGACGGTTGGGGCGACAGCGGTGGTGGCTTTGGTGACGGAGGAGCAGGTGGTGGTGGCCAATTGTGGCGATTCTAGGGCTGTTTTGTCGAGAGGTGGTGTTTCCTTGGCCTTGTCCAATGACCATAAGGTGCGTAGTTACCAAACTTTATGTATGTATCTCTCACAACGATGACATTGTAGTTGATTTTCATTGATTTTAAGTGCTTTGTTATAACTATATGCATCGTACATTTAACTAATTAGTATCCAACAAAAAAAAAATTATTTAGTGTCAGTAAATAAGCCCCAAAAGATGTAGAACTCATGGCAACAATTCTGTTCCATATTTTGAAATTAGTATAAATTCGCATTCCAGTGTATATTTTGCAAGATAGGATGCCTTGTTGAGTGGAAATATTGCATAATATTGACTACAAAATTGAAAAGAAAGATAGAAAATATAGCTCGTTTGGAAGAGTTTTTTAAAATGTGTTTGATGAAAGTATTTTTGAAATAATTTTTTTTAAAAACTAGATTTTAATCCTTAAATAATATGAAGTTTAGAAAAATATCTTAATACAAGATTAAAAATTGATTTTAGTCCTTATACTTTATTTAATGCTAGTATATTAAATGTCTCTTTTTTTATTTATAATTTTATGGTGTTCATAAATTAAATTTTATGAAAATATTATAAATTTTAAATCCCATTATGGTAAGTATCTTATATAAGAAAATTTTTTTGTAAAGATTTTTTGGTACACATGTTTTTGCATATTTTTTATATTTGCCACTAATTTATTACAATATATTTAGGTACGAATATTTTGCTACGCTAGGGTAGTACAATATGTTTAGGTACGAACATTTTGATATATTAGTATATTATCATATATTTATGTACGAAATTTTACTGTACACTTATGTTTTTGCATATTTTTTTTATGTGCTACTAATTTATTACAATATATTTAGGTACGAATATTTTGCTACGCTAGGTTAGTATAATATGTTTAGGTACGAACATTTTGATATATTAGTATATTATCATATATTTATGTACGAAAATTTACTGTACACTTATGTTTTTGCATATTTTCTTATATGACATTAATTCATTATAATATATTTAGTTACGGACATTTTAGTAAAATATATTATTATACTTACATTAATTAGAGGAAGTAAAATAAATATAAAGAATTAAAATGTGTATAATAATAAATAATTTTAATTTTAATATAATGACATTAAATAAGAGTTTTATTAAATATTTAAATAAAAATATTATATAAAATTGTATTAAGTACACATTAGAGAACTAAAAACAATATCCAATCAAATATTAGGTTTTTATTGAATTTTAATCTTCTTCAAGGATTAAAGTTCAAAAATTCCATAAATTTTTAATAAAAATATAAGTAAATCATGAAAAAAAACGCTTGGCAAGCTTCTTACACATCACATAACCCGTGCTTTTTGCAAGAAGCACATCAAATAGTGCATGAAGCACTCTAAGTGCATTTGTAATATAATAATTTTAAAATAACTTAAATACACATTAGAGGACTAAAATCAATATCCAATTAAACACTAGGTTTTTATTGAATTTTAATTTTATTCGAGGATTAAAGTTCAAAAATTCCATAAATTTTTAATAAAAATATAAGTGAATCATGAAAAAAGCCCTTGACGTGCTTCTTACGTATCACATAACTCGTGCTTTTTGTAAGAAGTACATCAGTGCATGAAGCACTCTTTAAGTGCATTTGTAATATAATAATTTTAAAGTAACTTTCAAATGAGCATATAAAGCTGTATTGTTTGAACTTTTTGGCTAGAGATATGTGATGCAGGGAAAATTTTTAGTTGTGACGGGAACACAGATGGTATACCACGTGCTTTTATGTAAGTGGTGGAAAATTTTAATTTTTAAGTTATTAACCTTTTAACACATATAATCCACTATTTATATAGGGACACGTGATGTACCACTTCGTGTGACGGGAACACTGAAAAATCTCTCGTGATGCAGGTAGTCTCAATATTAGACAAAGTAATCAGTACTTTCAAGTCAAAATCTAACAAAAAGGACTAAAGTTATTTAAGAGCTTCCTGAAAGAATTTTACTTCAATCACCCTCTCTAATCGAGGGAGTCATAGTAATTGTGAACCAATAGGAATAAAGTTTTTTATTTAAAATATTATTAAAACGATAATAATGTGATGAGCTCCTTTCTCGCTTCTTAAATTTAGGAGCTCTAGAGATTGGAGACGAAATTTTTTAACTTCTTCCCATATATTGACTAGGAGTTCATTTAGAGAGTTCATTGGTGAGAGTTAAATATTTTTCACCATGTAATTTGTGTACAAACAATTGGAGATGAGGGAATTGAACACACGATCTCAGGTGTAAGGATGAGTTTATGCTCTTAATTGTTTAAGCTACAAGTCTCTTGCGCGACCAAGTAATTTGTATTACATGTATTTATGTTTTAATACTCACTATTTAATATTTATTACATGTATTTATGTTTTAATACTTACCGTAATACTGAAATATTTCTCCAGTAGAGCCCTATGTACTTAATAATTAAGATAAATTATTAAGTTCAACTAAACACATTCATCGCTGCTTTAAAATTTAATTCCGCTAGCTGAGTTCATTTATTATTTTCTTGATACTATGGTTTTTATTTTCTACGTGCATATATAAGCCGGACAGAGTGGATGAGTTGAAGAGAATTGAAGCCGCAGGTGGGAGAGTCATCAACTGGAACGGAAGCCGTGTACTTGGGGTGCTTGCCACTTCCAGATCAATAGGTACGTACATTATACAATCGGCGGGACGTAAACTCTAAATCTCTTAGTAACGGCATTATAATAAAATCACTAGGCATCTCGGGCCAAATTAAATCCTCGCGATTAGACAAGCAAATCAAGGAGAGCCTAATTCAAGTGAACGACCAAAGTTACCTTTATCAAACAGTTGTAAATTAACATTCACCTGCATTAGGTTACAACAACAAAACTTTATCCCACTAAAGTGGTATGCTGTATGAATCTTAGAACGCTACTGTACTTGATTTTGCGCTAACTCATTCACTTGCATTAGGTTGATTGACTTAATTTTCAAATGGATCCCCTTTTGGATCAATTTGGAAATATTGCTAGTACATTTCACTGATTTGGTGACGTTTCAAATTGATTGGGGATATGCAGGTGACCATTACCTGAGGCCTTATGTGATATCAAAACCAGAGGTGACGGTGACCAGGCGAACCGACCAGGATGAATTCCTCATCCTCGCCAGTGACGGGCTGTGGGATGTTATATCAAACGACGTAGCATGTCAGGTTGTGAACAAGTGTCTTCGTGGCCGAATGAGGAGAATATCCATTCACGACGAAAATCGGGTGCTCCTAAATGTGGGAAGTCGCACATCTGAGGCAGCAGCATTCTTGGTTGACCTAGCTATGGCTCGGGGAAGCAGAGATAACATTAGCGTGATTGTGGTCGACCTCACAAAACCCAGCTAGCTGTAGCGAGCATGCATTTTACATTTTTTTTTTATAGTAAATATAGAACGTTTTCTTAAATTAACATATATTTTCTTTGCCCCTTTATACATTTGGAGTTGAAGTTACATCATTTCACACCACTCAGACACCACATGTGAAGCATATGCCTCAGACATTATTCGCACATTAAAAGCAAAGAATCAAAATCAGTCGGCATGTTTTACAGTGAAAGTGTCAATTATTCCGACGAGTTTACTATTCATCGACAGTAAACACAAGTCATGTTTTTATCCCATGCTTCAACAGTTAAGAACTCAATCCTTGAAGTCTCCTTCTCCAAGTATATAAAAATAAGACTCCCACAAAGAAAACAAGTTAATTTTCATATATCTTGGTCATTCTTGGCTATTTCATTACTCCAATATTTATTCAATATAATCATAGAATGTGTGCTGTTTCAATTATAATGGGATACTAAGAAGGAAGAGGATCCTCTCCTGAGCTCAGGATGGGGATCCTCCTGACCGGGTCATCTGGGCCGTTCAAATTTAATTCAACGGTTCCAAACAGGGGACCCCTCTAAAAGTTATATGGGCCATTCAAATTTAATTCAACGGTTCCAAACAGGGGACCCCTCTAAAAGTTATAATAATTATAACCGTTGGATTAAATTTGAACGGCCCGTATGACCCGGTCAGGAGGATCCCCATCCTGAGCTCAGGAGAGGATCCTCTTCCTACTAAGAAAGTGTAAATAAACCCTTTGGTGGATCCTAAAAAAAGGGCAATTTACAATGGCTTGGTTAGTTTTATATATAATTTTTTTGTTTAGGTTTTGAGTAAAGCGATTCACCCTTCTATTTTTATTTTCACATTTATGGTTAATTTTTGTTATTTGATTTTCTTCAGTTCATTGGATTTGATGATCGGAATTTAGAGGTGTGTGGAAATTAAAAAGGAATGTGTGGATACCATCGTTTTTTTTTGTTTGAGGAAATGATATTTCAAATATTAGTGTCACAGCCCGTCCCGAAAATTTTATATCGGGAACGTGAAATGACGGATTTACCCTTAGCGGGTATTAAGGTATGTGTGTATAAGACATTTTTGAGACTTAAACTTTATAAACTTTGGAATTTGCTTATGTGGGATTGCTGTGTGGTTAGAGAATTAGATGAAATTGATGATGTGGCTTGGTGTTGGACCACACAACTCACACCTCACACACTCATTGCTCTCTCCCTTTTCCCCGTATCTCTCTCTCCTCCCTCACGATCCTCTCTCCCTCTCTCTCACCCCGATTGTACGGACCTCACCAAAACCATCCAAAACTCCGTGGATCGAAGCAAACAAGGTAAGATTATTCATCCTTGTGATGTTCTAAGTCGATTGGTACTAGTTTTAAGACGTGAAACCCTCGGAATCGTCGTGAAACCCTAACCCCGAAAATGTGCATTGTTCATGCACACGTGAAATCTTGCATTTCAGGGAATTTCAAGCTCACAGTGAGCTTAAGGACATCCTCACGAGCTTCGGGGTGCTTCGTTGGTGATATTTGGACGTCGGAGGACCGAGAACGGAGGTTCTCAAATTTCCCGAACTATCGTGCTACCCCAGGTAAAATCTAGTGAATTTTAGACCTTGGAACTTGTCCATCGTGATTCTACATGTTTGGGGCTTCATTTTGATATAAAATTCGAAGAAAATGGTTGAGAAACGAAGGAGAACAAGGAGTTACAAAATTCGCCGGAAACCGGCAGCCGGAAAAACCAGTCCGGCGAGCTGAGGTAGGAGACGCGCGTGGGGGGCGCGTGTACCAGTGCCCTTCTTGGCGCGTAGGGGCGCGTGGCAAGCCCAAAATTATTTCTAAAAATTTGTCGACGTTCGTGACGTCGAGTAGGTCACTGTGGTATATTCATATACCCAATTTCAGCACCGTATGAGAAGTTATTAAGAATTGTTGGTTAGGTGCTTTAAATAACGTTTTATAATTATTTCGCATATAGGTGAAAATGTGAATTGACGATCCGACCGTTGGATCGTCACCAAACTTTGATGCGTTGTAATACGTAATATTTGAGGATTATAGGAACTTACGGATGGGGAATCCGATTTACGGATTTTCCGGAATTGGAGTTGTAAGTCCATAATATAGAATGTTAACCGTCACTTGGTTTGATAATTGACGGAGATCCGACCGTTGGATGGTAATGAAATTTTAGGATATTGTCCTAGAGGTATATTGTGGACCTCCGGAAGTTATGGATTTGAAATCTGAGTTGCTGATCTTCCGGATCGAACTGCGTAGTGACGTGTTTTATATAAGTTATATATTCTATCGATTGATTCTGAGGTTGGATTTGATTATTGTTCTAGGCGCCGATCGTCATGACGCCTTGATGTGTTGTGCTAGGGAGTTGTTGGGCGAACTCTAGGTGAGTGGGCAGTTTTGTTTTCGTATTACCTATATACTACTGTTTTTCCCAGAAAATGCGTTATTATGATAATATGTTCTAAAATGTCATGCATGCATATTATGAATTATATGATTGGATAATTGATGCATATATATGTGAAATGGTACTGTGGACGCACATGTGAATATCAGGTGAGTTTTATGTTGTGTATATGAATCATTGATGATGTGATTATGATGAGAGCTCATAACCTGCACCTTTGGTATTAGTGCTTATAGTATTCTCCTCATCGTACGCTCACCTTGGATCCAAGTAGGTGCATGTCGTACAGACCATGAGAGGGTTCCGACATGCTAGTCGTACAGATCACTGAGGTGATTCCGACTAGTAGGTGACTTTAGATTATGCGCGCAGATGATTGATGAGAGAAGCACTAGAGCGTATTTTTACACCATTCTTGTCGTACAGACTACTTCAGGTAGTTCCGACTTATGTGCAGTGTAGTGCCGTACAGGTCACCGTGGTGACTCCGGCAGTGCCGTACAGGTCATAGTTTGTGACTCCGGCTGGTTTGGATGTTGAGCTTTAGAATTAACCGTACATGACCAATTTTAGGGTCTCCGGTTGATTTATTATATCACCTGCTTTATTGATGCATCCATATTCTGTTTTGACATTTATAGCATGGCATGATTTCTAGATTTTGATAAAGAATGATGAGATGAGATATATGAAGATTTTATACTATTATGTTATTTTCTGGGAACAGTATACAGGTTTTACAGCGAGGGGTTAGAAATGTTTTAAATGAAAAGTTTTCGAAAAACTTTGTTTTACTGACCCACTCAATTTTGTTTTGCGCCCCTCCAGGTTCAAGTTAGCAGAGCTTTAGTGGCCACGAGGAATCCAACGGTGTTCTGACAGAATTCACAAAAGTAGGACTCACCCTCGGGTGTTTCATCTTAGTAATTGTATTCTTTTAAAGCTTCCGAACTGTGTAAATGGTTACGTCACTCTCACGTGACGGCCAGCATGCCCTCCTCCGGGACGGGGTGTGTCAATTAGTGTGTTAAATTGAATCTCCAAATTGATGTCATTTAGCTAAAGCAAATTTATGGTTTAAGTGGGCTAAAATAGGTCAATTGGAGGGTTAGAACTCTATAGACGTTGTTCAGTGCATGAAACCAATTTTAGTATTTGTCCACCTCATCATTCAATGCTAGTAACTTTATTACCTAATGTTGGTAGAAGTCTCAGGTGACTTATCAGATGTCAAATTTTCAAAATGTTCGGTATTTGAAATGTTTTAAAAAGTTGAGGCTAATTTAAAATCACTAAGAATGTTGGGTTGCTTTTTATACTTAAGCCATAAAATAAATAAATAATTAATAAGTTTCATAATGTTAAGGAGTTATTATTTGCACACCAAAATCATTAATGTATTTCTTATAAATGTATATTTATTTTTTAATATAAACTGTTTGAAGTGATCAATGAAATTTTTGAAATGCGAATAACGATTTTCGATTAAATATGCAACGTAATTTATCATTCTTTAATTTAATAATAGCCGCAGTTGAGAATTGAGAGGGTATTTCGTCATTCGATCTGCTGAGTGATTGTCGACGCATAAAATAGTAACAAAAAATATATCTGAAATATCAACGTTGGTTATGATCATGAGCTGTGAGAGAAACTATACTCCCCTACCTTTTGAAAAGATGATGTTATGAACTTACGATAACTTTACATGCATGCTTGTTTACATTACAATATATGCACACCTTTTTCCATATTTTTACTATGGCATGCCATCCACCAGAAGACATACTAGGATAATTGCTATTCGTGCAACTATTATTTTTTTTTTTTCACTTATACATTATTGTTAATAGTTATTTATTTTTTTAATTTATTTGATCCGATGATTGAAAATATATAACACTACCTAAACATATGACTCTGTGATTCCGTATTAAGACTCGACAGTTGCCGCATCAATTCAATGGTTGGTAAGATAGGTTGAGGAGTGCTAATCACGTAATTAAAGGAAGAATATGGCTATCATTGCGGACCTAGCTTTTTAATGGAAAGTCTTTTGAGGGCCTGAGGGCTGAGGTTGTAAATTTATTCTAGGGAACTTTAACGAAAAGCACCTGGTACTGTTCACTTTAACGAAAAACCACATTTTTACACTAAAAAGTCAATCCTGGTACTATTCATTTTACCTTTTATTTTGTCCTTATCATTAAAACTCAAAGTTTTCAAGTCATTTTCATTAGTTTTCCTTTTATTCTAAGACGTATGATAACACGTGTCATGGATTTGCGGATGCCCTTCTTTTAATGGTTTCTTGTAGTCCATTGTTATAGTCCTTTAATTTTTTTTTTTAACAATATTATGTACATTAAATCATGGACGAACGGGTTAAGTCTCACAATAGATTAGTAATAATGTGGTTTAAATTCACTTTGAAGATAATCAAACATAAAACGTTTCACTTATAAGTAAAGAAAAATAACACTATACAGTAATATTAAGTAGTTAGTTCTCTAATTTTTTTTTTATTATCTTATATATCTTTTCTCCAGAAAGGGGGATCATTGGACATACATTTGAGAAAGACTTTTATAGCATGTGTGCAACGGAATTGGATCCCCTCCTGAGCAAATGGTGGGGATTCTCATGACCACATAACACGGACTGTTGAATTTTGATCTAACGGCTACAAACAGGGGATCTCTCTAAAAATTATAATAATTGTAACAATTGGATCAAAATCTAACAGTCCGTGTTGTGTGATCATGAGGATCCCCACCAATTGCTCAGGAGGGGATCCAATTCCGTGTGCAACATTGTCACCGAGAATCATTTCCGTTGGAGAAAACTGCAATGGTCCAAACCCTCGATAAGATATGATTGACACGAAACATTATAATAATGATGTATGCATATCGTGAAAATTGCTCTTTATACTCAGAAATAAGATCTTTATTTATCATTCTTGCTATAAATTCGACAGGTGCTTTTACTAATTCTTAATACACGTGTTGAAAGAATGACCCGATTTTTGGTTAATCAACAAAGGCGAGAGAGCTATCACTGCATGGGGGGCCTAATCCAACCAGTATTGTTCGTTCTAAATGGAATCGAATCCCTGAATGACAAGGACATATTTCAAAAGATAAACGTGTATCCGAAATTGGAATTGATCCGCGAAAGAGACCACTAAAACTTTGACAGCTATAACTTAAAAGAAACAAACAATCAACTTTTTCTTTTGAAAAATACTAGTCAGACCAATTTTTTAGATAAATTTTATAAATAAAATGATATGACAGCCGATGATTAATTTTTTTTAATGATTTAAAAAGAAATTTAGTACTCGCAATTGTAATAATTGATATAACAGAAATATAGTTAGAAGGGAATTATTGTAATTAGGATATATGACTATATAATGGATTGTATAACTATCATTTCCTTAAGTTCAGTTGTATGCATTTTCTATATTCAATCAATACAATCTCTCTTGTTTCTCTATACCAATTCTTTCTCTTTCTCTTGTTCCTCACCTGCTATTTGCACCAATTTTCATTTCAGTTTTAACCCCAAATTTCAATCTAATTAACTAAATTACAGAGGATTCTATGGTAACCTGGAATGACTCTGGCAACTACAGAGAGCAAACATTCAAACCAAACCTCTAAAACTATATAAGTAGAACAAAAAATTAAAAATGAGAGTATAGGTTCACCTATGGGCATAAACACCTTGTTCCTCACCTGCTATTTGCACCAATTTTCAGTTCAATTTTAACCCCAAATTCCAATCTAATTAACCAAATTACAGAGGATTCTATGGTAACCTAGAATGACTCGGGCCTACTCGTCCTTGAACCAAAAGTCGGACGACTTGAGCGCCTTCCAGCATGACTCGAGAAGCTTCTCAGAGACGTCAGAGCCGAAGGCGTCAAACTCAGGGCCAGAAAATAAGAGGATCTGGAAGGGGCGATGTCGTCGAGGAAGTGGAAGACGCGGATGTGGATGGAGGAGGGGCGGGCGGAGATGACGATGCTGAAGAGGGTGGAGTGTGAGTGGGCGAATTTGGGGGAGAGGTGGAGTTTGTGGGTTGCTACGCGAACTGGGAAGTGGGAAAAAGGGAGAGATCGAAATAGGAGGATTCGAGACCTAGGTTTAGGTTACACTTTGGGGTAAAAATGGTGTTGTTTTAGAATTAGGATTATTAATTAATAAATTAACTTCGGTTCGGTTCGGTTTGGTTTCCGAACCCCAGAAACAGAAACTGAACCAACCAGATTTGGTTCGGTTCAACAAATTCGATTCTGTTTATTCGGCCTCGGTTCGGTTTTTGGTCCGGTTTTTTTCGATTTTCGGTTTTTCCAACCCACCCCTAGTCAATTCCTTTTCCCTTTTGCTTTTCGTTAGTTTTTTATTTATTTCTTTCTTCTTCATTTTTCGGATTGAGATTATGACTATTAGTGGTGTGATCTTTACTGCTTCCACTAGTAATCTGTGATTATAGAGATGAATTGTTTATGGGTTTTCATCTATATCGTCTAAGGTTTCAAAATCAAGTTGTGAATTTGATGCAATAGTCAAGGGTATTCTTGCACACTATCTGATCGACGAAATGCAAAGAGTAATTATGTTGGTGTCTTGGTGCAAGATCAGGCTTCTAAATTCTTGGTGGTGTTCTTAGATCAACTATCTGAATTATATTTTATGTGGCTTTGATCCATGCTCTGTTCTCTGCTGTGGAGGAAAGCTCAAAACTTTGTGCACTCCACATGTTTGACGAAATGCACAACTCAAGATTTTTTGTGAAGGTTATGTTTTCAGTTCATTTTCTCTGAATTCTTGAACAATTAGAATGGATCTTTTACGGGGTTCTCAAGTTTTTTGGTGCTGGTTAATAGTTACTATTCTACTACTTGGATGTGGCTTGTGTTGCTTTTGGAAGTATATTTGTTCAAGATTTGGATATTCTTTTTGTGTTTCTGTTTCTCTGCTTCACTGAATTGCAGCACCAGTTTCATTTATATTGGGCATTTTGGCATCCATATTCGTTGTCATCCTTGCAATCAAGAAGTATATATGAATGTATGCAACTCTTGGTATGGATCTCTCTGTGAAAGTATGATGTGGTTTGGTGTTACATTCTTGGTGTTACTGCTGAGATAAATCCAATGAGATAAACTACTGTTTCATTTAGTAATTTTTTTAGATTACAAGATTTCAAGAAAGTGTCATTCTTTCTTGATGGTTAAGAAAGTATCATTCTTTCTTTGATTCCATAGAATTTGTCAAGAGTATCATTCTCTTGTTGCCTTAGAATTTGTCAAGAGTGTCATTCTCTTGTTGCCTTAGAATTTGTCAAGAGTGTCATTCTCTTGTTGCTTTAGAATCAAGAGTGTCATTCTCTTGTTGCCTTAGAATTTGTCAAGAGTGTTTGCGGACATACAGGAAGAAAAACAGATGATGCATTGCGGCGTTGAATGTATGGTGGAGATTGAAGGACTTATGGTTGTAAGTGTGGATGCCTGAATAACTCTGCAACTGTTGGTCTGTGTTCTGGACTTTTCCTAAGCATGCTCTTGATGACTTGTTTTCAATGTGGAAGAGTACACAATTATCATAAGAGTATTAAGGTGTGGGAATGAACATTCAATTGTGGATCACTTTATCTTTCGAGATAGCAGGGTTGTCCAAATTATCATACACTGGTGGTTTCGTCTTCACTGCTGCTTTGTAGCTTGTATCTGTCATAAGAGTCGCCCTTGCTTGCCTGAGATTTCAAGTCGATCTCATTTCCTTTTGATGCAGGAGAAGTCGTTGTGTGGCTTAATTTGTCCTCGGCATCCTGGTTTCTTCTCTTCGGGAAAACATTAGAGCAAGTCCACCCCTAAGGACTTTGTGCCAGCACCAAGCCCATTTATCCACTCCAGTAAACAGTAATATACTCCAATGAACAGTAATAGGCCAATGCATCTCTACCCCTAACAAAAAATAGCCCAGTCAATTTTATTAAAAAATAATTTTTTTATTATAAAATAATTATTATAAAGTTGGGCACCAAGCTAAGAGGGGTTTTGTTTCTTACATAAAAAAGGAACAAACTTGGACCGGAAAGAAAAAAGAGGGATCTTTCGCGGCGGGCGACGGTAGTTTAGGCGACTTCTGAGGGGGGGATGAAGGTTGAGGTCGATTGCGGAAGGTGCGCTCGAAGTCGATGACCGAGGACGAGTCGCTGTGGCCCGAGCCTGATGTGGGGGCGGGGGGGGTCGAACTTGCAAGTTTCACGAGCTTGATGGAGGGCAGCGGCGCTGTCAGCTCGTGCGAAAGCGTCGAAGAAGATCACGGGATGGGAAGCGGGAAGCAGGCGGAAGCCGTTCGTGGCAGTGAAGTAGCCGCCGCCGGTGGACAAGAGGGGGGTTTTGAGAGTAAGGTCGAGCGGGCGCAGAGACGGTGGGGATGAGGACTCCACGATGCTGTTGTGGCTGCTAGGGTTGTTGCTGATGTTCGTTGTCACAGCTAATTTGACGGCATTGTTCATGCTGGCGATGTTAACGGCGTCAAGATGAAGCTCAGTAGGGGTGGGGAAGTTGGTCTTCGCCTTGCCACTTCCGAAGCGTATCTGTTTATCCCGGTTCCATGGCTCTTTGCCCTCCGACACCACGCTGGTGTCAGCTAGGCGTCACTTGAGCCGGTCCCAAGGTCTGTCGATTTTAGGTCGGCATATGGACTGGCTTGTGTTGGGTCCCAGTCGATTCCACTGGCTGGAGTGGATTGGCTGAGTCTCAACCTGTTTTTTCCACTGGGTGCCGGCCTATCCCACCCCCGGTGGACTTGCTCTTATCCTGCCCTTTATGTGATTTGTGCATATTGTTATCGCTATCAACTGGAAACCCATACCTGTGCTGACCTTGGTCAGGTGTAAGCGGAGTATACAGTTTTTGTTCCAAGGCCTTTGAATCCCATTCAATTGAGAATTCCCGTGCTATGTCATGCATTAACTGAATCTTCATCTCTTTCGTTGGAGGCTTGGATTTCAACCTCTCCAAAAACTCTTTATTCAGAAAATGTTGGAGAGAATTTCCATATTTTTCACTAAACAGAGTTCGGAGGTCACACAATTCTGGCAAGTTAAAAAAATCGTGTTGCAGCGTACATGAAAGATGGAACAGCTTCCCTGCATTCCTCAAGGCACTCACTCTGACTTTGCATTAGAGATAGATGACTCGAGATGCATCCAAGAAAGTTTTCAGTTGATTCGTAACAATAATTGTAGATGTATTTCCACAAGGATTGCACAGTCCAATGTTCTTGAAGCATTGCAGACATCTTAGTCTCGTAGTTCCAGACCAGTCTCAAATACCTAGCTAGTTCAAACTTCACTTAGATACTCCAAGTTTAGTTTGAGGGGGGAGTAATAACTGATATAACAGAAATATAGCTAGAAGGGTATTATTGTAATTGTGATATATGGCTATATAAGGAATTGTATAGCTATCATTTTCTTAAGTTCAGTTGTATGCATTTTCTCTATTCAATCAATACAATCTCTCTTGTTTCTCTCTACCAATTCTTTCTCTCCCTCTGTACCAATTCTTCATTTTTGCAATGTAGTTAACAGCAACATCATGTGGCCTATAAAATATAGTCTAAAAAGATAATCTCTCTCGCATCATATTTTTTTTAAATTTTTTATAAAACCTTAATTAGTGTCTTTCCAGCTCAATCGAATGGTTCTTTAGTACGTACCAAAGTAAGAAACACATGGAGTTTCTTTGTTTTCTTTTCTTTTGTTTTTATAGCACCCACTAAAAGAAAAGTGAGGAACCAAAACCACTCATTATTTGTCAATTAAGGAGTTGTGTGCATAGCTTACTTTATACGAAAAACTGAAACCGAAGGCATGCATGCATTCAGATAGAAAAGAGATAAATCTGCTGTTCTGTGCTGTGGCGGGTTTCCCTTTGATTTTAGCCACTGAATCATTGAAGGAAACAGCCCAACAACAGGACGTAGTGAGACAGTACTGCATGAATAAATTAAAAAAGCACCTAATAACTTTATTTAATAATAAATACTAGAAAATAAGAAAGATAAAAAAAAAGACATTGGCCCAGCACCTCCCACCATACACCCCCACCTTTCTTCCTCGTCATTGCAGTAATGGTTTCTCAATTCTTTGATAAAAATAAAAAATGATTAGTAAAGATGATACTCCTTGCCACAAATGATGGTCCAATATCTACATCAATCTCTAGAAAATTGGCTTGCCTCAAATATTACAGGATACAACCTTTCATGGTAGGCAAGTTTTTGTTCCCAAATCACGCGGGCTTGACCATCCAATATTCTTTAATAATGCTTGGAATTAACTTTAATCTTTCATTGCAAAACATGTCACTTCCATTCACAAACTTAGCAAAACAAAGAATTTAGATTTGGAGGTCTGTCAGCGGCATAGTAAAGTACCAATTATAATTTGGTTTAGATGAAACCTGAAGATTGAAGACTAGTACAACTTACAAATGGAAGCTTCTTTCTGGCTTCGACTGGACAAGGCACCTGGGACGCAGTGCGAACCTATTTATGATTTTATCAGCTTTGAACCGATCTACAGTTATGAGCTTGAGAGGGGGATCTCCTACCATTACCTTAAAATTGTGAATGTCTTTGACAAAAAGGAAAATTAATAATGAAATAATATACGAAGATTTCACTCGTACCCTCTTAAAGCAAAAGAAATAATATACTATATAAAGTGTAGTACCGTTCAGTTTCATAAACAGTATAGTACCGTTAAGTTTCATAAACAGCGTAGTACCGTTAAGTTTCATAAACAGTGTTGTACTGTTAAATTTCATAAATAGTGTCGTAAGGTTCATAAACAATATAGTATCGTTAAGTTTCACAAACAGTGTAGTACCGTTAAGTTTTATAAACAGTGTAGTACGTTAAGTTTCATAAACAATGTAGTAAGTTTTATAAATGGTATAGCACCGTTAAGTTTCATAAATAGTATAGCACCGTTAAGTTTCATAAATAATATTGTACCGTTATGTTTCATAAACAACGTAGTAAGTTTCATAAAGAGTGTAGTAAATTTCATAAACAGTGTAGTACCGTTAAGTTTCATAAACAATGTAGTAAGTTTCAGAACAGTGTAGTAAATTTCATAAATAATATAGTATCGTTAAACTTCATAAATAGCGTAGTAAGTTTTATAAACAATATGTTTGAGGATACATGGGTCTCGCACGTCAATTTTTTTAATATTAAAATTATGTTTTTTCCATTAAAATTTAAGTTATTTTGTCTTTTTATTAAAGTTTAAGAGTTTTTTTTTAATTAAAATTTAAGTTTTTTTCATTAAATAAAATTATAGAGTAATTTGTTATTAAAATACTTGGGCCAAGCCCTTTTTATGAAAGTTCCTATTAATTTCTATCACTTGTTCTTCTTCAATTCTTTCGATTCGACCACTAGAAATTAATAAAGTGTAGGAGAAGTAAAAAAAGGTGTGTAGATAGCACACCCTTATAGATATTATATACATGCATAAATCTTCTATGCAGTAAAGATATAAAGTGCGAAGCAGGGCCGATTTTGAGATTTTAGAATCCCTGTACGGAAGATAGCAAATGAGTAATTGTATAAAAATTCATGCTACAAAGCTAATTATATGTCTATAGTTGTATTACGAAGACACCTATATGGGGTATCATTGCTTGTGAGTTATCCTTCAAATCAACAAAAATAATGAAAAACATAAATAGAAACACAAAAATAATGAAAAACATAAATAGAAACACAATTTAGAGCTAAATCGATATGAGCAAACTAAACACATAAAAGTGATTCCTCTTATGCAATATAGATGTCATATTTCTCTTACTCACACGCAAAACTTACAAGATTTTCAAAAAGGAAGTTATTTTTTGCCACAAATCAACTTAGTACACATACAAGGAGGCAGATTGTCTACCCTTCTGTTAGGGTGCCATTTCTATCTTCTCATATTTTGTGCGATCACGGTTAAGACATGTCAACATTTTATATTCTTATTACTTTTTATCTTATTATCTCTATAAAAAAAATTAATATAAAATGTTGACGTGACTTAACTGTGATCGCACAAAATAGGAGGAAATAAAAATGACACCTAAACAGGAGGGCAGACAATCTGCCATCCACATACAAATGATATCACCTTTTCGAGGCCTTTTAGAAGGACTTGGATTGTCTGCCCTCCCATTTCGGTGCCCTTCTCGTGCCCTCCTGTTTGTGTGGTCACGGTTAAGCCACGTCAACATTTTATATTACTATTTCTTTTTGTTTTATTATTTTTATAAAAAAACAATATAAAATGTTGACGTGACTTAACTGTGACCACACAAAACAGGAGGGCAGGAGGAGGGCACCAAAATGGGAGGGCAGACAATCCAAGTCCCTTTTAGAATTAGAGTCTTGTGCTAGGACACCTATTACACATGCTCAAAACCGATACAGATAAAACTTGGGATGTGCTATCCACACATCCATTTTTACTTCTTTCACACCTCTAGTTAATTTCTGTCCGTTGATCTTCTTCAATTCATCCGATTCGATGACTAAAAATTAAAAAGGTGTGAGAGAAGTAAAAAAAGGTGTGTGAATATTACACCCCTAAATTTTTTTTTACTCAATTTCTGTTTGTGTTGATCGGCTTATAATTGACTGAGGTGACTACCCAATCAAAAACTAGAGATGTCAAATTGAAGCTTTGAAGTGATGATTCTAAATGACCTCTGCAGCCAAAAGGGTCACTACCTACTTATACTGATCAGTCCCTAATGACTATAAAGGAGATTGTCATTAGTTCCTAATGAGAGATACTGATTGAAAATCGACGTGTTAAATTAGAGTTGTAAATGACAAGAGATTTTTTAGTGTGTCGGAACACGGTCCGGCACACTAAGTCTAAGAATACAATTAGTTAAAAACTTAAAAACGAAAAATCAACTAATTATGCTGATTAATGTATTATATTATCGGGAAACTAAACAATTTCTCATCTCTACTAATTAATAAAACACTTGTTGTCAACCAAAACCTTATGAAATTACTAATTTAACCATCTAATTAAAACATAATATAAATAAGAAATATGAGGTAAAAATGTAATTTTACACAACCAAAATTTGCTACAGTTTTTCAAAGTCTCACTACATGTAATCATAACATATCTCTAATTAAAAAAAAAAAAACAAACTTCCCACTCCCACAATCTATGTCACTCTCTTCCCCTCTCCTTCTATTTCCAAAAAAAAAAAAAAAAAGTTCTTATACTTTGTATGTGCCGATATACTAGTTAATAATAAAAAAGCTGCCTTTATTCGTATATGTAAATCTGTTCCCCAAAATTGAATTAAAAACTGATTTACGATTTCACATTCCAAAAATAAATAAAAGGGTTTGAAAATTTTGAGTTTTAACGAAAATGATAAAATAAAGGGTAAAAAAAATAGTATTAAAATTGACTTTTAATGTAAAAATATAATTTTTTATTAAGGGGGTGTATTCAATTGGGATTTTGAGGGATTTTATTTCTTTTAATGAATCTAGGGGTATTCAATCAGGATTTTAAGTGATTATCTGAAATTCAAGGTGTATTCAATTAGAATTTTAAGATAGTTTATTAAAATCTTTAAAAATCCGGGTGTATTCAATTAGGATTTTAAAGAAGTTTATAACATTCCAGGTGTATTCAATTAAAAATTGATTTTAAAGAATTTGAGAAAGTTGAGGAATTAGAGAGAATTGGAGAGATTTCGTAGTGTATTTTAAGCATCCACAAATCTCACCTCTCCCCCATGAGATTTCGAGGGAATTGAATCAAAATTTTATATGAAATCTCTACAAATCAATTAAACTCCATAAAAATCCATAGATTTATAAATCTATTAAAGTTTCTCAAATTCTCAATTGAATACGCCCCTCAAATAAACAGTACCGTATTTTTCGTTAAACTTCCTATAAATAATTGGTCTCCATAGGCGGTCTCGTGCAAACCGAATTGGAGCAGCAGAGAGAACCAGAGAGAGGCAGAGCAAAGATTTATCGACAGACTTCTCAGAGAGAGAGAGAGAGAGACTGCGAGTGTGACTATTTACCCAGTTCGTACTAATTTTCGTTTCCCGCTCACTTGAAGCGCCACGAAAACCCAATTTGTGATCAACCCAGGCAAGATCAACCCTTCTCTTTCTCTCTCTGCATCTATATCTCTAGGTTTCTGCTTCTCTCCCTACATCTGTATCTACCCGCTGTACGTTTTCTCATTCCTTAATTTTAATCTTTGCCGCTCTGCAAGTTCTGAAGAAAAGATGGGTTCTTTTGATTTTATTTTCCGATTTTTTATTTTTTAAATTAATTTCGTAATTTGGACAAACAGAGTGGTATTCACTATCTCGGGCTTCGCTTTTGGGAACGCTCTTTTGTTAATGGCTTAAAGCCCTGGACTTTTGTTTGTTTCCCGGGAAAATTGTGGCCGAGAAAATCGAAAATATACTTTTACTTTCTTTGTTCGTGCAATGAATATATCAATTTTGTTTATTTATTTTTTAAATTTCCCATTTTTATGCTCTTTTGGTACTTGTTGGTACAGATGATCCGATTTTTGAAGTTTAGTGTTTTTGGGATTTTCTGGGTGGGTAATACTTCTTTATTTGGTGTTAGGTCCGACGGTGGGTAGGACTTTACTCTGCGGCGTTTGACTGGAACATTTAAAATAAAAAAAACTGTTTGGGACCCAGTAAATGAAATAAACAGACACAGATTTGTCTTTCATTCTTTTGGGTGGGAGGTGTAATCTCTGTCTTACTGTGTGATATAAATTCATGATTTAATTAGTAGATTAATAACCTTTGCAGATAATTTAGTGATTTGATTTAGTTTGATATGCTTTTGTTCAATTTAGGTGTAGAAATGGAAAAGATCTTGCATCCCTTTTGCTTTAACAGGAAGATTTTAAGTGCAAATCAAGCTTACTTAAACGAAAGTTTTAAACTTTTTTCATATTTTTATTCCGGATGCTGTTACTTAAACCCTTTTGCTTGGAATCGTTTTTGTGATAGTTCTTCTGGTATGTCATTAGTTTAACATTGTTTGTTTTAATCTGATTGTTTAAGATAGATGGTTTAACTTGGTGCAACATGAGTGTGTTGTGCTGTGCCAGAAGAATCGTTTTTTAATTCTGAAAGATGGTTTTTGTAGTGAATGTATTCTTTCCGCTATATGTTACTTATGAGTATGTATTGATTGTTAGAGACTGGAGACGGAGAAGAAGAAGATAATATATGGAGGACGGCGCAGGAAGAGGTTTGGAATGCCAGAAGACTATGGATGGGAAGGCGAGTAACGGGAATGGTTCGGAGAAGGCCATCCCTTCTTGTTGCTTGAAGGCTATGGCTTCTACCCCTGAGGCCGAGGCAAAATGTCATTCCACTGTTGTTTCTGGGTGGTTCTCAGAATCCCAGTCTCGCTCTGGTCATTATCTATGATTTTTCACTTTTGTAAATTGACTTCTTGTTGGTTGTTTGTAATTGACTCCTTTCTTTTCTTTTCTTTTTTGTAATTGCAGAGAAGGATTGTAAAAAGGTTTATTTCAACAACCCTATGTGGCCAGGTACGCACTTGTATGCATCCACACATTTCGTGTTCTCATTTGTAGTTTCTTTATATACCACACAACGCATGCTTCATTTTTCACTTCTGGATCAAGATCCCTTTCTTGTGTTCTTTACTGAGGTTGCTAAGTTTCATTGCTGGTCATGATCTCTTGCTTATTTTGTGATCCTTCATTCTTAGTATAACTTTAGGAAAACTTGTCCATTAGAGGACCGCTTTGTCAAATTTACCCTGTTTTCATGTAATGAGGAAAAGATAAAACGAACGGAGTAGTTTTTCTTGCTTCAGTGATATCTTGTATTGGCAACTCCATGATCTGAATTTCATTTGGTAACTTGTTGAAGCTTTTGGTAATTGTTTTTTTTTTATTCTCTTCTTTTTCTCACTATTCATATTAAAGGAGTGCTTCTTTTACAATTATCACTTCTAATCGGAATACTCCCTTGTAAAATTTCACACCTCTAAATTTAGAGTTTTTCTGCATGTAATTGTGTTGAAGGTTTTCATTTTTGTTATTTTTTTCAGGTGAAGCTCATTCACTGAAAGTAGAAAATATTCTGTATAGGGGAAAATCAGAGTACCAAGAGATTTTGGTGTTTGAGGTTTGTCATTTTTGTCTTAAGACAGTTTAATTTGCTTGTGTATCACCCTTGCGTTCCTTTTCTAAATCTTATTTATGAATTCCTTTTTTTATGCAGTCCTCAATATATGGAAAAGTGCTTGTTCTTGATGGCATTATCCAGCTGAGTCAGAAAGATGAATGTGCATACCAGGAGATGATAGCACATCTACCTCTTTGTTCAATTTCCTCCCCCAAGACAGTAATTATACATGATCCATCCCTCCTCATGTTTTTTGTTGTGTGTGTGCGTGTGTGTGACTGTGTGTGTAAAGTCTGCTGAATCTCTTGATCTCTTGATCATGATTACCCGTGGCCATGAGAACACATAGTATAACTAGATTGAAATCAATTTTTTGCTTTGATTTTAAAAAATGAAACACTTTATCTGGGATTTGAATAGAGTTTGAATGTTCTTCATGCACTTTTCTTTTGCATATTCTCTGAAAGCTTAAGATGGTTTTCACTGCAATGGTGAGCTGAACCTGAATACACGAGCTCATGGTCATGTTACTGATCGTAGTATGAATTGCAAAGGCTATCTGTACATTTAGGGATCCCTTGTTCGTTACGAGCCAGGCATCACATATGGTGTTTAGCCCATAAAATTGTATTATTCTGCCTCATTTTGGCTTGACTTGGATGCAATGATTTTGTAACCATATCTGCACAATGGTACTGCTCTGCCAAACTTCGGATTTGGCTGAAGTTATCCTGTAGATGACCATTTGCACTATGAACCAGCTTCCCTAGTTGGCAGAGAATAGAATGTTGAATGTGGAATGGTGTTATTATGAAATTTAAAAGCCCACATTTTTATAATAATTTGAGTTGGTTACAGCCTGGTGATTGCAGTTTGGTCTACTTTTGTGCTTGGAATATAGTGATAGAAATTAGAAGTGATAAAAATGAGAAGCATTTATGCCCTCATAAAGTTGTTATTGTTTTGTTATTGCGGCGACAGTGCTAAGTGCTATATGATTTTCGATGCAGGTTCTGGTTGTTGGTGGTGGTGATGGTGGGGTTCTTAGGGAGGTTTCTCGCCATCCTTCCATTGAGCATATTGATATATGTGAGATAGATAACATGGTTATAGATGTAAGTGGTGTAAGTACTCCTTTGTGTATTTGATTGTTAAGAATTTGAGCTGACTATCTGTTTTCTTTTGATTGCCTTTTTGTAGGTGTCCAAGAAGTTTTTCCCTCAGTTAGCCGTTGGATTTCAGGACCCTCGCGTCCACCTTCATGTCGGTGATGGTAGGTTTAATACTTACTATTTGTTGATCCAATTGGTAAAATCAAATTGACTTTGTATTTGGCTGGCTGTCCCATTATATCTCATTTTAAATGCATGTCAGCTACTGAATTCTTAAGGCTTGCACCTGAAGGGAAGTATGATGCTGTAATTGTTGATTCGTCAGACCCTGTCGGTATGAATTTTCTCTTTACAATAGTTTTGCCGTGCATTTTTTGGCTGGCTGACTTCAAAATTTTGTCGTATTGATTTGTGAGCATACAATGATGTCTTTGAGATCCTACGGAGGACATGTTTGTTTCTTGCTACTCTCTATTTTCTGTGCCCGCATAATAAGGTTCTAAATCTAGTGCTTAAACGTATGGTTTCCCTTGGATGCAGGTCCTGCCCAAGAGCTTGTAGAGAAGCCATTTTTTGAGACAATAGCTAGAGCATTAAGGCCTGGTGGTGTTCTCTGTAATATGACAGAGAGCATGTGGCTCCATACGCATCTTATTCAAGATATGATCTCTGTTTGCCGTCAAATATTCAAGGGGTCTGTCAATTATGCTTGGGCGAGTGTTCCTACGTATCCAAGGTAATACTGTCCTTTTCACGCATTAATCTACTCTTGCTCTCAACCTTTATATATATATATATATATATATATGTATTTTTTATTATGGCAAAGAAGTCTTGAGTTTCTCTGTGAACTTGTGTTATTTATGCATTGACAATGACTAGACTAAACACCTCGCTTAACTGCTGATTCTTGATCCTTATTAAGACCGGGTTGATATCATGAAATTATTCTTACTTTTGAGATTACTTGTTGTGCAGTGGTGTGATAGGTTTTCTGTTGTGCTCAACAGCGGGGCCTCCCGTTGATTTCAAAAATCCCGTCAATTCTATTGAGAAGTTAGAAAGAGCTCTCAAACATAAGAGAGAACTTAAGTTCTATAACTCCGAGGTAGGACTCACTTTACATAGTAATCTGCTATATTTGCATCCATTTCTTTTGCTTTGGATATAGCAAAATAACGGCGTTGTTTGTTTGGCAGATGCACTCAGCTGCCTTTGCGTTGCCTCCTTTCTTGAGGAGGGAGGTGAGTGCATTACGTGAGTCTTCAACACCGGCAAGACAAATCGGCGAGAAGTAGTTACTAGTAGCGACATCGGTTGCTTGAGTAGCAGATGGGAAAAAAAAAAATTGAGAGTAGGTAATTTGTTAAGTGTGCAGATGGGGGGTTCTTGAGCTCTCCCTTGAAAGGCATTGGTGGGATTTAGGTTTATTTGTGTGTAGATGGGGTTCCTGAGCACTTACTCCAATAATTATTTGTGGATGATAATTATATAGCCATTTGACATTATGTTATTGGAAATTTACCGTGGATGATAATTATAATTATGAATCAGACTTAAGTTATTGTTGTACTTGAAATTTCGACTATTTCAGGTGCTTGATATTGACATGCCAAAAATAAATAAAAAATCATCATTCACTCTTTTGTAACAAAAAATATAAGGAATTGACGAGTTTAGGATAAATGTTTTGACGTTCTAATGACAATAAAATAATGACTTATGATTGTTTTGGTGTGCTACTAACAATAGCACAATGTCGTATCTAACTCTTTTGGTGTGGTAATAACAATAACATTACGACTGTTTTGGAAATTTAATTAGGTTTATGATAGATAAAGAGTTTAGTGCCTTCCGTTATAACAAAAACTATTCAGTGGTTCTTTGGGCTGGTTTGGTATTGTTGTGCTTTGAAAAAAAACTGCTGTGAAAATAAGCGGCTGTGCTGTGAGAATAAGCGGCTGTGAAATAAATCAGCAGAGTGTTTGGTAAAATTTTTTGTAAAAGTGCTTTTGAAAAAAAAAAAACAGTCTGATAGTGGGTCTTTTCATTAAATGAGCACTGTAGCTCCGTGTGCTTTGAAAAAAAGCCAGTTTTCCAAAGCTGCAAATAGTTGCTTCAGCTTTTTCCTTTGATTTCAGCTTATTCTCACATCAGCTTCCAAAATAAGCCTTTTTTTTAGTTTACCAAACACCTAAAACCCTCACAGTTTTTTTTCATGGGTGCTTTTTTTTTAAGCACCTCACTCCCAAGCCACCTACAATCATTTTTTTCATCTTTGGATGCGCATAAATTTTTCTTATTTTAATAACCATTGTATTAGGGAATAATTCTCCGCATTTAAAAAATAAAAGGTTAAATTTTGGAGCCAGATAGTTTTAGGGAGTTGCAGCCACCATCCATAAACTTCATTCGTTATCTCTTCTCTTTTTTTAACTCTCCACCGAATAATGGTGACCAGTGCACCTTCCACCATCAAATCGGCGGATTTGCTAACAACCATTTCCCTAATAGTAGTGATGAGGGTGACGGGCTCTGAGTTTGGTGGAAACTGAGATTTGATGTTTTTGGAGGAGGAGGAGGAGAGGCAGAAGCAGAGGAACAAAAAAAAAAAAAGGGGGGGGGGGGTGTGGGGATTTTGACTTGGATTCAGGGTTGAGATGGTTGTGCTAATTTATGTTTTTTTTATAATTAAGTACGGATAGTTTTAAAATATTATAAATTTACTCAAGTGTAGGGGTGGGCACGGGCCGGGCCAGACCCAAATTTGGAGGACCGGACTGGACCCGCTTAAAAAAGAAACGAGACGGGCCGGGTTGGGTATTGCAAATCTAATAACAGGAATCAGACCTAACCCGGCCCGTTTGAAATGGGCCGGTTTGGGACGGGTCCACGAGTCCTCTTACTTTTTTTATTTTTATTTTTTTCGGTTTTGACCAACAGAAAGAAGGCAAAACTCAAAACTTTCTCGACCTCCCTCTCTCTGCTTCGCTGCACTGAGGCACACCACCACCACGACGAACCTGCAAACAAATGGGATCTGGGTCAAATGCAAGTTGTGGGCCAAAATGGGATATGCTTTAAATCATACTATACCAAAGATTTGAAATCTTAATTCATATTCTGGTTTGCCAATTTGAACAAGATCTAAAATTTCTATTCCAATGGTGTTTTAAGTCTGGTTTTCCAATCTGAACAAGAGCCTCCAAGTGACCTGACTTCATCACTTGGCAGCATAAACAGATCAAAGCAAGTAAAGTCCATTAACAAAAGCAAACGATGAGGTTAAGTCAAACATTAGCAACATAAACAGATCTAAACAACAAAAGCAACAAAATTTCATCACAAACTAATCAATTCGAGTCGAATTGAAATTCAATTGAACAACAAGCCTTCAAAAAATCCAACAAAACCCACCAAGACCCAACCTTCATACCAAGAAAACGCTTCAGAGATCTTCTGGTTTCCGTGGGAAGAATATAGAACAGAAAATTATAGAGATCAGCACCAAATGGCAATGTGTTTTTCCTGTTTTTGCTTTATGATCCCCAAGATTTTTTCCTTCAGAGCATGGGGGACTTCATTTTTGTACATCCATTCCTTTACGTCTAGCATCATCATCTTTAGTCTCATATCTTCTGTTTCTTCAGATTTATGTCTCATCTCTTCTTCTTTTATAGCATCCATCTGCATATAAGTCTGTCTCGCCACAAATCAAACAATTAATTAGGGATATCCCATTTTACTTCTCACACACCCTTGATAATTTCTATCGGTTGATTTTCTTCAATTCATCCGATCCGACAGCCGAAAATTAAAAATGTGTGTGAGAAGTAAAACGGGGTGTGTGGATATCACACCCCATTAATTAATATATTCGAAGAAAGATCTCCGCATCCAGTCCCAAACACGGGAAAATTGTTGAAAGTTAAGGTACAAAGAGGTTGAATGTACCAACCTGCACGTTTCCAATGAGATATAGAAACAGCAGCAAGCCGGCGAGAGAAATGAGCACCGCAAACAAGTTTTCCACACATTCGTACTTGTTGTCAGATTAGTCCCAAAATTACTACAAAATGTTAAGGTACATGATGTCATATTAGAAAATGCTCCGTGTTTTGTTTCTTAAGGGAATCTTGAAATATTCCAAATTTAAGTTCACCATCTGGATTATCCAACGGGCAATGCTCGTTTAGGAATGTTATATTTCTTGCACTAGAACTCAGACTACAGTGGAAAGTATTCAAACATTCCCTAGGATTTGCCCTATGATTTACTCAAGCCTTTTGCCAACATGATAACTCTCGTTGAATAGAAAAAAAGTACCAAAAAGCTCTGAGTACCTAAGTCCATGCAAACACAATACCCCAGATAATCAGTCTAACATTTCAAAAAAACTGCATCTATAATCCAACATTAGTAATTACCAAAGTATTAAAATAGATGACAATTGAGATGAAACTTAAGTGACAGGCAAGAATGTAGAGAATCAAGTTGTATAGACTTTTAACCCATATCCCATTAGTCTTTTTGAATCCCCTGGCCGATAGTTCAATTCGATGAATCCTCGGAAGATATTGACAGAGAAGAAAAAAAGTCAGAGCGGGTAAGTTTTCCACAAATCCTGAGCCCTTAATTATGTTGGACATAAATACTATTAGCAGCTGCAGAAAATCAAAAGACAAAATGTTGTTAGAACAAAGTCACATCAATTTCGGCTAGCCACAAAGGTGAAAATTAGAGTTAGTTAATTTCTCTTACTTGTGGGAGGGGAATAAGAACCAAAAAATCTATTACAATGAAGACAGCTGTCACTTTCTGGTTTTTAATTTCTCATATGAATTTCCCCCAGTTTGTCCCACTGACGCAAAGGGTCGATTTTTCAGGGTATTCATGTTGGAATTTTGAACATAGTAACAAATTCACGTGTCAAATGCACCAGGAAAACGAGATCCGTTAGTGATCGCACAGCAAATGCAACATCACGCAATGTTTTGTCCATTTCAAGACACTTCTTATCCTGATCGATGATCACAACGTAAAAGAAGAAAGGATCTAGATAGACATCAAATTACAAATCTCCTTTATCAAAAAATTATCATTCTAACCCTCTAGTCAAAGCTGAACAGAAATAATAATTACGAACAATTTAGTAATTACATAAACACGAATTTTGTTATTTTTTAAGTGGACTTCTGTTTGGGCCCAAAATATCAGTTTGGGCCAAGTATAGAATCATTCTCGGCCCGGAAGGCCTTACGACAAGGTTACCATGGATCGTTTAGTTCGTGGGCTTCCAAACCTAGGTCGGTAAAGTCATGCTGCAAGACGAGTCGAATCCTGGCGCAATAAGGAGTCTCAGCGAGTTTAATAACCCGGAAGTTAATCCGGCTCGATAAAGGACTGGGTTCAAAATCGTAGTGAAAATAGGACTGGTCGAGTTGGTGTTTGATTAGGAGAAGAAGTCATAATCCGAGTAGGGTTTTAACTTGACCTAGAAGATATATGGTGCTATAAATAGAGAAGGTTGTGCATTGTTCAAAACCCCTCCAATTCAACACACAACTGCTCTGCGCAAACTCTCTCAACAACTTTGAGATTTTTTATTTTCTCTTTTCGCTGACACATCTTCCGTTGGCATCAACAGCACTGTGAAAGCAACCGGTGATATCTTCAGTCGGCATAGATAGCTCTGTCACCGTAGAATCGGCCGATCTCGCAACATCTTCCGTTGACATCAACAGCACTGCGGCGATGACGGTTGGTTACCTATCCAAGTCTCGGTCGAGAAGGGTTTCCGAATCCTTATTGATCGATGTCATCTCATTAGCCTTTTCGGCGAAGTGAGGTGTTACAGCTTACTGAGCTCGGTGCATTGCACGCCGAGTTATTTTATGATTGGATACTCTCAAGTGGGATTTAGAGTTCGACATTCAGACGGCCGAACCATGTTCACTATTAAGACTTATATCCGTTTTGAGTATTTATGCCCTTACACTTTGGTGTCGATTCGGCGTGAGCTTACTCTGACGAATACCATCACTGTCACCGAATCCGACAACGACGATTCGTGAACTTCGTAAGAATAGTAGCCTTGTCTTCAGGTTCGAGAACCCAAGAGGCTGAGACGTGTTCCTTTCTCGGCCGCAATCGCAAGACGCAGAAGTCGGCCGTGCATCCAACGCAACATCAACAAATTTTACTCCTCTGCTGAGCTCGGCCGACGAGTTGGCACGCCCCGCATTCACCGAAAGACGTAGTTAGCTTATAGATTACTCTGTTTGTGCGCCATGTAGGTTTGGTAGTTTTTAGGTCAACAACTTCACAGCCATATAATAATAACAGCTCATACCCAAGTACGTCACACGCTATTGGGAATCAATTTTCAGTGAATCTGTGACAATCACAAAATTCAGTTCACTATAGCAACTGCAATTGAAGTGATTGAGGTTGGGGATATCGTGAGTATAGTTAGGGGCGATGAGAGGTGGGGATTAACGAGTGGGGAAGGGAGGGAGGTGACCTGGGGTTTCCACTGTTTTTCTTTAAATTTTACAGTTAAAATGATTTTTAAATCCAGACCTCTGTTGGAACCATGGCACCATCGGTAGTGAGTTGGTGGTTCGCGGTCGTTTTAGCTCTAATGTTGTTCCATCTACGACCGTCTGTTGCGACGAGGACTACTGCTACGATCTCCTTGGGTCAGCTCAGCTCCGAGTATTGGAGTAAAATAAAAAGAAAACTTAGTGGCGTGTGTGATGATTGCTAGTAATGAATAATAGTAAAAGAATTGTTATTGATACTTTAAAATTTTAATTGTGCACTCCAAATTTTATATAGTTAGAAGTGCACAATTAGATTTGTGAAGTACCAAAAGTAGTCGCCTAATAATAATTCAACAATAACTTTACGGGATTGGCTACAATACTTATATATATTTAATACAATCACTATCTAGTACCCTAAAATTTTCCAGCCCACGTTTCATGGGCTATTCTTCTCCAACCGACGCGCCGATCCATTGCTTCCAGCTGCTCTGCGCCACACCACGAACCCAAACGAAATGAAACGTTGTTTGGGTCTTCTTCTCCAGATTGAGGCCCTACAGCCTCTCTGGTTTTCCCCAACGCCACCGACAACTTCAGGTTGTCGTGGATGTTTGTTTAAGTCTTGAATATTATTATGAATATTGACCTCGAATATGAGTTAATTGAATTATATTTTGCAAATACATGTGGCCAAATTCAATTAATGTGTGATTTGGTACAAAAATAAGGAAGCTAGCTGTCTGAATGAATGTGCGAATTTGCATACTAACTTCATACCTGAGATCACTCCTCTGACAACCAAATTTGGTCCATCCAACCTATTTCTAGGCCCTAGCACCACCCACCTTATAGAGAGGCCCTTATGTTCTCCCATTCAGAAAGAACATTGCTGAGATTTCAAAGATATTTGAAAGGAACCGCCACTGAAAAAAATTTAAGTAGAATATCTTCGCATCACCTCCAATGAATATAGCATGAAGCATATTTTGGAAACTATAGTTCGCTGCCCCGAATGGAGGGCACTATGTGGTCGCCCAAAGGCCATGTGATTTAAGCATTTTTGTGTTTTGGCATAACCTTTTGGGACATTTTGGTTAAGATATAATGCGCTACAGGCATCGTCTTACTCATCATAACATTGTGCATGTTAACGCTCAAAATTGATGAGGCTAACAAAGATTGACGCTTGATGGACTTGGGCTTTGCAAATAAATAAGAATAAACATAGTATTTTGGAACTCTCAACGAATCCCCAACGCCACCTGCCCATTTTATTTGCTGCCGGGTCCTCCACATCTGAAGTTTCTATATTGACGTTTCTCTCCATAATAACTCAAATATATATGTACTCAATGACCCTGATGATGAGTAAAAAAGATTACATAAATAGCTACGGCGAGGTTTTCAGTTTACAAGGTGGAGAGAGAATAGCATGCAGAGTGATACACTGAAAAATCTCTCATTTGATAGTTGAGACTCCGTAAAATAAACATCAAAATGAAAAGATTGAAGCAATACCCGATCGATTAGTAGAAACACAAACTTGTAGTATTAACAGTTAAAAAAATCAAGTCATGCAATGTAGAAGACCAGCTACATATAGACAACAATTATAGAAGAATGCTCTATGACATGTTTACCAGCAAAGAACACAATCCAAAAACCAAACATGAATCCAAATCTCAATTGCTCAGATAGCACCACATGTTTAATTAACGTCAAAATACACAAAAAATCAAACCTTTGATCACATAACCAAACATGAATCCAAAGTATAAAAAGTTGAAATACGTTGGATAACAGCACAAAGATTTTTTTTAATTCCTCAACGTTGGGTTGATTCGGTGAAGAAAAAGAGCAACGAATTTTTTGTACGCCATATGTTCTCTATCTGTTTTGAAGTCAGATTTTGATTTTTGATTTTTTTAATTTGGATGAAAATAAATTTACATAGATTGGGTTTGTGAGGGTCATGTTCAAAAAGATATTGATAGTTTAATTAAAAATAATATGAGTGTGCATAGTAAATTGGGTGCAAGAGAGACATATACATAGGATCCCATGACACCTATTTTGACAATCTTGTGCTTCTCCTTTCGTATCTGTTTTTCAGGATCGTCTATATTTCAATGGGGACATATCCGTGACACTACTTTTTTACACAATTTTTGACATACATTTTTTTTTGTGAAGCCCACTCTGTAATGTGTTTTAACGATCCGAATGGTCCATCTTTTAGAACATCATTTATAAATCATTCTTGCAAAAAATTAGCCAAATCTAAAACCATTAAGACATTCATTTGTAGTGAAGAAAATGGACGAATACGATTCTTCAAAAATAAGTAAACCCTTATCTAATGGGTCATATATTTTAGATTTGGGTAATTTTTGGTAGATATGATATTTGAGGGAAGACCTAAAAGATAGACGGTTCCGATCTTTAAAATACATTACTATATAGACCCCACAAAAATGTGTGTCAAAAGTTTTGTAAAAAAAGTGATGTCACATATCCGTTTTCTATTCCAATATATCATTTATAAATCAGTCTTACAATCTAAAGTTAATAATAATAATAATTGATATAGGCACCTCTTTTTTTAATTTTTTGGATTAAACATCGGCTCATTTTAAGAATTTGATTAAACATTCTTCCTACAAGTAAGGAGCCACTTATTTTATAAGTAACATCTTTTTAATGCCATATTACACGATTTGCCATTATGATGTACCTTTAATTTGTTAATAATTATCATGTTAATATCCCAAATCTCCTTAAATGTAGTAGATTAGTTTTAAAAATATTAACACATCAAACCTGATCTAATTATGCTTCTAACAAGCATTTTATTCTTAACTCCACACCATACAACTAACTAACGTGATGTCTTCTCCTACAACCATTAGCAATTTTTCCATGTCATTGCTTTCCTTGATCAGCCGATCAAACCCTCTTTCGTTCTTCCTTGTCGGTCATATTCATTTCCTTCATATTTCATTTTATGCACACCTCATGATTTGAGTATCGATATTTGTTTTAGCACACTTTTTACCCATCTTTCCATCTTTTTCACGTACCATGGTACATTTGGAAAATAGAATTTAGTGGTACATTTTCTTTTAAAGGATAGTTTGTATTGGGTAGGTTCAATTTAGCATTGTTATACATTTCAAACCGATATATGGGTACGTTTCAAGTTAGAATGGGTACATTTCAATTTAGCATCGGTACGTTTCAAGTTGTTATTGAACATTTCAAGGTGAAATGGATACATTTCAATTTAGTATCGGTACGTTTCAAGTTGTTATTGGTACTTTTCAAATTGACTTGAGTACGTTTCAAATTGATTTCAATTTAAAATTCACATTTATATCTCTAATGCCGAATAGCGCTAATCTCAGTCCAAAGACTCCAAACTCATCCTTTTTATCAACAACTTTTATATTTCAATAATAATTTTATGATGTGAATGAGCCAACAAAAGGGGTATAAACCCTAACGCCAAAAAAATTTTCAAAATTCAAAGTTTATAGATAATATTGGTGATTTAGTTAATAGACATTAATAATATCCCTAAAAAAAGGTATAAATCCTGACAAGCCAAAAAAATTCCCCTTAGCAACTAAAAGGATAAATTGGGAAATCAATATATAGCATTTTTTATTTTAAAAAAAACTAATGACATGTAAATAAAATAAATTTAAAAATGCTTAGGTGGACATTAGTTAAAGCGTCTTAATCACATGTTTAAAAGAAACAAATGTTTAATAAAAATTATGTAAAAAAAAGAATGGGGGATTATTTTCTCTAATAATAATAATAATAATTTAAACTATATCCAAATTGAATGATTTTTTATACATATAATATTTAGATGATAATAAAGAGAATGAATGATTCCGGTTATGAAAGTTGGAAAGTAAATATTCATTAATTATAAATAAAAGACAAGTACTCATAAAGAAACAAACATTATCCAAAAAAATATTGACTTGTATGATCGTTTGGTTTCACACTTAGCTACCGCCAGGCGCCAGCCACATATAGCGATATAATAACTATCTACATCAAGTCGTCAAATATGTTTCCAAAAACAAAAGTCTGTCAACGTAGATGAATAATTGGATTTAGCTCTTGTTTAATATCCGCGAAGTCAAGTCGTTAACGTATGATTAAAAAATTGATCAAAACATAAAGACATGAGAAAGTAATGAAAATTATGAATTCTTTAGATTATTCTAGCTTCTTGTATCTCAGTTGATTTAAAGCATTTGTCTTTATACATGAGGTTTTGTGCTCGTACGCCTCTTGATAGGGATTTTACCACTCACGCAAAAAGGTTAAAAACTCCTATATTACTTGCAAGAATGACATAGTTATTGGAGTATGAACGGATATCGCAATGTCGTTCTCCACATAAATTATTAAATAATTCGAAGCAAACAAAATTCCAATTGATTATTGTAAAACAAAAATTTGAGATGATTAATTTTTATGACCTAATTTAATAAAACGAATTTAATTAATAAAAATTAAACAATCTGCAATATTAAAGATAAAGAAAAGGAAAAGTTTTGGAGAAATCAAATTAAGAAAGCACTAAGGTTCCACTATCACCTAGCAATCCTATAAACTTTTATCAATTACTTATGATCTACACATGTCACTTTGAAGGTTAGACTTTCCTAATTTATATTCTACTTGGAACCTCCAACATAGAATGTATATCTAACATGCAATCCGTCCGGACGTTCGGATCAAATCTAAACATGAGAGACTCATTATGCTTTATGAAAACCTTTTGAAAAACCATGCAACCTTTAAGACGTGATGTTCATCTTAAGTGCAATTACAATTATTAACCACATGAAGCCAGCGTCAATTTCAGGGAACCTTCCGACCAAAATTGCATCAAATTATTTTTCTAAAGATCCTAATGGTGATCAAACATTAAGACAATTAGATAGTTTTAATCACGGTGATTAATAATTCAAAGTATGCATGCAATCAATTATAAGCAATTAAATAAAAATCACATATTCATGCTAAGGCTCAAGGCTTCACCCTAGCAAAATGAATTAGTTATGCATATTCATAATTGAAATCATAGAAAATATTATTAAGAATAAAAGAAATGGAAACACCTTAAAGTACAAAATCTCCAAGAACCCTAGCAGTTACTCTCTGTCTCCAAAGTTGCATAAAAGAAAGTGTAGAGAAAAAAATTGTAGACGGCAAAGAAAATGTTGCTATGCCATCGCACAAACCCTAAAAACCAGGACCTTTATTCCAACTAGGAAACTAAGAATAATAATAAAATATCTTAGAAAATAAAATCCTAATTAAACTAGGAGAATCTGCCAAGTACTTGTCTAGCCACGTTTTAGTCTCAAATATCCTCCAAATCCAACCCATGATAGCTTGTTTTGAAGATCGGGACGTTCCAAACACATCTCCAAAAGGCCACGAAACCATCCGAGATTATCTTAGACTCCAAAAATGCAATTCAAGCCCAAAACGTCACTATTCTAACACCGCGCATTGCTCCTTTATTTTATTGCCAGAAAATCATCACTTGGTAGAAAAATCTGATATTTTGATACGATCAAGCTAACTAACTCACAAACGTCCTCCAACTAGAATAACTCCAAAATTCGTCCATTTGACCATGTTTTTCTCTAGAGGAAGTCAAAAGTCATATTTTGAAAATACAATTCAAAGTATCAAAATTCTCCTAAAATATTAATCAAAATATACTAAAAATAGGGTTACATATATAATATGAAATTGACTCATCACCTCTCCTTGTCATTTTTATTTTGGTGAAAAAATGTTTCTGTGGAGGGGAGGTTGCGCCATCCTAAGGGGATGAGAAGTTGCCCCATCCTAGGGCGATGACATGCCACAAGCTTCTTTGAGGATTTACAGAGGAAGTCTTAGCATTTTTTTTATTTTTACAAGTCACCAAAGAGAACAATCCTTACCAACTCAACCCATCCTCATTGACATCTCTCCTTATAATTTAATTGAGTATAAATATGGATTATCATAATATTTGTCAAAAAAAAAATTCCTTGATTATTTACCGATTAAATGGTTTTGGACCTGCCTTTTATCCATAAAACAAAACCCACAATTCTTTCACGTGAGATGGCCTTTGCATTTGAACGAATGGAACCCATTGGCATGCATCCAGTAGGAATTGAACCTACGAATTCGCCAATTATGAGTTGGGCTTGCAGTTGGATTTAAAAGTGGCACTGGTCTAATCGGCTGGGATGGGTTTTGTTCGGCCTAGGGAATGGTGTAATACTTATGGACTAGAACTTTTATGCAATGATGATGTCACAATAGTGGTATTCTAAAGAGGTGTGCTATCCACACACCTATTTTTACTTTTCACACACTCCTTGTTAATTTATGTCCGTTGATCTTCTTCAATTCATCCGATCCGACGACCGAAAACTAAAAAAGTGTGGAAGAAGTAAAAGGAATGTGTGGATATCACACCCCATTCTAAACTGCTAACAAATAGCTACGTAAAAGTTTCAAAAATATAATTGACTCGTAATAACACCGATGTGGTGAGGTGACATCTTAGGTAAATGCCGCCAATCACTCAAGTGATCATATTATAAATTATTTAGATATTTAAAAAATGTTTTTGTGTTAAAAAATATGGTAAGAGTAGCATACCATTCATTTTGAACAATTGTCAATGACGTCATTGATTTGCTTAGTATTCTATCTTGTAGGTAGTTTTTTTTTGGGTCGAAACTAGAAAATACAATGTAGATAAGATTGATGCCTATCAGTAAGGTAACTAAATTGATTATATATGATTGCAAGCATGCACGTGGAAATTTGATATTTGAATAAGGAAATTAGATGTTTTATTTTTTTTGGTTTAATACATAACTTCTTGATCTGTTATTTTATTTTCTTCAAAAAAACTCATTATTCAAAACGGACGAGGAATATCCGTGAGTGATCGGAAAATGACAGATCACTCACGGATGAGAAATATTCCTAAACTGTTTGTCCATTCCAAGGCACTTGTTATGCGATCGATGATTGGAATTTAATAGAACAAAGGATCGATTATCACAGCAACCACACATGACATTGTAATTATCTTGTTCCACAGTGGGTCCAGTTGATTACAAATAGTCAAAGTTTTCCTACTGAAAAATATACAACAAACTAACAAGAGAATCAGAATCATAAGCTGAAGCTACAACATTCGGGATACAACCAGCTTCTTAGCAGAGATTTCCTATTCATGGAGCGGGATAGCTTAGCCATAGTACAATTGTAATTCCCACATAATTTCCAAGTATTGATCACATAGTGATTTCTATTCGGTATAGGTGGTCCCGTCAACAGCGGGGCGGGATCCCTCTTAAGAAGGGAATGCAATATATTCTTTCTTAAAAAGAAAAAAAAATGCAGTATTAATATTGTAAAGAAGAACTAACACCTTTGATTGCTCTGTTAGACTCTCCAGATCTATAGCTGGTCTGGTGCAAACCATAATTTGTGATACAACCACCCTGATTAGTATTTAGAAGATCTAGTTGTCCAAAGCCTTGTAGGATGTAAGAACCCTGCTAAATAACCTGATGGTGACGGATAAAATGTGGTTGGTTTTTGAGAGAGAGAGAGTGAAGCTGCAATCAACTCAGTTTAAATTGAATCCAAATCTTAGACACAAACAACTCAGTTCGAGTTGTAACTAAATTCATAGCATGCAAACACAAAACCCCACTAGCATTTCAATAAAACTGCATCCATAATCCAACATTAGTAATTACCAAAGTATTAAAATAGATGACAATTGAGGTGAAACTTACGTGGCTAGCAAGAATGTAGAGAAACAAGTTGTATAGACCCTTAGCCCATATCCCATTAGTCCTTGTGAATTCCTTGGCCGATAGGTAAATTCGATATATATATATTTAGCTTCAAGTATGTAAATTAGCTGCATTCTGTTGTAATTAATTCAGTTGAATGAAGAGAATTGGAATTTACTGCTTGGATTCATGATTTTAATCACCTATCACTTTATGTGTTTTTGTTTTTGTCTGTGCAGATTTTTGAATGTGAGCATGGCTTAGAGACAAAGTGGAAAGTGGTTGTGCCACAATAACGTGTTGACAGTATTTACACATCAGTAAGTGAAGAGATTTTTCAATGTGTCCTGAATACGTAACGGTACATGATACATCATATGTTTTATACAAATGGACGGAAGTTTTTGTTTTTTTTCAAGTGTCTCTCCATTTATATAAAGAAATTGACGTATGTGCCCGTGTTCCTGACACACTGAAGAATCTCTCCAATTAAGTGGCTCACCGTAAGAAGCTTCCCTTAGTTGTGGTTGTAGCTTTTAATTTTATGCATGTTACAGAAAATAGCAGGTAATTCCTCTCATATATTTCAAGAAGATAGAGCTTCAATTCGGGCAAGTCATCTTAAATCAAAGTTGCATACTTTGAAGTCCTGTTTTAAATTTTTTATATGATTCACATAAGTTTGAATTGTAAACTGAATATCATTTAGTCTATTTGTAACAACTGTATCAATTGTGAAGTAGCATGTAGTAAACACAATTATGGAAAGAACAAATTATTTTGACATATTTTTATTATAGCATTTCCAAATGCTATGATATGATCTATTCACTCATATAATTTTATGCAACAAAAGAAAATTCATAGCACTTCAAAAACGCTATGGAAAAGGCTTGATCGCTTAGTGTGGGCTGATATAGCGCTTTCTAAAACGCTAGGGTATCCTATTGTAGTGCACGTTTGTTTTTGCGGAGATGAAGACGGAATGCTGATGCTATGGTAGAAGCTGCCACGGACTCCAACAATTGAGAACCCTTCTTCTCCTTTTTCTCCCACTTTAACCGGGATTTGGAAACTACCGTTTCCAAGTCCTTGGCCATGAGCACAAATGCTTCTACTTTTGTCTGACTTTTGACATGTTTGCTGGAGACTGGAAGTTTGGTGAAACGGTGTGATGCGCAATCGAGAAGCTCTTCCCCGTAAAAGTCACCTTTCCCGAGGGGCTTGGTGTCCATTGATGAGATTCCTTGCCCAGCTTGACTATCAGTCGACCCGTAGGTCCACACTGTCCCTTCGATAATGAACAGCATGCAGTCGAGTGGATCACCCATTCGAAAAACGAAGCTGTTCTCAGTGTACCTCACTGGCTTCAGATAGTTGCAGATCAACGTCAACACTTTGACATCCATATCTTCAAGCTTTTTTACCTAAACGCATGCGTGCACGCAGACATATATTATCAGAACCACATTGCAGGGAAAATGGATGCAATTAACCTAGCTATAGTAATAACAATGTTATTATGTGTTGTTAACTAACCTAGCATTTTTATATAACTTGGGACTATAAACTTTAAGTTATAGTGCAATCTTATCTTTATTGTAATTCAAATGATGAATGTTAACGTCATTTTTTTAAAACACTGTATACCATAAATTACTGGTGAGAGCTGGAGGTTATTGAGAAACGTACTTTCTTAAGTGTCTTCATGCAAAGAAAATGTTTCAGAGATGTTCTGATATTCACAGGAAGAATATAGAACAAAAAATGATGGAGATCAGCATCAATGTGTCGTTTCAATTTTTGCTTTATGCTTCTCAAGATTTCTTCCTTCATATTATCAGGGATTTCATTTCTGGACATCCATGTCCTTACGTCTAGCTTCTTCAACTTAATCTTTTCTCTCAGCTCTTCTGTTTTTGTAGCTTCCATCTGCATAAAAGTCTGTCTCGCCACAAAACAGACAATTACTTAACATACTCGAAGAATGATCTCCGCATGCAGTCCCAAACACGGAAAATTGTTGAAAGTTAATGTACCTACAGAGAGATTGAATATACCAACCTGTACGTTTCCAATGAGATATAAAAACAGTAGCAAGCCAATTACAGAAATGAGAACCGCAAACAAGTTTTCGAACACATATGTACTTGTCATCAGATTAGTCCCAAAATTACTGCAAAATATTAAGGTACATGATATCATATCAGACAATGTTACTGAATTAGATAACCCCAAAAATTTCTAAATGTTGATTGTCAATATATATAATGTGAACCTTAGATTTCGCAACCCCCACCAGAAGGAGTAAAAGAACTTCTTTCTGAACAGTATTTGCTCAGTGTTTTGATTCTGAAGGGAATCAAGAAATATTCCAAAGTTAAATGGAGATGAAGCACCATTTGGAGTATCCAACGGGCAATGCTCGTTTAGAAATGTTATATTTCTTGCAGTAGTACTTCGACTATCGCAGTTGAAAGTATTCAAACATGCTCTGGGATCTTTACTATGATTTACACAAGCCTCTTGCCAACAGGTTAACTCTCGTTGAACAGAAAAAAAATACCAAAAAGCTCCGAGTACCTAAATCCATAAAATGCAAACACAAAACCCCAGGTAATTAGTCTAACATTTAAAAAAAAAATTGCATCCGTAACCCAACATTAGTAATTACCAAATTATTAAAACAGAATGCCAATTAAGGTGAAACTTACGTGGCTGGAAAGAATGTAGAGAAACATGTTGTATAGACCCTTAATCCATATCCCACTAGTCATTTTGAATTCCTTGGCCGATAGGTTGATTCGATAAATCCTCGGAAAATATTGACCGAGAAGAAAAAAATTCAGAATGTTTTTGTGTTCCACAAATCCCGAGCCATTCATTGTGTAAAAAATAACTCCTATTAGCAGCTGCAGAAGATCAAAAGATAAAAAGGGGTTAGAACTTAGAACATAGAATTCGATCAATTTCAGCTATCCACAAAAGAGAAAATTACAGTTTAGTTCATTTCTCTTACTTGTGGGAGGGGAAGAAGAGCCAAAAAGTCTATTACAGTAAAGACAGATAACCACGGCATCTTTTGAGCTATTTTCATGGCAACTTGATCAGTCAACTCTCTGATTTTCGTTTTCTTATCTGAATTTCCCCCGGTTTGCTCCACCATCGAAGGGGCTCCTTTTTTTAGGGTTTTTGGATTTGGATTTTGAACACCGTCACAGATTTCACATATTAAATGCACCAGGAAAATGACATCCGTGATCGACCGCATAAGAAGAGCTACAATAACCAACGTTTTGTCTATTTGAAAACACTTGTTATCCTGATCGATGACCACAACGTAAAAGAAGAAAGGATCAAGAGAGACAGCAAATACGCATGATAGCACAAATATTCTGCTCCATATTGGAAGGTAAGGCCCCTGCTGCGCATTTCGAATCTTCTTTATCAAGGTAAGGCCTCTGCTGCATATTGGTTTCGAACGTTCTCCGGCCTCTCTGGGAAACACGCAGCAAACAACAAATGAAATTCATATGCTTTCACCCTAAACCCTTATATGACCCCCTCCAGCTAACAAATTAAACAAGACAAAATCAGGCACAAATCTGATTCTAATGGCAGCTATTAGCTATATTTCAGACACTCTTCACTAAAACAAGTATTCGTCCTTGCATAATGTAAAAGAATAATCAATAATAATAAGAGAATTATTATTGGCATTCTAAACTTTATGTCAGCAAACATTGTTTTTGCGATGATGGAGTCCAGGATTGTGAGATTTTGGCGAGGCCGGTGTTGGTGGGGTTGCAGCAAGCAACGCCGCAGGCCAATGGCTACTTAAACTACCACCCAAGCCCAGTCTCCGATGGAGCCAACTGTAACCTTGTGAGGCTTGCCGAGTCTCGAAGACTCCTCCCCACACACATGGGTTTCCAAGCTATTCGATTATATTGTTTGTGTGTTTTTTAATTGAACTGCATTTATAGAATATTTGTATTTCTATTGAGAATGCAGGTATGTTTGATACTCGAACTAGAAGTTCGAGCATGCCGTAGAAATCATTTGAGTTTCCTAGAACGCACCACTCATGTTGAGAACATATGTTCTCCATGATTAATCCGTTAAACCAAACCATGGATTAGAACCTGAATGTTCTAATTAATAACTATGATACCGATGGATGCCTTATTTCCACACTTGTGGCACCCCAATTGAAATGGGTCCAAGATGTGGCGTTCCAGTTAACTACCAAGAAATTAAGAAACCATTGAGGTCAACAATGGCATGGAAGTGGTGACAAAAGCCTCTGCCATGGCTTTTTCGCTCACTCTTATGAACATAAATGGTACAATTCTTACAATTTGTAGAATCCGATTGAATTTGACTAGAGAAGATTTTATCGTCCTTCCATGCTCCTGCAATAGCAGTATAAAGAACGTAAGTTCACTAAATTCTCGGCTATGATTACTACCATGTTGCTTCCTGAAAAGCACAACAATGCCCTTAACTGAGTTTGTCAGGCATACTTCTACTAGATCAAAGACACTCCGGAGTAAACGTTGAGTTCTTTACAAAGCCCAAATAGTCGATATTGGCATATAGGCCGCGACATGGGTAGCAAACCCTAACTTGCCAATAATGTTAGAATCAAGGCCCGCCAAGGTATACCAATCATGACCATGAGTGTGATCCCTTGGCTTCTAAGATCCAAAACTTCAAAACTTAGGGATAGTCCCTAAACCAATGTTGTTGAGGAGTACCATTCCATAGTCAACATATGAGATTTATTTTATCTTGTGATCTTTAAGACACCACCTTGTAGAGATATACCTCTAAGAGTCGGTGCATGTAAGAGAAAGTTTTTGGCATGGAAGTCCCTATATTGGCCTAATTCCCCTAGTGAATTTAGTTGAGTTTGTGAACAATTCTTATATTCCCAGATTTAAGTTCGGTGTTTGTTCTTTTCTTGGATATCATTATGGATATTTGGTGTTTGTTCTATTCTTGGATATCATCATGGACATTGACTCAAATATGAGTTAATTAAACCATATTTTTCAAATAAATGCGATCAAGTTCGATTAACATGTGATTTGGTACAAAAGTGGGAAAGTTAGTCATCAAAATAAATGTGCGAATTTTCATACTAACTTCATACCTAAGATCATCACTCCTCAGACAACCAAATTGGGTCCACCCAACCCGTTTCTAGGCCCTGGCACCACCCACCTTATAGGGAGGCTCTTATGTTCTCCCATTCTGAAAGAATATTGTTGAGATTTCAAAGATATTTGAAAGGACAACAATCATGTTGGAATTGCCATTGAGAAAAATTAAGTAGAATATCTTTGCATCACCTCCAATGAATATGACACAAACTTAGGATGTTCCGTGTGGAATAAGAGCCTGAAATTCAAGGATATCAAACCTAGGACGTGCTGTGTGGAATATGGGCATGAAATTTGTCCCAACAACTAGGCCATCCCGTGATGGTTGGTTCCCTGCTATACTTTGATGAGAGTGACATATAGGAGTATGCTAAGTTTAGAATTAGAATACTTTAGAGAGAGAGACAGAGTACGAACCTGTCTGTTTTCTCTTCTGCCTGGTTCTCCATATCTGAAGTTAATCCCTTGACGTTTCCAGCCATAATAACTCAAATATATATGTACTAAATGACCCTTATGATGAGTAAAAAAGATTACCTAAATAACTACGACGAGGTTTTCAGTTTACAAGGTGGAGAGAGAATAGAATGCAGAGAGCAAGCATTTAGAAGCTGAATCTGCATTGCCATTCTCTTTAAGACAAACTGAATTCACGTTTCTTTTAATATGACTTATGTCTTTTAATATGACGTAGGTCTTTAATATCGTAGATCTTTTAATATGACACAACAGTGCAACCAATAACAGACGCCACCTTTTCTGTTAAGATTCAATAAACATTTAGATTACAATAAAGATTAGGAACGCAACAAACACCTGCAATATTCCTGCTTTTTGCCTACAGAAAACTATACAAACCTTCTTTTACCATAACCACTTGGACCACCAATGGCAATTGTTACAATGCCCTCTTTTTTCTCTCTAGCCAATAACATCCGTGACCAAAGTACTGCACACTTCAAATTATTTAGGCATCTCATATAATATCAAAAAACATTGCAAAAGAACCCCGTTATTAGGAGAGATTTTTTAGTGTAAGGGAACACGGCGTGGTACTCCGAGTGTTATAATATAAGTGGATGAACGCTGAAAAAAAATAAACTTCTCTCCATTCATATTATGACACTCGGTGTGTCCGATACGCTAAAAAATCTCTCCTTTAATAGTTGAGACTCCCTAAAATACACATCAGAAATAAAAATACTTAAAAGCAATGGCATCCGGATTTTATCATAACCCGATTAGTAGAAACACAGTTTCTAGTATTCAACAGTCAAAAATCAAGTTATGCAATGTAGATGGCCAGCGCAATTTAAGGCGTGCCATTCCAATAATATAACGTCCATTTTCTTAAAAAGAAAAAAAATGGTAATTGATTAGATTATATGGTTGCCATCAATAAAATAGGATAGTGTTATTTACATACTTATTTTTACCTCTCACACTCTTGTTAATTTTTATCCGTTAACCTTTTATAATTCATTCAATCCAACGGCTGAGAAGTAAGAAAGGTATGTGAGAGATAAAAATAATTGTGTGAATAGTATCACTCATAAAATATTGAGTAGGAATCACAAAAACCTCAGTTACTTCTTTTAAAGAATAAAATATATTTGTCTCTGTGTGGAAAAAGCCAAAAAAAACAAAGAGCAAAGAGCAAAGAAGAAAGGAAAAAGAACAAACACAAAGAACAAAGAGGAAAAAACAGAGACAAAGAATAAAGACAAAGAACATGAAGCAACAAAGAAGTGAACTCAAATTTTGTTCACACAAAGAATCTCTTGTCTTGGTGTATTAATATATGTACAATGTACACCTCAAAGAGCAACAAAATCTCTGAGACTCTTTCATTGGTTGAATTGCTCACCTGTGGGAAAAGCCAAGCAATTTATCCACAAGGGACCAACAACATCAAATTAACATAAAAATATATATAGATAATGCTTGTGTCCTTTACGAGGAATTTATTTGTTCTCTTACTTATGGTTAACGAATATTACCATCTGAATATCATAATCAGAATCGTTCATTCTTTTTATTATCATTTAAAGATTATACATGCAAAAATTATTCAACTTGTGATCTTTTAGTCAGTCATATGCGTAAAATAAATGAATAGTTCATCATGAAGATGCTCCTTGTTACCAAAATTTGACATGCTACAAACGTCGACTTGTGGTATAGAGTGTAGCCCCAAGCTGGGGGAGGGGTAGGAGAACGACGACATCAATGCACGTTGTTTATTGCTCTGAGACGACGACGACGATGGCAGTATGTTGTTGCCATAATAGAAGCTGCCATGTCCTTCACCTCTGGAGAACCCTTCTTCTCGCTTTTCTTTCACTGTAGCCGGTACTTGGAAACTACTATATCCAAGTCATTGGCCGTGAGCACAAATGTTCTACTTTTATCTGACATTTGGCATGTTTGCTGGAGACTGGAAGTTCGGTGAAACTGCCTGGTGCCCAATCGAGAAGCTCTTCCCCGTAAACATCACCTTTCCGGAGGGGCTTCGTGGCCATTGATGAGATTGCTCGCCCAGCTTGACTATCACTTGACGCGTATGTCCACACTGTCCCTTCGATAATGAAGGGCATGTTGAAATTTTTTAGATCGAAGGTCCGAGGGACCCACTTTAACGACATTGATATTGTGCTCAACTTTATCACATGTCTAATCCGTCAGGTGTGAGGTTTTACCACAAAAAACTTCGGTATTAGTTAGAGTAGGGTAATCATATTTAAAGCCATCATTGTTGACTTCCCCACCGATCGATGTGGGACTGCCAACATGAATTTCCCCCAGTTTGTCCCACCACGGCGGAGGTTTGAATTTTCAGGGTATTTCGTCTTGAATTTTGAACACGGTTGCAAATTTCACATGTCAAATGCCCCAGGAAAATGACATCTGTGAGTGATCGCATAAGACAAGCAACAATAATCAACGTTTTGTCCATTTGAAGGCACTTGGTTATCCTGATTGATGATCACAACGTAAAAGAATAAGGGATCCAGAAAGACAGCAAAGACGCATGATATCACAAATATTCTGTTCCATATTGGAAGGGCTGCACTTTGATTTCGAACGTTCTCCTTTCTTTCTGGGAAATACACAACAAACAACAAAAATTCATATGCGTTCCCTCTAAACCCTAATATGAGCCTCTCGGGCTAACAAATTAAACAAGATAAAATCAGATATATGGTTCTAATAGCAGCTATTAGGTATATTTCAGACATTCTTAGCTACAACAAGTACCCGTCCTTGCATAACGTAAAATAATAATGAATAATAATTCAACAATAATTTTACGGGATTGACTATAATACTTATATGTATTTAATACAATCATTATCTGACAGTCAAATATAATATCCATGTGATCAGTTGGAGACCACCAATCACCATGCAGTGTGGTGGCCAGGAAATGCTGAAATGCCTTTTCGAGTCTTCTCGGCCCTTGAAAATGTGGACTGTCGTGGCTTAGCCACCAGTTGGTCCCCTTTTTAAGAAAAAAAAAAAGAAGCTGGAGATCACCACAAGAAGTCTGAATGATCATGAACCAATGCTAAATCATTTTTTTTTTGTCTTGTCTTCCTTCTTGTCAATTTTGCTAAGTTGTTTATCAGTCCTTGTGGATTCGACCCTTGCTTGTCTCTATATTATTTTTTACGAGTTATGTGCTTGCAAGGATACAATTTATGTAAATTGGTTAGCCTAATTAGGTTGTCTAATTTATCCAACAAGTTTCTTGCGCCATTACTAGAGACTGCACTGCACTTAAACAACATTGTAATTCATTTTTGTTTTACTTACTAACTCAGTTTATTTTGTTTTTCAGTTGTACGTCTTTTAACCCATTAAAGCAGCCCATCGACTTAGATCACATATGAAGGGTAGTTCAAACAGTTTTTGGACTCCTATTATTTTAGAAATCATCACTGTACACTACAAATAGTACTTTATTAAAAGAGTAAACTGTTATTTAACCCCCTAAACTATCACGTGAGTGTCAACTTCCCCCCTAAACTATTTTTTCAGCCAATTGACCCCCTAAACTATGTTAAAGTGACAAATTCACCCCCTACCGTTAAGCATCTTTAACTTCATCTAATTTTCTGGTAGAAAGTGTCATGTGCTTGGCACATGATCACCTTTTTACATTTTCTGTCTAAATCTTTACAAAGAAAACATATAAAACAAATATTAAAAAAAAAAACATACAAACTCTAAACTTAATCATTCAAAATAATAGAAAAAGTAAAGTAGAAAACCCAACCCCCAAATCCCATTCTCTGCTAGTAACCTTTCCCTTCCCATTTTGCCCGACACCCCACCCAGCTTAATTCTCTCTCTCTCTGTCCCTCTCTCTGATATACTTTCTTTCCCTGTTCGCTTTCATGGATTCATGACGGCGCCTGAGATTTCATGATGGGCGTTTTTTTTTAGGGGCGTTGGGGGGGGGGGGGGGGGGAGGGTGGGGAAGGGGCGGTTGATGCAGAAGGAGGTGGACGGAGGGCGATGGACCTGAGATCAGATTTGATGATGGGTAGTTATCCTACCCTTTGAAATGACATATTTGCCTTTAATTTTGAAGGCAATTTAGATGGAACTCGAAAAACTTAACGGTAGGGGGTAAATTGACTACTTAAACATAGTTCAAAGGGTTAATTGGCTGAAAAAATAGTTCAAGGGAAAATTAACACTCACATGATAGTTTAGGAGGTTAAATGACAATTTACCCTTTTAAAAAAAATAAAATTATAAATCATTTTGAGGGAATCTCATCTTACAATTAAATTTAATATTTTATCTATTTCTCTAACGTAAATTAATGGGACTTAAAGCCAAATCAATATTTCGCTTCTTTTTTTTTTATGAGAAATCGTTCAGTTTAATTATAAAAATTAAACAACATTTATTTTTGGAATGTGCTATCTACACATTTCATTTTACTTCTTACACATCCCTTTTAATTTCTATCCGTTGATTTTATTCAATCCATCCGATCCAACAGTCAAAAGTTAGAAGGACATGTAAAAAATGAAATGGGGTGTGTAAATATCACATCCCTTATTTTTAATTGTGTAGTCAGGCTCCAGATCAATTCTCTTGTTTCTTTTTTGAAATCTCATACATTTTGTCGTCTCAAATTTGAAATCTATTCAACAAATGAGTTTTAAATTTCTTTAATAGAGTTTCTTTTATTAATGGAAAATAGGATTCCAAGTCGGTCATATGATTAAATAATATATAATTAATATTTGGGAGTTTCCATTCCTAATATCATTTAAGTATTTTGTGATAAAACTCAACACCTAGTAATAAGTGGTTAAGTTTGGACAATATCGGTGATATTAGTGGTGGGTCATGCTTAGGCCTTGAAAATTTCACACATTCTACATAGTACAGGAGGAGTATTTATCAAATATAGCCAAATATTAGCCTCTAATTCAAAAATATCAGTTTTTATAAAAACTTTTAAATATATCCAAAATATCACTTAAATAGACACAAATACCCTTAATTCATACAAATAACTAGTTGTTGATTAAAAAATTCTTGTGCAATAATCAAGTGGTGCTTTCACTAATTTTTCTAATATGGACCCGAAGAATTTCTATTTCGTAAACCTTAAAAATATGTTTTTGCACTTTCTAAGAACACAACAAATATCTCGATTCACTACCACAGTCAATGATAACCTTCAAAACAGAATCCTGACACGGACAACACCTGTCATAGCCCGTCCCGAATTATTTTTATCGATGGCGTGAAATGTCTATTTGGCCCTTGGATGTCGAGATGTGTTGTGTGTGAAATGCTTTTAGAGGTGGACCAATATATTAAATTCCTAAGTTTTTGGACTCAATTAGAAGTTAAGACTTTTGTTGGTTTTGGTTGGTGACAAGCTGGACCACACCCTCACACACACACATCACTCCCGTGTACCCTCTCTCTCCTCCCTCTCCTCCCTCTCTCAGATTTTCTTGTCATTTCTGTACAACATGTACAGACACCCCTCAAAACCTTTTTAATCATCACGGATTGAGGTCGTGAATGATGCTTTTGGACTCCTTGCAAGCTTAGGAGTTGAATGGTGGTGGTGGTTGGACGTGAAAACCTCGAAAACCCGTGAAACCAAAATTCCCGATGGGTTACTGTTCATACAGTTGTGATCGTGGACTTTTCAAGGAGTTTTGAGGTCCTAAGAAGCTTTAGAACAACTTCACGAAGCTTGGGGAAGAAAGTTGGAGTGTTTTGGACGTCGGAAAGCTTAGTTTGACAGGTTTCAATTTTGGCCGGATTATCGAGGTTTCTCCGGCGAGATTTCGTGGATTTCAAGGCTTGAAAGTGGTAAGAATGTGTTCTACTCACTCTAAGCTTCATTTTGAGACAAATTTCATGGATTTTGGTGCAAAAATTAGTAAGAAATGAAGTTTTAAAGTTTTTCCAGAAATCGGCGATCGCAGCGGTGCCGGCGACAGTCTCCGGCGAACCAAGGAAGATGAAGGAGAATATTCCGTCAACTTTGACGGAATATTCTAACGGCGTCAGGTAACGTCGTTAACTTTTATTAAGGTTTTAACAGAATATTCCTAACAGCCGTTAGGCTCAGTTAGGGTTTGGCAGCTCGTGGGGGCGCGTTTGGATGTGCCTTGGCCGGCGAGTGGGTGGTCGGAAAAATTTTCTAAAAATATGGGGATGTTCGTGGTGTTGAGTAGATTACGTTGGTATATTCAGATACCCCATTTGAGCATTGTATGAGAAGTTATTAGCTAGTTTTGGTTATATGCTTTAATTAACGTTTATTTAGTTATTTCGCATATAGGTGTGACCTATCCTGAGGACGAGCGTCATCAATCGAGGCTCGGGGGCTACGACCCTTCGACATACCAGTGAGCGAGCTTTTGATTTTCCTTATATACCTATATACTTGAGATTTTTCCCAAAAAATGAATTTGAATGATTATACGTTTTGAAATGCCATGCAAAGTGTCTGCCTATTTTATTTATGCATTAGTAGTTGCATATATTTATGATTGGTGATGCGGATGCACATGTAAGTACCAGGTAAGTTCATAAATTAAAGATATGAGATTGTTTTAGTTATGCGAGATATGATGTGTTGCATTGAGAGCTCATAAACCTGTACCTCGGTGTTAGTGCTCCCGCCAGAGTTAGGCACAGTCCTTCACGTGATGTTTACCTCCCGCACCATATGCTCACCTTGGATCCAAGTTAGGTGCACATGCTTGTCGTACAGACCATTATAGGTGGTTCCGACTCGTAGGTAACCCGCGATCATTCGCACAGTCTTCATATGATCGTAGCACTTGAGCATATTTATTTTACACATAGTCTTGTCATACAAACCACTTTAGGTGGTTCCGACTCGTGTGCAAGATTTGATATGATTGAGATTAGTTATGAGCTATAGACTCAGCCGTGCAGGTCACGTTAAGTGGATCCGGCTGATATGATATCTGGCATTGATATATTTTAACTGGATTACTTATGGCATTTCATTAAGATACTTTGGCATGGTATATTTCTATGGATTTTCATCCTGAACATGATTTTTGATATAGCATATATTATATTTTCTGGGAAATTATACAAGTTTTACGGCGTGGGGTTAGAACTTTTGAGAAATAAAATGATTTTGAAAAGCTTTGTTTTTTCCCACTCACACTTGTTGTTTTGCGCCCCTCTAGGTTTTAGGTAGAAGTGCTTTGGTGGCTCACGGGGATTTCGACGGTGGTTCTGACAGAACATCATAAATGTAGGATCACCCTTAGGTGTTGTATAATTAGTACTTATCCTACCTGACTGCACTTAGGCTATTTATGATCTGGTTGTGTATTTCACACTTGATCCTCGCACTAGCACTTTATCTTATTTAGTACTGCTAGTAGTTTGGTTTTTATTCTCTCGTATTCTCTATATCAATTTTGTTTCCGCATTGTGTACATGGTTACGTCACTCTCACGTGACGGCCAGCACACCCTGATTTAGGTCGGGGTGTGTCAACACCCTTAATAATGCAAAGGTGTGGAAAATTAAATACGAAGTACATATAATCCAAAAGAAATTTCAGATAAATAACGTTACAAAAATTGACAATTGAAGGAAAGAAACTACAAGAGCAAAGAGAAAATGTAAACGAGGAAAAATGCAAAAAATTAACCATCTACACTCATCTTCGTTTAGGGGTGCACAATCTCCACCAACAGTCGATGCCTTCACTAGGTCTCCACCAATTTTTAAGTTTAGCGGTAAGAACTCTTTATCTAATAGGATTTTGGTTTTTAATTTATTAGGTTTAAAGCTTAAGAGTATTTGTGTCTATTTAAGTGATATTTTGAATATATTAAATACCGTCCTTTTTTTCGTTAGAGGCTTCTCCTCACCGAAAAGTTTGGCTCCACCATTGAAGACTTATAACCTTTGATTAGCAAAAAATAATCACTTCTACACCTGTGTGGATGCACACTTACCAACCACTGTATAACCAGCAAGAACATACAGGACCATCAATATACATATATGGATTTAGCTCATGTTTACTTACTATAATCCAAGTCATGAACATATGATAATTAATCACTAATCATAACACATAAACAACTAATTTACTGTTATTGTGAGAAAATGCAAATTGCAAGAAGGATTAGTTTAATTAAAATTCCGCTGATAAAAAATTGGAAGTCAAACCTTGATTGGATGTCGATGCTTTTAGTGTTACAATGGCCCAAGTTTGAAACGATCCGTAATGGCTTTAAAAGGGGCCTAGATTTCCTCCTTTTATTTAAAATTATTATTATCATATTTGTAGGTAGGTACTAGTGAATGAGATTTGAATCCGGTGACTATCTCGTGGTTTTGCGTATTTGGTAAAGAAATCTGGATGTGGTGTGCTTTTGGTTGTAGGTTTGGTACTTTTGTGCTACGATATCTTGGTCGATTTCACCACTAGGTCGTTTTTTTTAGTGTTGCTTCTTCGTTAACTGCTGGCAAGAATTTCGTGGCGGCGGCGGATGCTGTTTTTTGTGGTCAGAGATTAGGGATTTGGGTTTTCGTTTTTGTTTATTTAATTGGTCTGAACTTTTATGTATTTGTTTCCCCCCCAATGTATTTGGGTTATTTTGCATTCCTCAATGTTGACTTGTAACCTTCTTTTTTATTAATAAAATTTACTTTTCAGACCAAAAAAAAAAAAAAAGAAAAATTAAAGTACTCTAAGGTTCAATAGCTCGTTGACTCGACCTATAATTGCAAATTAATTGATTTATCTTTTTATTTATTCAATCTAAATCTCATAAATAAACAGAAAGTTCAGAAAGAGAAAAAAGGTTTGCAGAAATCAATCACTTTGCAAAGCATTTCACAACATGACCAATACATATACATATCCCTGTGAGAAATGGTAATGCGGCTCCCACTAAAGCATTGCAACGTACGGGTAAATATTAAGTTAACAACCAACAATAATATTGTAACGTATAGAATTCTTGGCCATAAATTGAGCGTCTCTGCTTTGACGTTTCTGAAGATACTAATTGCCTGCTGCCGATGGCAAGCTCCCACCATTGGCATCCGCTGTTCCAGCCGGGAACAGGGGTGGCCGTGGTCGGAAACGACGGAAGGTAGAAATTGCCACCTCTCCAGGATTGTTACACTCAAGCAAGTGCCAAGATGGTTTGCTTCTGGAGACTACAGTTTCCAAGTCCTTGGCCATGAGCACAAATGCTTCTACTTTTGTCTGACTTTTGACATGTTTGCTGGAGACAGGAAGTTCGGTGAAACTCTCTGATGCCCAATCGAGAAGCTCTTCCCCGTAAAAGTGACCTTTCCTGAGGGGCTTGGTGGCCATTAATGAGATTCCATTCCCAACTTGACTATCCTTCGACGCGTAAGTCCACATTGTCCCTTCGATAATGAACAGCATGCAGTCGAGCGGATCTCCCTTTCGGAAAACGAAGCTGTTCTCAATGTATGTCACTGGCTTCAGGTAATCGCACATCAATGCCAACACTCTTTCATCCATGTCTTTAAGCTTGTTTACCTAAACACATGCGCGAGGGCAGAGACATATTATCAGAACAACATTGCAGTGAAAATGGATGCAATTAATAGATAGAGAGAGCATTCGAGGGTTGAAGAACATACTGTTTTTAGTGTATCCATGAAAAGATGGCGTTTTATAGATCTTTTGGTTTGCCAGGGAAGAATAAAAAATGGCTTGTCAACATCAGCATCTTTGTTTTTTTTCAATGTTTGCTCAATGCTATTCATGATTTCGTTCTTGATATTATCAGGGAATTTATTTTCGATTATCCACTTGCAGACACCTTGCATCTTCACCTGAATTATCTGTCTTTCCTCTTCCTCTTTTATTTTTGTAGCTTCTTTCAGCATATTCACATGAATTATCATCTGTTCTGTAGCTTCTTTCAGCGTATTCACCTGAATTATCATCTGTTCTGTAGCTTCTTTCAGCGTATTCACCTGAATTATCCGTGTTTCCTCTTTTGTTTTTGTAGCTTCTTTCAGCATTAAATTCTGTCTCACCACAAGTAGAATTCATTAGTAAGCTTCTGTCTGCATTAAATTCTCTTTCACCAAAGAACTTGGGTATCTTATACAATTTGAATACCATTCACAAATAATTGTATGCGACAGCGGCCCTTAAAAACAAATATAATAAAACAAATAAATAGAGAGATTCAGTTCATACCAACCTGCACATTTCCGATGAGATATAAGAACAGTAGCAAGCCAATGATAGAAATAAGAATTGCAAACAAGTTTTCCCAGACATAAGTGCTTGTTGTCAGATTCGTTCCAAAATTACTGCAAAAAAAGTAGTTACTTGATCAAGCAATATATATGGTATTGTGTCTGAGCAAGATACGTTTTTATTCATTAATTTGAAAAATTGTGGGCCGTCAGTGCATCTGTGCAAACCTTATATTTCGCAAGCCCCACCAGAAAGAGTAAAGGAACTTCTTTCCAAAGTGGATATGCTCTGTGTTATGATTCTTAAGAGAATCAAGAAATATTCCAAAATTAAATGGTGCTGAAGCACCATCTGGAGTATCTAGCTTGCAATGCTTGTTTAGAAGCATAATATTTCTCGAAGTAGTAGTTCGATGCCCACAGTAGAAAGTATTCATACATCCAGCAGGATGAAGACTATGATTTGCACATACACTGTACCAGCACGATGTCTCTCGTTGAATAGAAAAGAAATACCAAAAAGCTCCAAGTATCTGCATTAAGGAAAAATTATGTAGGGCAATGCTATGAGTTTTTACATTAACCAAATCGAACACGGAAATTCATGACGAGAGTAAGTTTGAGAGTACATATAAACCGAAAAATGCAAACAAAATCAACGCTAGTCTAACATTTCTAAAAGAAAGTTTAAACCGGCATAAGTGAATACATGATATTGTAATAAAATGACAATTGAGGCGAAACTTACATGACTAGCAAGAATGTAGAGAAAAAAGTTGAATAGACCTCTAACCCATGGTCCAGCATTCTCTCGAAGTTCCTTGGACGACTGGTGAATTCGAAATATCCTTGGTAGATATTGACCAAGAAGCAAGACATTCAGAGCCTTTTTATGTTCCATATATCCAGCTGCTCTCATTTTGTAAAAAGCAACTACAATTAGCAGCTGGAGAAAAGAAATAAAAAGGGGTTTGAAATCCACTAATTACAGCTAGCTGGTAAAGAATAGCCTCACAAAAAAAAAATAGAGTTTAGTTTCTCTTACTTGTGGAACGGGAAGAAGAGCGAGAAAATCATTTATGATGGAAAGAGAGGACCACGGCAATATTCCTTTTGATTTCCGATCCAAATTTCCTCCAGTTTGCAGGGTACTCGAGGCCACAAGTTGCAGGGTATTTGCAGCCTCATTAGCCGTCAACTGTTTGTTCTTTTGAACTCTAAAGGCGTCGTAAATTTTATATATAAAATGCACAAATAAAATGAAATCTGTGAGTGATCGCAAAACAAGAACAGTAGTGCTCAGCGTTTTGTCCATTTGAAGGCACTTCTTATCTTGATCAATGATTAAAATGTAAAAGAACAGAGGATCTAGTGTGACGGCAAACACACAGGACATTACAAATATCACGCTCCATCTGAGAAGGAATTTCCCCTGTTCATCACGAATTCGCATTGTTGGGGCATATCTCGTTGTATTCCCTGGTTTCCGACTTGAAACGACAAAGAAAAGAACAAATTGCACCCCTCAGAATCATGAAGAAACATAAAAAGATCCAGTAGGGTGCTGTTTCGAAGACAATTAGAGTTTATATGGTAATACTAATACATAAACCAGTGGATATGCATGTTTAGTTCACGAGGAAAAAATTAGAGAGACAATTAATATGCAGAAAATTAAATGCTCGGCATTTGAAAGTGTAAGGTGAGATTGAAACACAAGTGACTCAAATTGCCCCAACGCAACATATAAGTGAAGGTTGTGCATGAATCCTAATCGCAAGTTACAGATATATGATCTATGAAGTATTTTGACCAGCCAAAAAATTTATATTTTGAAAAATTACAGACAAAAAATTGCAGTCTTAATGTAAAGAAGTACTAACCCCTCTCCCTGCTTCTCCACATCGAAAGCTTCTCTTCTGTTGGCCATAACTACTCAATTCGTGTTTATGATACACAGTGATGATCAGTATTCCCTGCTAGCCTGGTAGTAAAAAAATGTGATCATCAGAGAGAGAGAGAGAGAGAGAGAGAGAGAGAGAGAGAGTTTAGTTACATGGAAGCTTATAGCAACGATACCTGGATTGCTAAGTTTAGGAGGCTTTCAGTTTACAAGGTGGATCGAGTAGAGAGAGAGCGCATCCAAGTGGCAGAAATCGAAGCCTGCTAGTATTTTCTGCACCAAACAAATGTTTCATGCAAATGAAGATTGTTGCCAATCCAGGAAATTCCTTTCCGAAAACAAATCAATGTTCTGCCTATTAATGTGCAGTTCATCCGGATTAATTAATGTTTCGTTGAGACTAGTTGTTCAAGTTTATTAAAAAAAATTAACTTAATAAATAAATAAGCATCGACTTCGACAAAGAAAAAAGAAAAAAAAAGAAACATCGACGAAGGTTCCTAATATTCTTCTCTCCCAAGTCTCTGTAATTTACTTCTTGTTTTACCGAACCAAATTATGCAAACTTTACAAACCGCGTGGACGGAAGAGTTGGTAAGTGTGAAATCAACAATTTCCATGATCATATATTAGCACTTCAATCAAACATGACCGAGTCGGACTTGCAGATTAAACAGGCATTTGATGTACCCTTTGATTAGCAGAAATACTCACTTCCTATTTGGATTCACACTTAGCAACCACTATTTATCCAGCAAGAACATATAGGACCATCAATATACATATGTGGATTTACCTCGTGTTTGCTTACTATAATCCAAGTAGCGAACTTATGATAATTAATCATTAACCAGAACACGAAAATAACTAATTTATTGTTACTATGAGAAAATGCAAGTTACAAGAATGATTAGTTTATGCCGGAGTTAATTAAGATTCCGCTGATAAAATATTAAAAGTCAAGCCTCGGGTTGGGATTATTTCAATGTTGTCGTTGGTCTTTAGATGGATGCCAGTGACAATTTTATGACATATAGAATGGACACATCGTGTGCAAATCCTTTTAGTTTAAAAAATTATACTAGGGTTTAAGCATTTCAATAATTAAAAAACAGTTATTTAATGACTGGATATGGATATTTGCATGTAATCGCAAAAATTATCATAATAAAAGAAGGATAATACTTGGGTGCTGACTGTTCACCACCCAAAATTTACTGACCTCCAATAAAATAAAGACACATGTCCATGCACAACAAACACTATAGTCCTGCAAACCAAACATCCTTCTTCTCCTTCTCTCCGCCCACAGTTCACTCCCGGCCAGCAAAAACATTGCAAATTCTTTCACAAAAGCTATCACCCATCTAACCACTATGGAGATCCAAATTAATTAATGGCAGAAATTGTGGCTTCAGGATCTTGCTCGTCGCCACAAACATCACCAGATTGAGATCAAATGGTGAGAGGGACTGTCCTGATTGATGATGACAGGTCGCAATCATCGTCGTCGTCCATAACGGAGGACGACGATCGCAGTCGCTGTAGAAGAAAGGGATTCGTGGGTCGCAGGAAAGAGGGATTGGGGTCACCCGCGAAGAGAGCGGTTGCGGGTGCGTTGCCGGCGCGTTGCCGGCGATGAGAGGGGATCCAGTGTTCGATGAGGGAGAAGAAGAATGTATGGTTTGTAGATAAGGGATGTCTGGTTGTACGGTTAGAGACTTGAAAATGTTCATGTGTCTTTATTTTATTGGTCTATTAGAAGTTGGATGTTAATCTAACATTTAATCTAATAAAATTTAAGAAAAATTAATAAAAAAGATTTGAAAACTTTGAGTTTATAAAATAAATAGTAAAATAAATAGTATCAGGTTTGACTTTTTAGTGTAAAAATGTGGTTTTTTGTTAAAGTGAACAGTACCGTGAATTTTTCGTTAAAACTCCTTAAAATTTATCGTTTGACAAAAAAAAAAGTTAGTATCCAAATATTATTCATAAAAAAATTTGATGATAATAATTATAAATATATGAAAATGAAGCAATTGGAGCTTATGAAAAAAATCAAGGGAACTTTAACGAAAAGCACCCGGTACTGTTCACTTTAACGAAAAACCACATTTTTACACTAAAAAGTCAATCCTGGTACTATTCACTTTACCCTTTATTTTGTCCTTATCATTAAAACTCAAAGTTTTCAAGCCCTTTTCATTAGTTTTCCTAAAAATGAATTTAAAAAGCCCTCGGTGACTTCGGAGGTGACTAAGTCAACGCGTTATTACTTCAAGATCGTTATAAAATCGGTTGTGTCCTTCACCCTCTATCAATATCATGGTTTGACAAAGAATACTCCACAAAAATTTAGTGTATCGAGATACTTTTAATCCAGGATAAGAATATCATTGGAAGAGCAGTCCTTCTCTTTGTATATGCATTTGATAAGTTAGTCAATCAAGAGTACAAACAATGTATCGTTTATTATTGGGGTTGGCTCTTTCTGTATCATCGCCCGAAAAATAATCAATAATTAAACACTTGCAGTTTCCTTGATTAATTAATTAGAAAATTTCATTTTAATCCTTGACAAAGATGACTTTTAGATTAAAACCATGAGTAAGATCAAAATCTAATTTTAGTCCCTTGATACATTAATAACCTCATTTATTAATTATATTTTGATTTGTTAATTATTTATCTTTTTCTTTCTAATTTTTAATATATTAATTTTATTTCATTATAATTTTTATTTTCATTTCATTGATCGTAATATATTTTGATGTGAACATTTAGATAAACTAATTTTTGTTATACAATATATTTCGATGTACTTTATCTTCTTCATTTACGTATATTAAGTTCATTATAATACATTTCAGTGCATACATTTAAGTACACACATTTCGGTACATACATTTCGATACAAACATTTAGGTACATTAATTCAATATAATACATTTTCGGTACTAACATTTCGGTGCATACATTTCGGTACACACATTTTAGGTACATTAATTTAATATTAATACATTTCGGTGCATATATTTAGGTACATACATTTCGGTACTAACATTTAAATATATTAATTCAATATAATATAGTTCAGTACTAACATTTAGGTACATTAATTGAGTCTTTCAAGTTTGAAGAATGTTAAATAAAATTAATAAATTAAAAAACTCTTTTTTGGTCAAAAAATAAATTAAAATTTGTGTATTAATAAATTTAAATATTTAATGGGAGACATTAAATAAAATGCATATTAATTATTTTGAATTAAGGACACAATAGGGACTAAAATCAATATTCAATCTAACACCAGGTTTTTTTTAAATTTTAATCTTCTTGAAGGATTAAAGTTCAAAAACCCCTTAATTAATTAGGGAGTAAATTATAGCAATAATCCATCAACTAAAAATCCATTATCATTGGTTCCTCAATTTATTAAAACGTGTAGTTATGATTCTTTTTGTCAACTCTGTCAAAATTTTGTCAAAATGAGTTATGTTGGAATGACTATTGCTCCAATTGGTTTAAAGCTTAGGAACTATTTCTCCAGTTGAATTAAAGTTGAGAGACTATTGATACAATTTTTTTTATTTGATTTTTCATATTTGCCCCTTGATTCAACCTCACTTACATGACATGTGCCTCATTTTGACAGAAGTTCTAATGGAGTTAATGAAAATGACCATAGCTCCACGTTTGATGAGTTGAGGGACTAATGATAATAGATTTTTGGTTAAAGGATTATTGCTCCAATTAGATTAAAATTGAGAAATCATTGCTATAATTTACTCTTATTTAGGCTCTCATTTACACGTCCAAGTCATCATATGTCTAACAAATTAATCAGTAGACGACAAATATATGTTAATTTAATTCATGTTAAAAATGTACGTTAATTTAAGTAATCAAAAGTCATTAATCAGTGGACGACCCTGACCAAGAGACGACAAATATATGTTAATCTAAGTCCGTTTGTAGTTAGCGTTCAGAGACCACCGTTAACGAGTCGTTGGCCATGAGAGCATAGGCTTTCACTTTTGTCCGAGTTTTGACGTGCTGGGTGGAGACTGGAACTTGTATCAAGGAGGGTAGTGAAGCACAATTGAGAAGCTCCACCCAAAAATCTGACCTTTCCCAAGGCGGACGGTGGTTAATATAGCCGGCCGGAGAAGTACCAGTAGACGAATAGGTCCACACTCAATAATCAAGAGCATGCAATCGAGTGGATCTCCTAGCTATTAGAAAATGATAATGCTAGGAAGACTAAATCATTTGATATACAAGATTTAGTTTAATATTTTGATATTCCTAATATTACTCTTATAATACACACACACATATTATTGAACTAATATATGTTGAAGCATGTCCCACATCGAAAACCTCATAAAGTTAAGTCCTTTCATATTAATAGTTCCATTACTAATTGCATAAAGGTCTTTCAATACAAACCTTGTACCTATATGTATGTTTATCTTGATGTTGATTAGTAATGTGTAACCAAATGACTCTGAAACTTTTGACTAATTTATCAATGTTGGTAAAGCTGAATACAAGTGTGTTGGAAAAGTTGTGCGACCATCTGAAGCCAGTGATGTACAAGGAGAAATAGAATAGTGTGGTTTTTCGAATGGATAATGTTAGAGAAATCAAATTTTAAACCAAATAATATAGTTGTTCTGGAGATTAGCATCTTTGTGTTCTCTCATCATTTTTCTTTTTATTCACTTCATGATTTCTTCCTTCGTATGCTCAGGGAGTTATATTGGTGATATCTAGTTCTGTACAGCGGCGGAGCCACCAAGGGACTAGGGTAGTCCTCGGCCCATCCTGACTTCATCTGAGGTGTGAACCTCATGGAAGAAGATGAAGCAAACGACGTCATTAAGCTGTTTTGATTTTAAATCTTTTCGGCTGTCTAATGAAACGATAAGTTTGGCATGGGAGTTTTAAAAGAGATGTGCAATTTTAAATGGAAAAAGCAACCCCACTTCTGGTTTCGATTCTCTCACCTAACAGTATACACCCTATAATTTTCTAAAGCAACTCACCTTCTTTATTTGCAGATCTATCCCCCTTTTCCTTCTTTTTCTACTTCTTTGTATTTTCTTTAGCCTTCCACAACCTACATCTTACTTGGTTGTCTGGGTTTTTACATTTTTTTCTTCTTAGTATTGAATTATAGAGAATTTTTTCAGTTTTGTGAGGATTACACAAATTGCATATGTCAACATGTTATGAATTCAACTTTTTAGACACACTCATATATATATATATATATATATATATATATATATATATGTGTGTGTGTGTGTGTGTGTATTTGTGAAAGGCCCCTCCTCATTCAGAATTCTGGCTCCGCCACTGGTTCTGTACATCTTGCTTCTTTGTCTTAATCTTTTACCTTATGGCTTCTTGTGGAGCCAAAAATAATCCCAAAAATTTTAGAGGTTTTTTTTTCTTTTAAAAAGACATTGATTGCCCTCATTGAAATCGAACACATATTTGGTTTGAAAATTTGGTATCCCTAATATTATTTATAATATATGTATAATACGGATGTATGTATTCTTTGAGCTAGTGTTTACTAATTACTATACTCCAAATCAACATATAATATTTTGTTATTATGAAAATGCAAGATGCAGGAAGGATTTGTTAAATTTTGTTTAATTAAGTATTTGTTGAAAAAGAAATCCAAACCTCGCTAATCGCGACATTGATGTCATGCCAAACGAGGTTTTATTCTTGCCCTTGGTCTCCTGGATCGGCCGCGAACGAGGTGGCGGATGTTGAGGGTAAGAATTTTATGTTGGAGAAAAAAGTGACTTTACATGTATTTATAAATAATTGAGTTAATTTTCATATTGTCAATTGATTTTACAGTGTAATTCTAATTTTCTTTATGATACCAAAACAGGTTGTCCCAGTGTGAACACGTGCTCTACATGGAGGAAAATTGAGATTTCATCATAAAACCAATTGACAATATGGGAAGTAGTCAAAGCTCTTATAAGCACTTGCAGAGTTTATCATTTCACCGACATGAGACTCATTTACCTTCATATCCTCATACGTCACGCGATTTGTGTTGTTCACACATTAGGATTAAAAATATGCCAAACATGAGTGAGCATGTTGAGGTTTCATTAAAAAAAAAAAGAAAAAAAAAGAGTGAGCATGTTGAAAGTACAAATCCCACGTAAGGTTTGTAATACTTTTATTATCTGAATCTTAAGGACATGATCCTACCCTATTAACCTTCTAACGAGCTTAACCCTGCCCTTGGAAGGGAGCAAAATAAATGTCAACACTTGCTGCCAACAACCTTTCTTCAGAATTATACTGAACGGGTCGATCTTCCCCTCTCGTTTGTTTTAGCAACTTATCCTAAGGTCTCCACACTAAGAGCTCCCCAACGACAACATAGGAACCAACCCGCTTGCCTTGAGAAAGAATGGGTGTTGCATATACTTATAAGTAACTGAGTTACTTTCTATATTGTCATTTTATTTTATAGTGAAACTCCAACTTTCTTCAGCGGACATTTAGCTCATGTGCATGCTTGAACGAGGATGAGAATTGAATGTTGCCAAGACCCATCACCATCCTTGTTAACTTTTTGTACTGCTTAGACAGCCCGAGGCCAACACATTGATAATCCACTGGACTAATTTACATCTGCGAGCTCCTTCATTTATTAGTGTTTAGGGTGGCTGCCTCTTGTTTTTCTTTCTCATCATGTTTCGTAGGGGTGGGTTCAAAAAACCGAAAACCCAAAACCGAAAAAAACCGGACCGAAAATCGGACCGAGGCCGAAAAAAACCGAACCGAAAAAAAAACCGAACCGAAATTGTCAAACCAAACCGAACCGAATTTGGTTGGTTCGGTTTCGGTTTTTGAGGTTCGAAAACCGAACCGAACCGAAATAGATTTTAATTATAAAAAAAAAAAAACCCAAGGGGGTTCGAACCCATTCCCACTTGGCTGAGTATCTTTCCCTTAAACCATTTTGATAGCACGTTTTTTCCTGTTAATACCTTATGAGTAGCATATTTATAAAAAAGTAGATCATAATAAGTTTTCAATTCTCATCTTTCATCCAATCCCAACTTTTATTTGACCTAGCCGAAAAACCCATCTTTCCCAATTCCTCTCTCTCTCCCTCCCTCCCAAAATTATACCCAGAAATCCCAATTTCTTTAACCTAGCCGCAAAAAACCATCTCTCCCTCTCTCTCTCTCTCTCCCTCCCTCCAACCAAACACAACAAAAACCCAGAAATCCCACCTCATAAATCAAGCTCACCTATTTCCCCAACCTCCAATTCCCACCTCCCCTCAATTTTCGAGTCAAATCGGCGGAACTCACTGTCCAATTTCATTGGATTTGACGAAAAATTAACCATGGTGGAGACTTTGCAGCTAGAACGGTTCCACTCGCCGAGGTAAGTGCTCCGGTTATCCTTCAACAGTTCAACATTTTGTTTTGTTCTCCTTTGCAAGTTCATTGGATTTGACGAAACGAGTTTTGTTTGATCTGCAAGATGGAGGTAAAGGTTTAATTCTTGGTTTTCTAGGTGAACTGGAAAAAAGAATAAATTGTGTTGTAGTACTCATTGTAAACTCGCAGTAATGTGTTTCTCCCAGTGCAAATAATTCAATAACACAAACCATCGCTTCAATTGTTTAAGTATGATGCCTTTTTCATTTACCACTAACTAGTAATTAACTTTTTCTTCTGTTTTTATTTTTTTGTGTGTAAACCTCTGCCTTGCTACTTTTTGGATTCTGTTAAAATGCATAGTTCATTGTCGATCTCAGAAAATCGTTGTTGCAAATTTGTTGCAGGTTGATTTCTCATTGAGGATGCTCAAGGCAGGGAGAAGCATGTGCTCCAGATTAAAATTTTTAAAAAAAAAAAACAATTTTTTTTGGAAAAAAACCGAACCAGACCGAAACCGAACTGAAAAAAATCAAAACCGAAAAATACCGAACCGAAAAAAAATCGAACCGAACCGAACCAAACAGTAACTTCGGTTTGGTTTTCGGTTTCGGCCAAAAACCGAACCGAACGAAACCGAACCCACCCCTAATGTTTCGTTCACAATGTCCCTTGAGATGGTTGTTCGGTTGTTCTCTTCTTATTGTTCAATTGCTCTTTGCCTTGACTGTAACTATAAATGAATTTCCCCATTCTCTCTTTTTGCACTTTTTTTCTATCCCATAATTCTTCGTTGATTAGTTAATTTAAATACAAAAATAAACATAAATGTGCAAGAATGTTAATTATTCAATTCAAATATAAAAATAAACATAAATGCGCAGAAAGAAGTTTGATAACGTACGGCCGGCTAAATATCAACCACTAATGTGTAATATTGTTCTTGGCCATAAATTGACCGTCTCTACTTTGACTTGTCTGAAGATACTATTTGCCTAATGTCGATGGCAAGCTCCCATCATTGGAATTGGATCCTCTCCGTGACAAATCTTTGGAATCCTCTTGACTCACTAACATGAGCTGTTAAATTTTGATCAAACAACTACAAATAAGGAATCCTTCTAAAAGTTATAATAATTGTAGCCGTTTGATCAAAATCAAACGACCCGTATTATTGGGTCAGGAGGATCATGAGGGTTTGCCTCGGAGAGGATCCAATTCCCCTTTTTTTTTTTTTTTTTTTTTTTTTCATTGGCATCTCGGCTCTTTTAGCCGCGGACTGGGGCAGGCGTTGTTGCGCCTTGGTACGGAAACGACGAACAGTAGAAAGTGCTACCTTTTCCACCTCGTCAGGATTGTTACAATTGAGGAAGTCCCAATATTGTTTGTATCTGGAGACTACATTTTCCAAGTCCTTGGCCATGAGCACAAATGCTTCTACTTTTGTCTGACTTTTGACATGTTTGCTAGAGACCGGAAGTTCAGTGAAACTGTCTGATGCCCAATCGAGAAGCTCCTCCCCGTAAAACTGCCCTTTCCCGAGGGGCCTGGTAGCCATTGATGAGATTCCCTTCCCAGCTTGACTATCACTAGACGCGTAAGTCCACATTGTCCCTTCGATAATGAACAGCATGCAGTCGAGCGGATCTCCCTTCCGGAAAACGAAGCTGTTCTCAATGTATGTCCTTGGCTTCAAATAGTCGCACATCAACCTCAACACTTTTTCATCCATATCTTTAAGCATTTTTACCTAAACACCAGCGCACGCACATCAGAACAACAATTAATAGATGGAGATAGAGATGGAGGGTTGAAGAACATACATTTTTTAGTGTTTTCATGAAAAGATAGCGTTTTACAGATCTTTTGGTTTGCCAGGGAAGAATAAGGAATGGCTTGTCGACATCAGCATCTTTGTTTTCTTTCAATGCTTGATCCATGCTATTCATGATTTCGCTCTCGACATCATCAGGGAAGTTATTTTCGGATATCCACTTGCATACATCTAGCTTCTTCATCCGAATCTTCCGTCTTGTTAATTCAGATTTTGTAGCTTCCAGCTGCATTAAAGTCTGTCTCACCACAAGTAGAATTCATTAATTGTATACAACAGCGGCCATGAAGGAAATGATTGAAAGATAAACCTAATATATAGTGAGATTAAGTATAAACCAACCTGCACATTGCCGATAAGATATAAGAACAGTAGCAAGCCAATGACAGAAATAAGAATTGCAAACAAGTTTTCCCAGACATACGTGCTTGTTGACAAATTCGTTCCAAAATTACTGCAAAAGAGTAGTTACTTGATCAAGCAATCTAAATGATACTGTGCCTGATCTAGATAAGTTTTTATTCATTAATTTGAAAAATCATTGGTCGCCAGTGCATATGTGCAAACCTTATATTTCGCAAGCCCCACCAGAAAGAGTAAAGGAACTTCTTTCCAAACTTGATATGCTCTGAGTTATGATTCTTAAGAGAATCGAGAAATATTCCAAAATCATAGGGAGCTCCATCTGTAGCATTTATCGAGCAATGCTCTTTTAGAAATGTTTTATTTCTCGAAGTAGTAGTTCGACGCTGACAATAGAAAGTATTCATACATCCAATACGATCTGGACTATGTTTTGCACAAGCACTGTGCCAACATGATGTCTCTCGCTGAATAGAAAAGAAATACCAAGAAGCTCCAAGTATCTACAAATGTCACAAATTCATAATCAAATGATTTATCAATTAAGGAAAAATTATGTAGGGAAATGCTATGAGTTTTCACATTAACTAATCGAACAAACAAAATATTGTCTTGTAATAATTGAAATGGAAGTAAGTTTGAGAGTACATATAATCCGAAACATGAAATCAAAATCCAACGTTAGTCCAACATTTCTAAAAGAAAGCTTCATCCGGCATAAATGAATACACAATGTTATAATGAAATGACAATCGTGACGAAACTTACGTGACTGGCAAGAATGTAGAGAAAAAAATTGAAGAGACCTTTAACCCATATTCCAGCATTCTTTCGAAGTTCCTTGGACGACTGGTGAATTCGATATATCCTTGGTAGATATTGACCAAGAAGGAAGACATTCAGAACCTTTTTATGTTCCACGTATGCAGCGCCTCTCATATGGTAAAAAGTAACTACTATTAGCAGCTGGAGAAAAGAAATAAAAAGGGGTTAGAAATCCGATAATTACAGCTAGCTGGTTAAGAATAGCTGCACACAAAAAAATAGATTTTAGTTTCTCTTACTTGTGGAACGGGAAGAAGAGCGAGAAAATCATTTATGATGGAGAAAGATAACCACGACATCTTTTGAACTATTTTCTTGCCAAATTCAATCAACACTCTTCCTTTTGATTTTCGATCCAAATTTCCTTCAGTTTGTTTGGAGGTCTCGGTGTTCAGGGTACTTAAGGCCCCAAGTCTTTGGGTACTTGGGGCCACAAGTGTCAGGGTATTTGAGGCCATAGTTTTCGTGGTATTTGCGGGCACATTATCGCTCATTTTTTTGTGCATTTGAACTTTAATACTGACGTAAATTTTATATACAAAATGCACAGTGAAAATGATATCCGTTAGTGTTCGCAGTACAAGAACAATAGTCCTCAGCGTTTTGTCCATCTGAAGGCACATCTTATCTTGATCAATGATTAAAATGTAAAAGAAGAGAGGATCTAGTGAGACGGCTAACACACAGGACATTACAAATATCATACTCCATCTGGGAAGGAATTTCCCCTGTTCATCACGAATTCCCTTTATTGGGACACATAATACCCTTGTAGTCGCTGGGTTCCGAGGTCCTGTAACAAATCTTGAAACGACATAAAAAAAGAACAAATTGCACCCATCAAAATCATGAAAAAAACATAAAAAGATCCGGTAGGGTGCTGTTTCAAAGACAATTAGAGTTTATAAGGTATATACATAAACAAGTGGATATGCATCGAGAGTTCATGAGAAGAATTAGACAGACAATTAATATGCAGAAAATTAACTGCTTGGCATTTGAAAGAGAAAGGTGAGATTGAAACACGAATGACTTAAATTGCTCCAACGAAACATATAAGTGAAGGTTGTGCATGGATCCTAATCACAAGTTACAGGCACATGATCAATGAAGTATTTTGACCAGCCAAAGACAGTAAAGATACGAGTCCAAGTGTTTGATACAAAGTTAACATTTGGAAAATTACACAAACAAATTGCAATGTAAAGAAGTACTAACCCCTCTGCCGGGTTCTCCACATCCACAGCTTCTCTTCTGTTGGCCATAACTACTCAATTCGTGTTTCTGATACACCGTGCTGATCAGTATTCCCTGCTAGCCTGACAGTACAAAGAAAATGTGAGTGATCAGAGAGAGAGAGAGAGAGAGTGTGTTTGTTTAGTTACATGGATTAATTAATGCTACCCTGAGACTAGTGGTTCAAGTTCCTTTATTATATTGATTATTGACTTGGCTGCAGGTAAAAACATTGACTTGATAAAAAAAATAAAAAAACTAATAAAAATGATTTGAAAATTTTGAATTTTAATAATAAAAACAAAATAAAAAATAAAGTTAATAGTATTAGGATTGATGTTTTAACGTAAAAATATAATTTTTTGTTAAAGTGAACAATACTGGAAACTTTTTGTTAAGGTTAAAAAAAAAAAAAAAAAAGCATTGATGAAGGTTGTTAATCTTCTTATTGACTTAGCTGTAGGTAAAAACATTGACTTGAAAAGAAAAAAAAAAGCATTTGACGAAGGTTGTTAATCTTCTTCTCTCCCAAGTCTTTCTGTAATGAACTTCTTGTTCTACCATACCAATTATGCAAGCACATGGATTGTCTGTCCTTCCCTTTTCATCCCTTTCTATTTATGTGATCATGATTAAGCCACGTCAATATTTTATATTGATTTTTTTATAAAAATAATAAGACAAAAAACTCTGAAAATATAAAATAATGACGTAGCTTAACCGTCATCTCATAATATAAGAGGGGATGAGAATGGCAGACAATTCAGGTTCATTATGCAAACCTTGCAAACCAAGACGGAACGGACGAGTTGTCAAGTGTGGAATTTAACACTAAGAAACAAATCCTAATGTCAGAAATTATTAAATTGCCATTTGATTAGACAAGTCACTGGCAGAAGAAATAAGAGACCAAGGATTGCAAGGCCCCATCCTGACTTTCAAAAAAAATAAAATTATGCATCCTTCTTTTGCTCGGAGTCCTGTTTTCCAAGTTTCAAACATACCCCGTCTCATCCAAGAAATGAAATATCGATAATATCGGCAAAATATCGTCGATACTATCGTTTTTTGAAGGTCCGATATTTTTTTAACTACAAAAATGTTTTCCTTAAAATATCGTGATATTATCAATAATATCTAAAATATCACGATATTTTCAAAATTATCAATAATATCGCAACATAATACTAAAAAATACTTAAATATGTTGAGAAAACTCAACACATACTTCAGTTGATCATAGCCCAAAGGCCGAACAAGCAATGCTTTTCTCAGCAGGGGAATGTGGGTTTTATAGGACAAATTGCTTGCTCACTGCCCTTGCATGGGCGATGTGGGACTCGCCCAATGGGAGAGAAAATCAGAATTTCGGCCGAAAATTTACACCCACTTTAAACGGCCATAACTTTGTCAAAACTCAACGAAATCAAGCAAGACAAAAACGAAAGTTGTAGCCCTCGAAGAGACGAAGAGAATGGTACCTCACACGACGTCTGAATCGTCGTGGTTTGGCCGGAAAATTCCTCGAAAGTCACTGAGGTCGCCGGAAACTGGGTAAGATTCAAATGAGTATAACTTTTTCAATACTCAACGAAATTGAGTGAAACAAAAAGGAAAGTTGTACTACGCGACGAGAAGAAGAGATTGATACCTTGCACGCCGGCTAACTCGCAGTGGTTTGGCCGGAAATTGCCTCGAAAGCCACTGAGGTCGCCCGAAACTGGGTAAGATTCAAATGAGTATAACTTTTTCAATACGCAACGAAATTGAGTGAAACAAAAAGGAAAGTTGTAGCCCTCGAAGATACAAAGAGAATGGTACCTCACATGATGTCTGACTCGTTGTGGTTTGGCCGGAAATTGCCTCGAAAGCCACTGAGGTCGCCGGAAACTGGGTAAGATTCAAATGAGTATAACTTTTTCAATACTCAACGAAATTGAGTGAAACAAAAAGGAAAGTTGTACTACTCGACGAGACGAAGAGATTGATACCTTGCACGCCGGCCAAAATTCAATTGACACACTCCTGACTTCCAAAATTCAATTCTTTTACTTTATATAAACTTGAAAAAACATAATCGGCATCCAAATTAAAGTTTAGTCTTATTCAATGTATTGATTTTCAATCATTAATTGATATACTATAATTTGAAACTTCAACGCCTAGACGCATGCTTATGTGTAAGAAATTTGAAGTGTCAAATTCGGCACATTATTCTTCATCATTTTATTCACTTCCCTTTTTTTTTTTTTTTAATATCCTAAATAAAACCTCTAAATATTGTACTAATTAATTATATATAAATGATTATGGTGTGTTTAAACTTCTTTCATTAATTACTACATATTTTCTACACTCACAATGTTTGTCAGCTCGCTATATAATCAACTTAAATCAGTTAAATCCATCATGCAATGCATTTCCTTCCAATTTTTTGTGATAAACTAATAGATAATTGACTAAATAAACATCCTACAAAGTTTCATTAAAAATTTCCAAGTTTTTTTTACAATTTCCGTGGTTTCCATGTAATTTTTATCGATATCGATATTATCCCGATATTTCCATCGATATTTCCGTGTTTTCGGACTACCGATATTTCCGATATTACCGATATTTTCTTCCTTGGTCTCATCTGATCTTACGATTAAATTTAGAGTACTTTAATGAAAACTTTTTTGGTATTGTTTATTTTAATAAAAAAAATTATTTTTATAATTTAATTCTGATACTATTTATTTTATCCTTATTATTAAAATTCAAAGTTTTCAAACTTATTTCATTAATTTTCTTTTAAATTTAATATTTTATCTATTTTCCTAAGACGAATTAATGGAATTCAAAGCCAAAGTATATCGCATTTCTCTCATGAGAAATCGATCAGTGTATTTATATAAATTAAACAACATTCGTCTTTTGAGTCGAACGAGGACAAGCACTGAACGTCGCCAAGACCGACCGCCATATCAGTTGACTTTTGAGTCGAACGAGCCTTTTACTTATGTGGTCACGGTTAAGCCACGTCAACATTTTATATTGATTTTTTTATAGAAATAATAAGACAAAAAACACTGAAAATATAAAATGTTGACCTGACTTAACCGTAATCTCATAATATAGAAGGGGATGAGAAGGGCAGACAATCCAGGTTCATTATGCAAACCTTGCAAACCGCGACGAACGGATGAGTTGTCAAGTGTGGAATTTAACACTAAAAAACTAATCCTCATATCATAAATTATTAAATTGCCATTTGATTAACAAGTCACTGGCGGAAGAATAAGAGACCAAGGATTGCATGGCCCCATCCTGACATTCAAAAAAAATTAAATTATGCATCTTTCTTTTGCTCGAAGTCCTGTTTTCCAAGTTTCAAACATACCCCGTCTCATCTTACGATTAAATTTAGAGTACTTTAATGAAAAGTTTTTTGGTATTGTTTATTTTAACAAAAAAATTTATTTTTATAACTTAATTCTGATACTATTTATTTTACTTTTTATTTTATCCTTATTGTTAAAATTCAAAATTTTCAAACTTATTTCATTAATTTTCTTTTAAATTTAATATTTTATCTATTTTCCTAAGACGAATTAATGGAATTCAAAGCCAAAGTATATCGCATTTCTCTCATGAGAAATCGTTCAATGTATTTATATAAATTAAACAACATTCGTCTTTTGAGTCGAACGAGGACAAGCACTGAACGTCGCCAAGACCGACCGCCATATCAGTTGACTTTTGAGTCGAACGAGCCTTTTATTTATGTGGTCACGGTTAAGCCACGTCAACATTTTATATTGATTTTTTTATAGAAATAATAAGACAAAAAGCAATGAAAATATAAAATGTTGACGTGATTTAGCCGTTATCTCAGAATATAGGAGGAGATGAGAATGACAGACAATCCAGATTCATTATGCAAACCTTGCAAACCGCGACGAACGAATGAGTTGTCAAGTGTGGAATTTAACACTAAAAAACTAATCCTCATGTCATAAATTATTAAATTGCCATTTGATTAACAAGTCACTGGCGGAAGAAATAAGAGACCAAGGATTGCATGGCCCCATCCTGACTTTCAAAAAAAATTAAAATTATGCATCTTTCTTTTGCTCGAAGTCCTGTTTTCCAAGTTTCAAACATACCCCGTCTCATCTTACGATTAAATTTAGAGTACTTTAATGAAAAGTTTTTTGGTATTGTTTATTTTAATAAAAAAATTTATTTTTATAATTTAATTCTGATACTATTTATTTTATTCTTATTGTTAAAATTCAAAGTTTTCAAACTTATTTCATTAATTTTCTTTTAAATTTAATATTTTATCTATTTTCCTAAGACGAATTAATGGAATTCAAAGCCAAAGTATATCTCATTTCTCTCATGAGAAATCGATCAGTGTATTTATATAAATTAAACAACATTCGTCTTTTGAGTCGAACGAGGACAAGCACTGAACGTCGCCAAGACCGACCGCAATATCAGTTGACTTTTGAGTCGAACGAGCCTTTTACTTATGTGGTCACGGTTAAGCCACGTCAACATTTTATATTGATTTTTTTATAGAAATAATAAGACAAAAAGCAATGAAAATATAAAATGTTGACGTGATTTAGCCGTGATCTCAGAATATAGGAGGAGATGAGAATGGCAGACAATCCAGATTCATTATGCAAACCTTGCAAACCGCGACGAACGAATGAGTTGTCAAGTGTGGAATTTAACACTAAAAAACTAATCCTCATGTCATAAATTATTAAATTGCCATTTGATTAACAAGTCACTGGCGGAAGAAATAAGAGACCAAGGATTGCATGGCCCCATCCTGACTTTAAAAAAAAATTAAAATTATGCATCTTTCTTTTGCTCGAAGTCCTGTTTTCCAAGTTTCAAACATACCCCGTCTCATCTTACGATTAAATTTAGAGTACTTTAAGGAAAAGTTTTTTGGTATTGTTTATTTTAATAAAAAAATTTATTTTTATAATTTAATTCTGATACTATTTATTTTATTCTTATTGTTAAAATTCAAAGTTTTCAAACTTATTTCATTAATTTTCTTTTAAATTTAATATTTTATCTATTTTCCTAAGACGAATTAATGGAATTCAAAGCCAAAGTATATCTCATTTCTCTCATGAGAAATCGTTCAGTGTATTTATATAAATTAAACAACATTCGTCTTTTGAGTCGAACGAGGACAAGCACTGACTGCTCAAACGAGGACAAGCACTGAACGTCGCCAAGACCGACCGCCATATCAGTTGACTTTTGAGTCGAACGAGCCTTTTATTTATGTGGTCACGGTTAAGCCACGTCAACATTTTATATTAATTTTTTATAGAAATAATAAGACAAAAAGCACTGAAAATATAAAATATTGACGTGACTTAACCGTGATCTCAGAATATAGGAGGGGATGAGAAGGGCAGACAATCCAGATTCATTATGCAACCCTTGCAAACCGCGACGAACGGATGAGTTGTCAAGTGTGGAATTTAACACTAAAAAACTAATCCTCATGTCATAAATTATTAAATTGCCATTTGATTAACAAGTCACTGGCGGAAGAAATAAGAGACCAAGGATTGCATGGCCCCATCCTGACTTTCAAAAAAAATAAAATTATGCATCTTTCTTTTGCTCGAAGTGTTTTCCAAGTTTCAAACATACCCCGTCTCATCTTACGATTAAATTTAGAGTACTTTAATGAAAAGTTTTTTTGTATTGTTTATTTTAACAAAAAAATTTATTTTTATAACTTAATTCTGATACTATTTATTTTACTTTTTATTTTATCCTTATTGTTAAAATTCAAAATTTTCAAACTTATTTCTTTAATTTTCTTTTAAATTTAATATTTTATCTATTTTCCTAAGACGAATTAATGGAATTCAAAGCCAAAGTATATCGCATTTCTCTCATGAGAAATCGTTCAGTGTATTTATATAAATTAAACAACATTCGTCTTTTGAGTCGAACGGGGACAAGCACTGACTGCTCAAACGAGGACAAGCAGTGAACGTCGCCAAGACCGACCGCCATATCAGTTGACTTTTGAGCTCGCTTCTTGGACTGGACGACGATGAGCACTGTTTGCTTTCGTCTTCTCACTTCATAAGTTCTGCATGTGTTTTTTAATTCCATTACTGAGATGGGTTGGGCCTCTGGTTCTCACTAAAACGAGTGGGCCCATTTAATGGGCCTTAATATACAAAATCGTAAACATATATTGTTCAATAATGGCCCGAGTTTAAAACGATCATGATGACTTTAAGAGGGCCTAGTTTCCCCCATCTCCTTTATGAAAAAAAAAATATTGTTATTAAGTGAAATGGGAGGATGTGAAACTATTACAATACTTTAAAAAATGGGGAGTCTCAAACTCTTGATGTATGTGTGAAAATACAACATCCTATCTACTGGAATACTGGACAACATACAGATTCCCCCCTAAATGTTAGAAGAATTAGGGACATAAATTTGAGTAAAGAACTTCGAGTATAAAGAGAAACATTCTTAATCACCCGAGCTGTAAATTTATTGAGCTAAGTGACTAGATTAGAATAGGCAAATTTTGTTTCACTTGTACAGTTGTACTGAGCTAGAGTTGTGTATGGAATTCTTGGCCATAAATTGAGTGTCTCTAATTTGACGTTTCTGAAGATACTATTTTCCTGCTGTCAACGGCAAGCTCTCACCATTGGTATCCCCTATTCCAGCCGGGGACGAGGACGGGCGTTGTTGCGCCTTGGTACGGAAACCACGGAAGGTAGAAAGTGCCACCTCTTCACGATTCTTAGAATAGACCAAGTCCCAATATTTTTTGTACCTGGAGACGACAGTTTCCAAGTCCTTGGCCATGAGCACAAATGCTTCTACTTTTGTCTGACTTTTGACATGTTTACTGGAGACTGGAAGTTTGGTGAATGTGTCCGATGCGCAATCGAGAAGCTCCTCCCCGTAAATTTGCCCTTTCCCGAGGGGCTCGATGTCCATTGATGAGGTACTCCCAGCTTGACTATCACTAGACGCGTAGGTCCACATTGTCCCCTCGACAATGAACAGCATGCAGTCGAGCGGATCTCCCATGCGGAAAACGAAGCTGTTCTCAATGTATGTCACTGGCTTCAGGTAGTCGCACATCAACGTCAAAACTTTTTCATTCATGTCTTTAAGCTTGTTTCCCTAAACACATGTGCGCCCAAGCAGAGACATATATTATTAGAACAATATTGGAGTGAAAATGGATGCAATTAATCGATGGAGAGAGAGAGAGAAAGAGAGAGATCAAGGGTTGAAGATCACATACTGTTTTTAGTGTATCCTTGAAAAGATGGCGTTTTACAGATCTTTTGGTTTGCCAGGGAAGAATAAGGAATGGCTTGTCAACATCAGCATCTTTGTTTTTTTTCAAAGTTTGCTCTATGCTATTCATGATTTCGTTCTTGATATTATCAGGGAATTTATTTTCGGATATCCACTTGCGTACACCTAGCTTCTTCATCTGAATTATCCGTTTTCTATCTTTTATTTTTGTAGCTTCATTCAGCATTAAATTCTGTCTCACCACAAGTAGAATTCATTAGTAAGCTTCTGTCTGCATTTAATTCTGGTTAACCAAAGAACTTAGGTATCTTATACAATTTGAATACCATTCACAAATAATTGTATGCGACAGCAGCCCTTAAAAACAAATATAATAAAACAACTACAAAGTGAGATTCGGTTCACACCAACCTGCACATTTCCAATAAGATATAAGAACAGTAGCAAGCCAATGATAGAGGTAAGAATTGCAAACAAGTTTTCCCAGACATACGTGCTTGTTGTCAGATTCGTTCCAAAATTACTGCAAAAAAGTAGTTACTTGATCAAGCAATATAAATGATATTGTGTCTGAGAAAGTTTTTATTCATTAATTTGAAAAATTGTGGGCCGTCAATGCATCTGTGCAAACCTTATATTTCGCAAGCCCCACCAGAAAGAGTAAAGGAACTTCTTTCCAAAGCTGATATGCTGTGTGTTATGATTCTTAACGGAATCGAGAAATATTCCAAAATTAAATGGTTCTGAAGCACCATTTGGAGTATCTAGCGAGCAACTCTCGTTTAGAAATGTAGTATATCTTGAAGCAGTAGGTTGACGCCAACAATAGAAAGTATTCATACATTCATCACGATATGGACTATGATTACAGGCATTGTACCAGCATGATGTCTCTCGTTGAATAGAAAAGAAATACCAAAAAGCTCCAAGTATCTATATTAAGGAAAAATTATGTAGGGCAATGCTATAAGTTTTTACATTAACCAAATCGAACACAGAAATTCATGACGAGAGTAAGTTTGAGAGTACATATAATCTGAAAAATGCAAACAAAATCAATGCCATTCCAACATTTCTAAAAAAAAAGGTTTCAACTGGCATAAGTGAATACACAATATTATAATAAAATGACAATCGAGGGGAAACTTACGTGACTGGCAAGAATGTAGAGAAAAAAATTGAATAGACCTCTAACCCATGCTCCAGCATTCTCTCGAAGTTCCTTGGACGACTGGTGAATTCGATATATCCTTGGTAGATATTGACCAAGAAGGAAGACATTCAGAATCTTTTTATGTTCCACATGAGCGCCTCTCATTTTGTAAAAAGCAACTACTATTAGCAGCTGGAGAAAAGAAATAAAAAGGGGTTTGAAATCCACTAAATACAGCTAGTTGGTTAAGAATAGTTGCAAAAAATAAAATAAAAAATAAAAAATTTAGTTTCTCTTACTTGTGGAATGGGAAGAAGAGCGAGAAAATCATTTATGATGGAGAGAGATGACCACGATAATATTCCTTTTGATTTCTGAGCCAAATTTCCTCCAATTTGCAGGGTACTTAAGGCCACAAATTCCAGGGTATTTGAGGTCACAGTTCTCGGGGTATTTGCAGCCTCATTAGCCAACTGTTTGTTCTTTTGAACTTTAAAGGCGTCGTAAATTTTATATATAAAATGCACAATGAAAATGATATCCGTGAGTGATCGCAACACAAGAACAGTAGTGCTCAGCATTTTGTCCATTTGAAGGCACTTCTTATGTTGATCAATGATTAAAATGTAAAAGAACAGAGGATCTAGTGTGATAGCGAACACAAAGGACATTACAAATATCATACTCCATACGGGAAGGAATTTCCCCTGTTCATCCCGAATTCTCTTTATTGGGACACATAATGTCGTTATAATCATTGGATTCCGATGTCCTGTAACAAATCTTAAAACGACATAAAAAAAAAACAAATTGCACCCATCAGAATCATGAAGAAACATAAAAAAGATCCAGTAGGGTGATGTTTAGGAGACAATTAGAGTTTACTAGGTGTACATTTACTAGTGTATATGCATACGAGAGTTCATGAGAAAAATTAGACCGACAATTAATATGCAGAAAATTAAATACTCAGCATTTGAGTGTAAGGTGAGATTGAAACACGAATGACTTAAATTGCTCCAACGCAACATATAAGTGAAGGTTGTGCATGGATCCTAATCACAAGTTACAGCCATATGATCAATGAAGTATTTTGACCAGCCAAATGCAGTACAGATACGAGTCCCAGTGTTTGATACGAAGTTATTATTTGAAAAATTACAGATAAAAAAAAATTGCAGTCTTAATGCAAAAGGTACTGACCCCTCTCTCTGGTTCTCCACATCTGGAGCTTCTCTTCCGTTGGCCATAACTACTCAATTCGTGTTTATGATACACCGTGATGATCAGTATTCCCTGCTAGCCTGGCAGTAAAAAAATGTGAGTGATGATCAGAGAGAGAGAGAGAGAGAGTTTAGTTACATTGAAGCTTATAGCAACGATACCTGGATTGCTAAGTTTAGAAGGCTTTCAGTTTACAAAGGTGGATCGAGTACAGAGAGAGTGCATTCGAGTGGCAGAAATAGAAGCCTGCTAGTATTTTCTGCAGCAAACAAATGTTTCATGCAAATGATGATGTTACCGATTCAGGAAGTTCCTTTCCGAAAACAAATCAATGTTCTGCCTATTAACATGCAGTTCATCCGGATTAAATAATGTTCGCTGAGACGACTTGTTCAAGTCCATTAAAAAGAATTGACTTAATCAAATAATAAGCATTGACGAAGGTTCCTAATTTTCTTCTCGACTTCTTGTTTTTCCAAACCAAATTATGCATACTTTACAAACCGCGGGAACGGAAGACTTGGTAAGTGTGATATTAACAAGTCAGATGAATTAATCAGTAGACGACACTGACCAAAAGATGACAAATATCCGTTTGTGGTTGGCATTCGGAGACCACAGATGACGAGTTGTTGGCCATGAGAGCATAGGCTTCCACTTTTGTCCGAGTCCACGTACTTATAAAGTCCATTATAAAAAGTCAAATTTCCACAAATATTTGTACTTCGTGTTAAATAATTATTATAACAACAAAGATAAATAAATTCGTGGTTGAAATGGTTAAAATAACAGCGCACGTTTAAAATCTGTTGTAATTTAGCTAAATATTACCATGAGGAAAGCCTGTTATTGCAAAAAGATTTAACAACATAGTTTTTTTTTAATTTACGACGGATTGTAATTGTTATGCTTGTAATTTAAATTTTTTATTTTTTAATCAACTAGTATAATAATAGATGCTCAAATTTCAGATCTCAAACCCTATTTACAACTTTCAGTCAGACCCCGTCAACCACCAGGTCTCATCCAATTCACTTATGTCAATGATTTTCCAACCCTAAACTACAGAGACGAAGAGCTCAATATGTTTCTCGAGATGGGGGGGGGGTGGTGGCGCGAGAAAGACAGGAGAAAAATGACGACTTTCTCCTCCTTCCTCCGAACAAGAACGCCGACGAGCTCGATGCTATCAGTGCTGATGCTCCTCTAGGTAGCACGTCGTTTGGGTTTCTTGTTTTTTGTTTAAAGTTTCAGTATTTGTTGGTTTTATTGGGTTTTTGAGGTTGGTTTTGATGGTGGGTTGTGTTTGGTTTGTGCAGAATTGACAATTGCGGAGCAGGGGGATTTCTAGAGGAGGAGGATTCTCTACCTCCTATTCTCATCCCCTTCCATCCTCTCATCTTACACATTACTTTTTGTCTTATTATCTCTATAAAAAATCAATATAAAATGTTGACGTGGCTTAACCGTACCCGTTCAAATAGGAGAGGATGGAAGGGTAGAGAGATTAGGAAGATAGAGAATCCTAGTCCATTTCTAGGAGTGTTGGGGCGGTGGCGTCGCAACGGATGAGCTGGGTGGATGAGTTGTTGAATTTAGGAGGATGTAGTCAAATTAGGATTTGATAGTATTTTAATGGACTTTAAAATCTGAATGTAGTCAATTAGATTTTAAAAGAGGATTTTAAAAGATTTTGAAACCATGGTGTAGTCAAATTAGGATTTTAAGGGATTTTAAAGAATACATCCAAATCTATGGATAGTCAATTAGGATTTTAAAAAGTCCACAAGAATCTAAGTGTAGTGAAAATATCAAAGATTTGCTAGGATTTTAATGAACTAGGGATTTTGATAGATTTGAGAGTGGGTGATATAAATACCAAACACCTTAAACAATTCAAAATCCACCCCTAGGATTTCTTTTCTTCTCCCTGGAGAGGAAGACGAACTATCTCTCAGAAAAAGAAGAGGAGGAACCATCTCTCAAGAAAAGAAGACGACATACAAAGTTCCTTTATTTCTTAAAAATATATCCACCAAATCCAAAATCTCACCACAAATTCAACCCCCACAAAATCTCCACTCCCTATTCTGCAATGTGTATATTACTTCTCTACCTTTTTTTTGTCACTATTTATTTAGTTGTGTGTTTTAACTCTGATTGGTAGCCTAGAAAATGTCGGAAACTGTGGGAAAATGGAGGGATTGGAGTATGGGATGTTGCGGGTTTGAGTAACTTGGGTGCTGAAGTGAAAAATGGTGAATTGGGTTGCGAGTTTTTCAATTTTGGAAGCTACAACAACAAAAGGATGAGCTTTAGGATTCAATAGTATTTTTGTCTTGTACTTGGAGTTGTTAGCTACTGGAGCAAAGATTTAATTTTGCATGCTTGGGTTGGGTTCGATTAGTTGGAATTTAGCTTGATCTAGATGTCATTTGAAACCATCAATGATCTATGTTTTGGTTTGTTAAAAATTTCATAAAAAAATTATAATTCAAATGACAAAAGTAAAAATATATTGTATTGGTTTGTATTTTGATATCATATATGTTTTAGATTGTGTACTAAGAAAGAAATTCATTTTATGTTGTAGAAGTCAAATAAAAATCCTAAGAAATTCATGAAAAAAGTTCATACAAATCCATAGAAATTTATAATATAAATCCATACAAATCTTCCAAAATCCATACAGAATTATAAAGTCTATTAAAATCATTTGAAATCTATCAATTAAAACAGTCCATTAAAATTCTATGAAATCCAAATTGACTACACCCTGCTTCGGGAATGAGAAATTTGATTGATTGGTGAGTAAATTATTGCCAGGTTTAAGTCTTTGATTTTTATGCTTATTTTTTGTCCTGGGGCTCATCAAAATTGCAAGTCTCTGATTGTCCCAACTTGTTGAATTGATGAAGAAATTGTTGGGTTGCTAAATTAGGTTTGTATAATGGAAGTTTAGTGTTCCTGCATAATTATGTTTGAATTATGAGTAAAAAAACAAATTGCAGAATGTAATAGAGCCAATCTAGCCAAAGACTCATGGTTCTCAAGGCTCTGAAGGAGAGAACCAAGGTAACAAAAATGTCGGGACAAATAAAAAAAATGATGCAAGCAAGAAAAGACAGGTTAGTTGTATTTGTGGTGATTATTATGCTTATATTCCTGGTTTTTTTTTTTGGGTAAAATTTGGATGGTCATTTTGTTTGGTGTGTCCTTTGAATTCTTTTAGGTGCATTCGGAGCCAGAGGCCATAACAATCGAGATGCGAGAGAGTTGGCAACAAGTGGTCAGTCATGCTATGTTATTGTTTAATTAAGCCTTTCCCATTTTATAGTACAAAAGGAATTTCTTTATGTGGGTTCCACACTTGTTATCAGGGCACTTGAAGTTACGAATTCCAACCCTTAATTGTTCTTAATCGAAAGAAAGCATGCAAGGGATGGTACAGTATAGTTTAGCCGCAATGATAATGTTTTGAAAAGCTTCAAAACACTTTTCTTATTCACAATGCCGTGTACAGTTCACAATTGGCATGTTTATTCTTAAAAAGATCTCACATCAAGATCTCCAAACCTCGATGGTTATGGTGGCAAACTCTCCTCTCTCCTAAAATTTTAGATTGGCATGTTTTAATTGTTCTTAATTACTGTAATGGAAGCCCCATGGAAAACTCTACTCTCTCCTCGCTCTCTCACACACACAGAGGAAGACATCCACATTGATCTTCATATGCTTGACAAATAACATGAGGTCTCTTTGTGTTTCTCCTTCTAGATTTTGACTATTATTTTTCATGTCACAATACTCTTCTAGTAAGAAACTCAATCTATGGCCTTGTGGTTCGAAATAAAAAAGAAGAGCCTTGAATTATGGCGATCAATTTTTTTTTTACAGGCATATTGTATTCAGTTGCATTAAGATTGCTTGCTTTTTGTGTAATTGACTTTGTGGATTTGAATCTTTCAATATATGTGCCCTGAGTGATGAGTTTTGATTTCTAAGTTTTATATTTTTCCTTATTTGTCTCATAGGTGGTTGGTGGTTCTAATTCATGAGGGTTTATAAATCAAATATCAACTACATTTACAGCCACCTGCAAATTTAAAGTGTGATTGGCTTGCAGGAGATGTGTGTATTCTTGAAGAAACAATTGCAGAGAGAAATGTTATATTTCTTGCAGTAGTACTCCAACTATCACAATAGAAAGTATTTTGCATCCCTTGGGATCTATGCTATGATTTACACAAGCCCTGGTGCCAACATGACAACTCTCTTTCAATAGAAAAAATGTACCAAAACTCTCCAAGTACCTAAATCTCTAACGGAGGAAGATTCTCTGTTCATTTTTTCTCATACACTTCCATCATCCTCCTGTTTGTGTGGTCACGATTAAACCACGTCCTTTTGTCTTATTATCTCTATAAAAAAATCAATATAAAATGTTGGCATGGCTTAACCGTGACCACACAAATAAGAGGATGATGGAAGTGTATGGGAAAAAAGGTGCAGAGAATCTGCCTCCATCTGTAACATGCAGACACAAAACCCTTGATAATCAGTCTATAATAAAAAAAATGCATCCATAATCCAACATTAGTAATTAACAAAGTATTAAAATAGAATGACAATTGAGGTGAAACTTACGTGGCTGGCAAAAATGTACAGAAAAAAGCTGTATAGACCCTTAATCCATATCCCATTAGTCATTTTCTATTCCTTGGCCGATAGGTAAATTCGATAAATCCTAGGCAAATATTGACCGAGAAGAAAAACATTCAAAGCCTTTTTGTGTTCCACAAATTCCGAGCTTTTTATTGTGTAAAACATAAATACTGTTAGATCCCACATTGCCTAGGGGAGAGGATCCTCTATGCCTTATATGTACATGCCCACCTCCTTTAGCACGAGGCCTTTTGGGAGCTCACTGGCTTCGGATTCCATCGGAACTCCGAAGTTAAGCGAGTTCGGGTGAGAGCATTATGAGGATGGGTGACCCACTAGGAAGTTCTCGTGTGAGTTCCCAGAAACAAAACCGTGAGGGCGTGGTTGGGGCCCAAAGCGGACAATATCGTGCTACGGCAGAGTCGAGCCCAGGATGTGGCAGAGCCAGTCTGGGATGTGACAATTTGGTATCAGAGCCAATCCCTGGCCGGAAGTGTGCCGACGAGGACGTCGGGCCCCTAAGGGGGGTGGATTGTTAGATCCCACATCGCCCAGGGGAGATGATCCTCTATGCCTTATATGTACATGCCCACCTCCTTAAGCACGAGGCCTTCTGAGAGCTCAATGACTTCTGATTCCATCGGAACTCCAAAGTTAAGCGAGTTAGGGCGAGAGCATTCCCAGGATGGGTGACCCACTAGGAAGTTCTCGTGTAAGTTCCCAGAAACGAAACCGTGAGGGTATGGTTGGGGCCCAAAGCGGACAATATCATGCTACGGCGGAATCGAACTCGGGATGTAGTGGAGCTCAGGTCGGGATGTGACAAATACTATTAGCACCTGCAGAAAATTAAAAGATAAAAAAGGGTTAGAACGTGGAAGTCCATGAATTTCAGCTAGCCACGAAAATGAAAACTAGAGTTTCGTTAATTTCTCTTACTTGAGGTTGAGGGAGGGGAATAAGAGCGAAAAAGTCTATTACAGAGAAGACAGATAACCATGGCGTTCTCTGAGCTATTTTCGATTTCTTATTTGAATTTCCCCTAGTTTGTCCCACTGCCGCGGAGGCTTGATTTTCAGGGTATTTCGTCTTGAATTTTTAACACGGTTGCAAATTTCACATATCAAATGCACCAGGAAAATGACATATGTTAGTGATCGCATAAGACAAGCAACAATAATCAACGTTTTGTCCATTTGAAGACACTTGTTATCCCGATCGATGATCACAACGTAAAAGAATAAGGGATCCAGAGAGACCGCAAATACTCATGATATCACAAATATTCTGTTCCATATTGGAACGTAAGGCCCCTGTTGCCCGTTACAAATCTCGTTTATCAAGGTAAGGCCTCTGCTGCACTTTGATTTCGAACGTTCTCCATTCTTTCTGGGAAACACGCAACAAACAACAAAAACTCATACGTGTTCCCTCTAAACCCTAATATGAGCCTCTCGGACTAACAAATTAAACAAGATAAAATCAGATATATGGTTCTAATAGCAGCTATTAGGGATATTTCAGACATTCTTCGCTAAAACAAGTATCCGCCCTTGCATAACGTAAAATAATCTCTATTAATTAATGAAATTCTCTTTGTCAACCAAAAGAGGATGAAAAAACCACTTAGTCTTCTATCACACAAAAAAAATAATGGGCAATAATGTAATTTCATATGTCCAAATTTTACTGTTTTTTATTGAAGTCTCACCTACCGGTGATGTTAAAATACCTCTAATATTAAAAAAAAAAACTAAAAACAAAAACCTCTCACTCTCCCCCACGTTCTCTCTCTCTCCCCCTCTCCTTCTCATTTTCTAAAAAAATGTGTTTATACACACAAAATGTGTAGGCAAATGCTATTAATGAATAATAATAATACAATACTGATATGTATTTAATATAACCATTATCTGACGGTCAAATATAATATCCATGTGATCAGTTGGAGACCACCAACCATCATGTGGTGGCCAATGGTAGGGGCGAATTTTAGGCCCTTATCACACAGCTCGTCTTGGGTTAGATTCCTGGCGCTAGTGAATCACACAATGACGGCCAGAAAATGTTGAAATGCTTCTGTGAGTTTTCTTAACTCCTCAAAATGTGGACTGTTGTGGCTTAGCCACCAAGTGGTCCCCTTTTTAAGGGAAAAAAACAAGATTAGTTGGAGATCACCACAAGAAATCTGAATGATCATGAACTAACGCTAAAGCGTTTTGTTTTTTTGTCTTGTCTTCCTTCTTGTCATTTTTGCTAAGTTGTTTATCAGTCTTTGTGGATTTGACCCTTGCTTGTCTCTATACTATTTTTTACAACTTGTGTGCTTGCAAGGATAAAATTTATGTAAATTGGTTAGCCTAATTAGGTTGTCTAATTTATCCAACAACTTTGTTGCGTCGTTGCCAGAGACTGCACTTAAACAACTTTGTAATTCATTTTAGTTTTGCTTAGTTTAATTTGTTTTTCAGTTGTATGTATTTTAACCCATTAAAGCAGCCCATCGACTTTGATCACCTATGTAGGGTAGTTCAAACAGTTTTTGGACTCCTACCAAGATATTAGTTTCTCTTACTTGTGGGATGGGAAGAAGAGCGAGAAAATCATTTATGATGGAGAGAGACCACGACAATATTTTTTTTGATTTCCGATCCAAATTTCCTCCAGTTTGCAGGGTACTTGAGGCCACAAGTTGCAGGGTATTTGCGGCCTCATTAGCCGTCAACTGTTTGTTCTTTTGAACTATAAAGGCGTCGTAAATTTTATATATAAAATGCACAGCGAAAATGATATCTGTGAGTGATCGCAACACAAGAACAGTAGTGCTCAACGTTTTGTCCATTTGAATGCACTTCTTATCTTGATCAATGATTAAAATGTAAAAGAAAAAAGGATCAAGTGTGACGGCAAACACACAGGACATTACAAATATCATACTCCATACGGTAAGGAATTTCCCCTGTTCATCACGAATTCCCTTTATTGGGGAATATGATGCCGTTATAATCACTCGATTCCGATGTCCTGTAACAAATCTTGAAACGACATAAAAAAGAACAAATTGCACCCATCAAAATCATGAAGAAACATAAAAAGATCCAGTAGGGTGATGTTTCGGAGACAATTAGAGTTTACTAGGTATACATTTACTAGTGGATATGCATACGAGAGTTCATGAGAAAAATTAGACAGACAATTAATAGGTAGAAAATTAAATACTCAGCATTTGAGTGTAAGGTGAGATTGAAACACGAATGACTTAAATTGCTCCAACGCAACATATAAGTGAAGGTTGTGCATGGATCCTAATCACAAGTTACAGCCATATGATCAATGAAGTATTTTGACCAGCCAAATCCAGTACAGATACGAGTCCCAGTGTTTGATACAAATTATTTGAAAAATTACTGATAAAAAAATTGCAGTCTTAATGTAAAAAGGTACCAACCCCTCTCCCTGTTTCTCCACATCTGGAGCTTCTCTTCCATTGGCCATAACTACTCAATTCGTGTTTATGATACACCGTGATGATCAGTATTCCCTGCTAGCCTGGCAGTAAAAAAAATGTGAGTGATTAGAGAGAGAGAGAGTTTAGTTAGATGGAATCTTATAGCAACGATACCTGGATTGCTAAGTTTAGGAGGCTTTCAGTTTACAAGGTGGATCGAGTAGAGAGAGAGCGCATTCGAGTGGCAGAAATCGAAGCCTGCTAGCACTACTACAAAAGGGTGTTATAGTGTCGGTGGGTGGTGTCGCTTTAATCTAACATAGTGGCGGATTAGGCAGTTGCGACACTAACTGAACATGACGTCGGATTTATTGTCGCTTATAAGCGTCATAAAATGTTTATGTCGCTTTTAAACCGACGTAAGCATACATTTTAATAATTTTTAAATACTAGTGTCGCTTTTAAGCGACATAAATTATTTTTTAAATACTGGTGTCGCTTTTAAACCGACGTAAACATACATTTTAATAATTTTTAATTACTAGTGTCGCTTTTAAGCGACATAAAGTATTTTTTAAATACTGGTGTCGCTTTTAAGCAACATAAATTATATATATATATATATATATATATATATATTAAATTAAATTTTATATCCCTAAAAACTATAATAATTATATATATATATATATATATTAAATTAAATTTTAAAAAATTGGTGATCATTGGATTGGCTTAAATATACATACGATTCAATTTCTTAAGTGTTATACATACAAAATAAATAAATTTAAATCTACTTAATATATATATATATATACACACACCATTGAACTTGATTGGATACGAATTCTATGAAACTAATTTTGACAGTTATAAACGAAAAATCACGATTTAACGGTTATTTTAACTTCGATTTTGATGATTTTTTACAGCTACACTCCTTGACCCTATATCAATACAATGAATGAATTCGATCTTCAATTTAAAATATTTACACGAGTGGATACCACAAAATCTTATGTTATACTTAATGAAAGTATAAATAAACTTTAAGTGTTAGTCAATCTATTGTTTTGATGGGATACGAATTCTCCGAAACTAATTTCAACGATCCCAACCGTCAAACTTGTTTGTATATGCTTCGAGATCACATCAGCAAAAAATCACAAAAAACAAACATTCAAAGATCAAGTAACGGGACAAAGCTTTTCGACGGTTATAAACGAAAAATCACGATTTAACGGTTATTTTAACTCCGATTTTGATGATTTTTTACAGCTACACTCCTTGATCCTATATGAATACAATGAATGAATTCGATCTTCAATTTAAAATATTTACACAAGTGGATACCACAAAATCTTATGTTATACTTAATGAAAGTATAAATAAACTAAGTGTTAGTCAATCTATTGTTTTGATGGGATACGAATTCTCCGAAACAAATTTCAATGATCCCAACCGTCAAACTTGTTTGTATATGCTTCGAGATCACATCAGCAAAAAATCACAAAAAACAAACATTCAGAGATCAAGTAACGGGACAAAGCTTTTCGACGGTTATAAACGAAAAATCACGATTTAACGGTTATTTTAACTCCGATTTTGATGATTTTTTACAGCTACACTCCTTGACCCTATATTAATACAATGAATGAATTCGATCTTCAATTTAAAATATTTACACAAGTGGATACCACAAAATCTTATGTTATACTTAATGAAAGTATAAATAAACTCTAAGTGTTAGTCAATCTATTGTTTTGATGGGATACGAATTCTCCGAAACAAATTTCAACGATCCCAACCGTCAAACTTGTTTGTATATGCTTCGAGATTACATCAGCAAAAAATCACAAAAAACAAACATTCAGAGATCAAGTAACGGGACAAAACTTTTCGACGGTTATAAACAAAAAATCACGATTTAACGGTTATTTTAACTCCGATTTTGATGATTTTTTACAGCTACACTCCTTGACCCTATATGAATACAATGAATGAATTCGATCTTCAATTTAAAATATTTACACAAGTGGATACCACAAAATCTTATGTTATACTTAATGAAAATATAAATAAACTCTAAGTGTTAGTCAATCTATTGTTTTGATGGGATACGAATTCTCCGAAACAAATTTCAACGATCCCAACCGTCAAACTTGTTTGTATATGCTTCGAGATCACATCAGTAAAAAATCACAAAAAACAAACATTCAGAGATCAAGTAACGGGACAAAGCTTTTCGACGGTTATAAACGAAAAATCACGATTTAACGGTTATTTTAACTCCGATTTTGATGTTTTTTTACAGCTACACTCCTTGACCCTATATGAATACAATGAATGAATTCGATCTTCAATTTAAAATATTTACACAAGTGGATACCACAAAATCTTATGTTATACTTAATGAAAGTATAAATAAACTCTAAGTGTTAGTCAATCTATTGTTTTGATGGGATACGAATTCTCCGAAACAAATTTCAACGATCCCAACCGTCAAACTTGTTTGTATATGCTTCGAGATCACATCAGCAAAAAATCACAAAAAACAAACATTCAGAGATCAAGTAACGGGACAAAGCTTTTCGACGGTTATAACCGAAAAATCACGATTTAACGGTTATTTTAACTCCGATTTGGATGATTTTTTACAGCTACACTCCTTGACCTTATATGAATACATTAAATGAACTCAATCTCAATTTAAAATATTTGTAATAGATTAGTAGTGTATGAATTTTCTTTTATTAGTCTCTTATTTTCGAGTGTAGATGTAGTACTTAAACGACAAATGCGTTTTAACAATCACATTATTTATTTATTGTTTTGCATTTTAATTATAACATGTTTATAGTTATTCTGTCAATTTTTATTTTCATACTTATTACAGATGATTGAATTCTTGGATGATCGAATTCTTGATAATGAAATTTTTTAACTATAACATGTTTATAGTTATTATGCCATACCTAACTTGGATGATCCAATTCTTGATAATGAAAATTTCCATACAAGGGTTGGCGTGGAAGAGACTCTTTTTCTTGAATCACTACCGTTACCTACCGAGTTCGTTAATCATGCCAATGCCGACGACGAGCTAACAGATGATGATAGGGAATAAATATATTAATTATTTTATATATTAATTAGACGATGTTTCAATTCGTGTATGTAAATATCTTATCATAAAATTATATTTCTGTTTTTTATTAAGAATTATATATAAGTTATATTTTATTTATTAAAATATTATATAAGATAAAATAACTGATTATATTTTAACTTTGGTTTAAATTTGGGCGGGAATTTTCCCAGTTTGTTTTGCACGGGGAAATGGGTTGGAGGAGCTCTTGCAGACTGTGTCAGAGTTGGCGTCGATTTTAACCGATGCAAACTTTCATTATTTCGACACAAAGATTTCTTATTTCGACGCTACACAAATCTATCAAGCTAACGTCGGTTTTATCCAACGCAACCCTGTCAATCAAAAATATGTCAGACCTTTCAGTCAAAAGCGTGTCAGGCTGCGTGTAGTCAGAACTAGTGTCGGTTTGAACCGACGCAAAGTCATCATATTTCGACGCAAAGTCATTTTTTATCAATTTGTTAGACATTGCGTCAGTTTTGACCGACATAAGGTTTTCATATTTCAACACAACCTGTAGCTACTGTCGGTATTAACCGACGCTATGTTTATCAGTATTTAAGCCTCGTCTTTCCCAGGACTTGTGCGCTTTCATCTCTCTTATATTTCTCCTCTGGTTTACTCCCTCTCCTTCTCCCATTTCAGCCTTACTCTTTCCTCCATTTCAGCCATACCCTTTCTCATTCCACTAACTTTTGCTATGGATAATTCTAGTGAAGATCAATGTTCTGAGGAACTTCATTTGGAAGAGGAGGTGTTCGAAGCTGGTTCTTTTTTTACTTATTATTAATTTCAGTTTTTGTTTAGTGTTTAAACATATATTATTCTTAAATTGAACTTTTACATTTGTTTCCTGTTTTTTAGTTGTTGTTTTTTTTGTATTAATAAGGTATATCTCAGCAGAGGTGCGCAGCCACCCTCCTCCTGAAGTGAATCCTACAGAGTGGGCTGAGTTGGTGGAATACTGGGATGGAGAAAAAGCAAAGGTAATCGTTACATGTTTATTTCGTTATGACTTTAAATTTGTCTAATAAATTTATGTTTTTGTTCAGGAGTTTGCTGAAAAAGTAAGATTAATCGGCAATTTAAAACAATGAACCATACTACCGGCACAAGATCTTTTGCAAGAGGGGCAAGAATTTGAATGTATTGTCCATTTTGAAGAATTGTATCTAATTTTAAATAAATGTGGTGGATGAGTTTTTGTAAATTATATGGAATGTTAGATGTAAAACATTTGTATATTATGGCACTATTTTTCTTTTGAATTATTTTTATTATTGTTTGTTTTGGCCTATAATTGAAATTTATTATTTTGATTATATAATTTTTTTGAGTTATAATTATTTGAGAACGAATACAGAAACAAATTTCGATTTTTTTTTATTATTATTATCAAAGGTGGTGTCGCTTTAAACCGTCACTAGTTTGCATATTTTATTTATTTAATTGTTATCTAACGTCGCTTTAAACCGACGTTAAAATCAGCGTCGCTTTAAACCGACGCTGCTTAGTGGCGGATTAAGCAACAAACCGACACTGAAGCCCTTTAGTGACGGTAGCAATGGCGTCGCTATTCTAATCCGACATTGCAGTGTTTTATGTCGGATTTTTGCCAAATTTCCGACAGAAATCAGGTTTCTTGTCGGTTTTTGGTCCGCCGGTGATAACCTATATTGTAGTAGTGTAGTATTTTCTGTAGCAAACAAATGTTTCATGCAAATGCTGATGTTACCGATCCAGGAAATTCCTTTCCGAAAACAAATCAATGGTATGCCTATTAATATGCATTTCATCCGGATTAATTAATGTTTCGTTGAGACTAGTTGTTCAAGTCCATTAAAAAAAATTGACATAATAAAAAAAAAAGCATTGACGAAGGTTCCTAATTTTCTTCTCTCCCAAATCTTTTTGTAATTTACTTCTTGTTTTACCAAACCAAATTATGCAAGCTTTACAAACCGCGGGAACGGAAGAGTTGGTAAATGTGAACTTAACAAGTCAGATGAATTAATCAGTAGACGACTCTGACCAAGAGACGGCAAATATAATATGTTAATTTAAGTCCGTGTGTAGTTGACGAGTCGTTGGCCATGAGAGCATAGGCTTCCACTTTTGTCCGAGTTTGGGTGGAAACTGGAACTTGCATCGAAACTGGTAGTGAAGCACAAATGAGAAGCTCCTCCCAATAAACTGACCATTCCCAAGGCGGCTGGCGGTTAATATTGCCGGAAAAGTACCAGTAGACGAATAGGTCCACATTGTCCCCTCAATAATCAAGAGCATGCAATCGAGTGGATCTCCTAACTATTCGAAAAACCACGCTATTCTATTTTTTTTCTTGTACATCACTGGCTTCAGATGGTCGCATCTTTTCCAACACACTTGTATTGACCTTTTCAAACATATATATTGTTAAAAGTTTCAGAGACGGTGAGTTACACACTACCAATTAACATCACGGTTCATGCCGAAAAGGTACGAAGTTGGACTAATTTGACATACACATAGGTATAGGGTTTGTATTAAAAAGACCTTGATGCAATTAGTAGTAGAATTATTAATATAAGAAAGACCTAACGTCGTGAGGGTCTTCGATCTGGGACCGTATGCTTCAACATATATTAGTTCACTGATATGTACATATAATATTAAACATAGTAGAAAATTGACTTATTTACTGATTTCCCAAATCGTAACTCTAGACATTTTAATTTTCAAAAGATAAAAAAAGAAATATATAACAGTGACATAATATTCATTTAGTTCACACTTAGAACCTCTACACAGCCAATGAGAACAACATATAGAGCATCAAGGAGCATATTATATGGATGGATTTAGCTCGTATTTGCTGTACTCCAAGTCATCAACATATGATAAATTAATCAGAACGATAACAATAATTAAGTATTTGTTTAATTATTGATATTCTGAAGGATTTGTTTAATAAAGTCAACCCTCGCCAACTTGCGTAAATTTATGTTTGCATGGGAACCGGATCCTCTTCGTATCAGCTCTCTAAGGATTCGGAGGACCGCATCATCCTGGCCATTGGTTTAAAATCATGCAGCCAGGATTTAAATTTACTTTTTAAAACTTGAAGCAAAACCAAGGTTCATGCACCTCTGGTTCTTCCTCCTCCTCTCTCTCCCCATATCTCAGATCCCCGCATCTGACATAGCACAAACTTGAGCTCTTCCATGTCAAAATTTTACTGATTAAATACTGAATCAACACTAACTGTGGCCAGGCCGGATTCTTTCTATTTTTTTGGTCGAAATTCCGGGTTCGAGAAGAGGAGATGGAAGTGTTTTCAGCCATGGAGTGGAACACTTGAGGAACCACTGCGGCGGCCGGAACGCAGTGGTGTTGCTTGGGACGGAGTGACCATTCTATTCGAGAGAGAGGACTAGGAAAGGAGCAGGCTTGAAGTGGCAGGGAAAATAGGCATCCACGACTGAAGATGCTCACGAGTTTTATCAACGGCCACAATGATGTGGTCCGCAGGGTCCCCAGAGAAAGATCCGGTGTGTGCATCCGTTTGCATGTACAGAGATTCGACTTGGTCGACTAAAAAAAAAAAGAGATTAGAATTTGAGTGCAAAAAGAATGACATATTGCTGATTTTGTCCAATAATATTTTAACACATGTTTTATTGTTTAAAAAAATAATGAACATGTTATTTAATTTATTTTGAACTCCAAAAAACAAAGAACACATGGTATTTTTTGAACGGGCTAAATAAAAAATTGAGTATATATAGAATACTCGCTACTGATTAACTACGTATTATCTTGAGCTAATTCCTTCATTTAGGGTATAGGTTGGCTGCGTATTTTGTTGAGTAAAAACTAGAGTACACAACTCTAACACAAGTGTTGGAGAGACAACACAAGTAAATCAATTACTTGTATTACACACATAAAATATTACAACACACAAACTCTCAAGGACACTCTTTAGAAGCTATGACACTCACTCTTTCTAGAGACACAACCACTCACACTTTTCACAAGACTACTCACTTACAAGGCTTCTCACTCACTTACTTAGCTATCTCTTCTTGGCTAGTTTCTTACTTGATTACATTACTTGCATTACATCATTACATATTTATAGACTTGCTAAACCGACTTACTAACGGTGGAATGGACTCATTTCATCCTAGCCATCGTTCTAGACTTTTCTACAAACAGCCCACTGACATGGGCTTTGCATGACAACCTCACAATTGTACAAATAACTAGATCTTTCTAGCTAGTGATCCACCGACATATCCATGCGAGAAGTTTCTAGCATTTGTATGGATCATACTTTAGCCTCTCATCATGGGCTGGATATCATCTTGGGCCAAGGCAAGATTAATTTTCAATCTTCAACACAAACACCAAATGGGCTGGTGTTGATATTCCTCCTTGATGACCTTTTTCCTTGTCACCATTTCTTTTAGATCCACCATCATCACGCTGCTTAAAGCTGCCTTTACTTTTGGTGTAGAGCGATTCATCCTCACCTCTTAACGAGACCCCTCCCATTTGCTTTGCCAAAGCTTCTTAATATGCAAGCAAATTCTCAAACTCAACAAGTGATGGTTGGGTCGTCCATCCTTGTACATCGATGACGGTGCCTTGAAATTCGGGTCTCAATCCATGGATAATTATTCTTTGTATCCTGGAATCTGCAGTTTTAGCATCAGGATCTAGTTCAGAAATTTCACGGCAAATAGAATTTACCTTGCGGAAATATTCGGCAATCGTCATGTCTCGTTGGGCCACCGATAACAACTCGTTCTCGAGAAGTTGCAGTCTTGCAACTTTCCTATTTGAAAAGAGTGTGGCGAAGATATCCCACGCTTGTTTTGGTTTATCGGCCTTCCATATGTATTCCAACATGTCATCTTCAACTGTGGTTTTTAAGGCAAACATGGCCTTACCTTCTTTGATATTCTTCTCCCTCGAAGGCTGCTCCTGTGAATCCGTAGCCTGCTGCGTACCTTCATTAGGGCCGACGACATCCCAAAGATCTTGGCCTTGTAGGTAAGACTTCATACACGTCACCCATGTGTTGTAATTTTTGTTGTTCAACTTTTTGATTCCTCCAAAAACTTGAAGATCTCACATTGTGTCTGCAGAACTTCGATAAGCCGAACAAGATTAGTCAACAATCTTGCGAAGTACTAAACTTCTCATGATTCTCGAAAGCTTCACTAGAGACGGTCCCTGATCGTACCACTCTTATACCAATTGTTGAGTAAAAACTAGAGTACACAACTGTAACACAAATGTTGGAGAGATAACACAAGTACACAAATTACTTGTATTACACACAAAATATTACAACACACAAACTCTCAAGGACACTCTTTAGAAGCTATGACACTCACTCTTTCTAGAGACACACTCTAGACCACTCACACTCTTCCCAAGACTACTCACTTACAAGACTTCTTACTCTTTTACTTAGCTCTCTCTTCTTGGCTACTTTCTTCTTACTTGATTACATTACTTGCATTACACCATTACATATTTATAGGCTTGCTATACCGACTTACTAAGTCGGTGGAATGGACTCATTTCATCCTAGCCATCGTTCTAGACTTTTCTACAAACAGCCCACCGACTTGGACTTTGCATGACAACCTCACAATTGTACAAATATCTAGATCTTTCTAGCTAGTGATCCACCGACATATCCATGCAATAAGTTTCTAGCATTTTCATGGATCATACTTTCTAGAGACACACTCTAGACCACTCACACTCTTCACAAGACTACTCACTCTCTTACTTAGCTTTCTCTTCTTCGCTACTTTCTTCTTACTTGATTACATCATCCTAGCCATCGTTCTAGACTTTTCTACAAACAGCCTACCGACATGGACTTTGCATGACAACCTCACAATTGTACAAATATCTAGATCTTTCTAGCTAGTGATCCACGACATATCCATGCAATAAATTTCTAGCATTTGCATGGATCATACTTTCTAGAGACACACTTTAGAACACTCACACTCCTCACAAGACTACTCACTCTCTTACTTAGCTCTCTCTTCTTGGCTACTTTCTTCTTACTTGATTACATCATCCTAGCCATCGTTCTAGACTTTTCTACAAACAGCCCACCGACATGGACTTTGCATGACAACCTCACAATTGTACAAATATCTAGATCTTTCTAGCTAGTGGTCCACCAACATATCCATGCAAGAAGTTTCTAGCATTTGCGTGGATCATACTTTAGCCTATCATCATGGGCCGGATATCATCTTGGGCCAAGGCAAAATTACACTTCAACACAAACACCAATTGGGCTGGTGTTGATCTTCAACATATTTTGTTTTTCTCCCTCATCATGAGGGCTTGAGATTTGATAAACCCCCTAATAGTTTAAATTCATGATTCTGGTGGGTGCAATTTGTTCTTTTTTATGTTGTTTCAAGATCTGTTACAGGACCTCGGAACCTATTCGAGTGGCTAAGTTTAGGAGGATTTTAGTTTACAAGGTGGATCGAGTAGAGAGAGAGCGCATTCGAGTGGCAGAAACGGAAGCCTGCTAGCATTTTCTGCAGCAAACAAATTTTCATGCAAATGATGATGTTATATATCGATCAATGAAAGTCATTTTCGAAAACAAATCAAAAGTTCTACCTATTATAATATGCAGTTAATCTGGATTAATTAATGCTTCATTGAGACTAGTTGTTCAAGTTCCTTAATTATGTTGACTTACCTGCAGGTAAAAACATTACAACAACAACAAAAAAGCCTTTTCCCACTAAGTGGGGTCGGCTTTATATGAATCCTAAAACGCCATTGCGTTCGGTTTTGTGTCATGTCCTCCGTTAGATCCAAGTACTCTAGGTCTTTTCTTAGGGTCTCTTCCAAAGTGTTCCTAGGTCTTCCTCTACCCCTTCGGCCCTGAACCTCTGTCCCGTAGTCACATCTTCGAACCGGAGCTTCAGTAGACCTTCTTTGCACATGTTCAAACCACCGTAACCGATTTTCTCTCATCTTTCCTTCAATTTCGGCTACTCCTACTTTACCTCGGATATCCTCATTCCTAATCTTATCCTTTCTCGTGTGTCCACACATCCAACAAAGCATCCTCATCTCCGCTACACCCATTTTGTGTACGTGTTGATGCTTCACCGCCCAACATTCTGTGCCATACAGGGTCTCCATCTAATTCTCCGTTCTTTTGCAAGATAGATCATAGGAAGCGAAAACGGTCGCTCTTTGGTATTTCCGTGTCTCCGATCCTCACCCTTAACTCATTTTGGCCTTCATTTGCACTGAACTTGCACTCCATATATTATGTCTTTGATCAGCTTAAGCGAAGACCTATAGATTCCAACACTTCTCTCCAAATGTTAAGCTTCGCATTTACCCCTTCCTGAGTTTCATCTATCAACACTATATCGTCTGCGAAGGCATACACCAAGGAATATCATCTTGAATATGTCATGTTAACTCATCCATTATCAATGCAAAAAGGTAAGGACTTAAGGATTGTTGATGCACAAAATCAGTGAGGACTTTGGTACAACAGAAAGTATTTAAGTTTGTGACCTCCGCTAGATTGCTCTGGTCATTAGTGTGGATAAGTGAAGGAAAAATTTTGTCCTAGCTAAGAACATGTATGAACATTTGAATACATATGCTAACAATTAACTCTTTAAAGTAGGCATGCATCCAAAAACAATTCATGAAACCCATGACTTTCAAAGCCTAGTATATGGTGAACCAAAAGACTCTTTAACAACATTAAAGATAATTAAGAATTTAGAGATTCTTTACCCTTGAAGCTCATCCTTGATTACACAAGGGATTCACCCAAGTGGAGGGCCTTCAAGTCACCTCCTTGCTCATTGGATCTTCCTTGTGATTTTCCTCCTTTTAGTGCTCCTTTGCTTCTTTGAGGATTTGAGGATTAGTTCTCCAAAACACCAAAAGTTTGATGTCTCTATGTCTCTTCACCAAGGATGTAATTTGTGAGGATGAAAATGGATCACTTAGGGAAGTAAATTTGCTAGATAACTTTCCCCAAGTAGCTTAGAAAACCCTAATTGAAAAACAAAGCTATAAAGATGAATTTATACTTCATTTCTTAGGTGAGTGGCAAACTTGCAATTAAGCAAACTTGCATACCCTCACCCTAAATGGCCATATATTGTTATTGGGCTTATTGCCCATTTTGTTTTAGTTGCTTCACATATATCCTTATTTGGTGTGCGATCCATTAGGTTCCAATTAGCGAGGCAGTGGGCGATGTTACTCTTAACTATCGATTGTGAATTGAAACCACATTTCAATTCTCCATTTTTGATGATTAGTGTTTGCTAATCAATAGGGCTTCCACAAACCATGAGTGACACCTAGCAGTATGTCATGGTTACCCAAGCTAAGTAGAATTGGTTGGAGAACCTATCCAGTTACAATTACAATGCAATACGGTCATTCTCTAATACAATACTCTTAACCACATTGTTTTAAGTGATAGTTTGTTTCATGTCTACTATCCAATGTGATACTTTCTTATATGATTCCCTTGAATATGATTTGGAACATCTTCCTTAGTCATATTCATTTGCTTTGGCCAAAGACTTTAGAATCATATTTTAGAGTATACTCCTTCCACCATGGAAGGTTAGAGATCCCTTGTTGTGCATTCATATGCCTACATGACTAGATCACATGACCCCAACAATACCGTGGACAATCCGAGGGAATGCCTTTGTCATGATCAAAGATCAAGGACCTAACCATTAGACATCTATGATGCCTCAGGTCTAAGGACTACTTTGCATATTGTAACCTTAGAGTTCGTACATGACATGTATGTTTGAACTCTCATTAATCGCAGTTCAGTGTACTCGATTACTCTTTCGAGCACCTATGTGTTTGTCTTAGTGTCCAACACCAAATGACTTGAGACTAGTTCATACTCACGTTTGAGTCAACATAACACATACTAACCTTAGCGGATTGTCAATGCCCAATTGGCAATCCTATGGCTAGGAACGTTTTAGGAATGAACATAAGAGAAATGTCTCCTTAATCTAACTCATTAGATCATTTATCTCTTATGTCAAATACATCCCTTGGATTCTCTTATTGATTAAACACATGATTCAATAAATAGTGATTAACAATAAGTATTGCCCTTCCGTTAAACATATAAAAGTTTAACATATTAAGTATTCCAAAAAGCTATTACATCAAATGAGTGGCTTTGTGGGCATACTTCCAACAATCTCCCACTTGCACTCAAAGCCATCCTCCCATGTATCTAATACCCATCTTATCCATATGACGATCAAGCTGGATTTGAGTCATTGGCTTTGTCAGTGGATCTGCTACGTTATCGGCTGAAGCAACTTTGAGGATGTTGACTTTCCCCTCGGCAGCATATCATCTAATGATATTAAAGCGCCTATCAAAATGCTTGTTCTTTTGATGAGCCCTGGGTTCCTTGGCTTGAGCTATCGCCCCACTATTATCACAGTACAAAGTTACTGGTGATGTGATGGTTGGAACCACTCCAAGTTCAGTAATGAACTTTTTCATCCAGAACGCTTCTTTGCCGGCTTCAGCTGTAGCGACATATTCAGCCTCTGTCGTGGAATCAGCAATTACACTTTGTTTCTTGCTTTTCCAACTGACAGCCCCACCATTCAGAGTGAATACATATCCGGAGTTGGAACTTCTATCATCGACGTCAGATTGGAAATCTACGTCTGTATAAGCTTCCACTCGCAACTCTGATGCTCCTCCATAAACGAGGAACATGTCCTTAGTTCTTCTTAAGTACTTAAGGACCATCTTGACAGCTGCCCAGTGTTCTGATCCTGGGTTAGATTGATATCGACTAGTAATGCTCACAGCATACGCGATATCAGGCCTTGTGCATATCATGGCATACATGAGACTCCCTATGGCGGAAGCATAAGGAATTTCATTCATTTAGCCGTATCTCTTCAGGAGTCTTAGGTCCCATGGACTTAGAAAGGTGAATTCCATGTCTCACAGGAAGAAAACCTTTCTTAGATTGTTCCATCTGGAACCTACTTAGCACCTTATCAATGTACATCGATTGGGATAATCCAATTAATTTTCTGGATCTATCACGATAGAGCTTTATCCCAAGTACATAAGATGCATCTCCTAAATCTTTCATGTGGAAGGTTTTAGACAACCACACTTTTACAGAAGAAAGTACTGCAGTGTCATTCCCGAATAGTAATATGCCATCTACATATAACACTAGGAATACAACTGCATCCCCAACGACTTTTTGATAAACACAATTGTCGTCTTCGTTTTGAGTAAAACCAAACGTTTTGATTTCAGTGTCGAAACGAATGTTCTAGCTCCTGGAGGCTTGCTTAAGTCCATAAATGGACCTTTGAAGCTTGCATACCTTAGTCTCTTCAGACTCGGACACGAAACCTTCGGGTTGAGTCATATAGAGCTCTTCCTGTAGGTAGCCGTTCAGAAAAGCTGTCTTCACGTCCATTTGCCAGATTTCATAATCATGGTACGCATCTATAGCAAGCAAAATCCGAATCGGATTTCATGGCCTCTTGCCATCTCTTTGAATCAATGTCGGACATTGCTTCAGTGTAGTTCCTAGGGTCCTCCTTTGTTTCATTGTCACCTAGAAGGTACAATTCATCAAAGTCATTATTTAAGCCAAACCTCATAGGTGGCTTACTAACCCGTTCAGATCTACGTGGAGCTAGGGGTTCAGGAACAGGGTTGTCAATATGTCGAGTGCTTGTTTGTGGTTCATTATTAATCTCATTAATTTCCATCTGTTTGCTTATAGTTCCTTTGAGAACAAATTCTTCATCTAGAAACTTAGCAGTTCTGGCGACAAAGACTTTCTGGTCGTCAGGATGGTAGAACTCATATCCCATAGTTTCTTTAGGATATCCCACAAAATAGCATCTTACTGATCTCGCTTCAAGCTTAGTAGCCTCAAGCTTCTTGACATATGCTTCACAACCCCAAATCTTAATATGATTAAGACTTTGCTTTCTTCCATGCCATATCTCATAGGGTGTTTGTGAAACTGATTTGGAAGGTACTCTATTAAGCAAGTAAGCTGCTGTATATAGAGCGTATCCCCAGAATGTTACTGGTAGATCAGCGGAACTCATCATAGAACGAACCATGTTCATCAAGGTTCGATTTCTCCTTTCAGAAACTCCATTAAGTTGTGGAGTTCCCGGTGGAGTCCACTGTGATATTATTCCACACTCTTTGAGATAATCTAGGAACTCATTACTCAGATATTCACCCCCTCGATCCGATCTTAGGATTTTTATCTGTTTCCCAGTTTGCTTCTCAACTTCATTCTTGAATTCTTTGAACCTTTCAAAGGATTCTGACTTGTACTTCATAAGATATACATAGCCAAACCGAGAGTGATCGTCGGTGAATGTGATATAGTATGAGAAGCCTTCTCTCGACGTAGTAGACATAGGTCCACATACGTCAGTGTGGATTAACCCTAGAATTTCAGTGGCACGCTCTCCTTTTCCAGTAAATGGAGATTTGGTCATCTTCCCTTTCAAGCAACATTCACAAGTACCCATCCGGTCATTACCTAATGGGCGGAAATATCCGTCTTTCGACATCTTGCGAATCTTATCAAGGTTCACATGTCCAAGTTTAAGATGCCACATCTTTTCTTGGTTAACTTCTTCTCTAGCCCTTTTGGGTTTTGAGGTATTCCCGCTTTCAATACAGTGCATCTCACTATTCGTCTCTAGGTGAAAAAGTCCCTCTATCATATTACCATGAGAGATAATACGACCGTTCAAGTATAAAGTGCAACTCATTTTGTCAAACAACACTGAGTGCCCATCTCGTAAAAGCTTAGAGATGGAAATCAAATTCTTTATACATGAAGGAAAATATAAACAATTTTTAAGTTCCAGGACTTCCCCAGAGGGTAGGTTAAGCATATAGGTGCCTATTGCTTTTGCAGAGATTTTAGTGCCGTTCCCAACTCGCACAACCATCTCCTCATTGCGCAGTGACCTGCTCCCTGTTAGTCCCTGCAATGTATTACAGATATGTTGACTAGCGCCTGAATCAAATATCCAGGAATTGGAGCCCACTGTAAAAACACTCTCTATGATAGAAATAGTCTCTTCAAAAGTCCTTGTCATAAGGCTCGCAATGCGCACCCTGTATTTCTTCTTCCAACGTTCATCCTTTCCACAATGAAAGCATGTTCCCTTGGATTTATTTGCCTTCTTCTTATGTAACCTTTTCCTTATTATTGCATTCTCACTCCCACTGTCCCTTTTGAAACCTTTTTCAATTTTACAGCACATGTCAATCATCTCTTTCAAAGAATGATCGAATCTATTCACTTTATAGTTTACGATAAACTTAGTGAAATCATCCGAGAGAGATGCAAGGAAAAAGTCTTGGGCCATTTTCCCATCGATGGAAGTTCCTAAACTTTGAAGATCTTGAAAGATCATTTCCATCTTTTGTCCATGTTTATGGACCGATGTCCCCTTTGCCATTTTGGCATTCATTAGACTACAAATATTTGAGAATCGTACATTACTAGTCTCAATGTCATGCATCTTATGCAAACTTTCAACCATGGCACAAGAAGTGTCCATGTGCTTATGTAGCTTCATAAGCTCCTCACTAAGTGAAGTGAGGATTAAGCATTTGGCTTGTAAGTCATCCTCATAGTGTCTAACATAATTTTGACACTCCTCCTTTGAAGCTAGTTTCGTAGGAGGTACATGAGGATGGGATTGCTTAAGTACATACAATATGTCTTTCACCTTTGAGACATTCTCAATGTGGCGATACCAAGCAAGGAAACGTTGGCCTTTTAGGCCCTTTTTGTCAAGTATAATGGTGGGTATAATTTTAGGCATGTCGTTCACTACATAACATAACAGAAATCGAATTAGCATTGTTGTTTAAAACTATTTTGATTGGGTCTTTTAATCAAATAGTACCACCCACTATTTTTGGCAAATTCCACATCCCTCAATAGAATTCGAGAGTTATATTGAACTCTTAGTGGGTTATGGGAGACTCACCATTACCAAGCCCACCTCACGATGATACGATATTGGTTAGCAAAATAATGATGAGAGAATAACGCATTATTCATTTACAACCTTTTGTAATTACCCATCTCGTTTGGCCTCTAGAGAATGATGCCTCACGATGATACGATATCGGCACCATTGCACTTAGTTTAAGTTATTCCCACCATGCTTAGTTCGTGAAGGGGTTCAAGAATAGCCTCACAATGATATGATATCGGCTATCCTCGTTGCCTACACTCACCTCATCATATGTATATGGATTCCTCCTGGATGTAAGCACATACTTTGTACTCCCCCATGATAGGGTGAAGCCGGTGCATGAGTCACAAACGCTTGGAACCCACCACGGTGGAAGGCCTACGAAGAGATATTCTAAACATCTCTCGCTTATCAACTTAAATATTTGTTTGAGGGAATAACGTTGGGCTACATCAAAACATTTTAATCACATTAAAAGAACTTGGGCCTATCACAACCATTGGTCCAAGTTTATATGAATTAGTAGTATATAATACTCCCACTGTTTCGTTGAAACAAGCGAGACTATATGGAACTACTAACGAATGCTTTGCATCCTCATATGGACTATATAGTCATATTAGGTTTTAGGATGATTATGAACCGTTTGATTTGATCCAACACGAGCCTTGTGTTGGACCTTGGGCCTAAGGTATGTAGTTGTTGATTTTAGTTACGCGTTTAATCCAATTAAACCGTTATTTCCTATTGGGCGTTGGACCCAACTATTCCATTTTGCATACATTTAAACAAAAGGAATACATGAAATAATAATAAGGGCTTATGCCCTTTTACAACACAAATGATGGACTTATGTCCATTTACAACAAATTGAATTAATCAAATTACATTCAAATCTACACTACCAATCCCAAACATTCATAATGTAAAGCGGCCAATCACATAGCTCAATTATCGAGGCATTTGGTTCATAATCACCCTTCTCTTAATCAAACACATTTAACTAAGAAAACAACTTTAAACAATTGGTTTTCGGATCCATAGAATTGATTTAAATGGAACTAAATAAAATGAAAATCCAATTCTCATTTAAAGAGACAAACCATTTTGTTCTCATCTAATTTGGGCCAAAAACAATGACCACAACTTTTGGGCCATTTTCTAAAAACAAAAACTTTTGGGGTCACTTTGTAAAAACACAAGAGTCCACAACTTCATGTAATTACAACTTAGAACCCAAACATTTTTAATAATGTCAAAACATCATTAAAGGAGCAAAACAATTTGTCCTTTAAAGTTTTTGGACCTTAACGTAAAAACGTAAACTTTTGGGCCAAAATGCAAATACACAAAAGTATCAAAACTTTATGTAAGTGCACAAAACACCCAAAAATACCCTATTTTAAAAGGGTGGCCTGCCATATAGTGTTTTATTGATGAAAATTCAAATTTTATACAAAGTTTTGTAAGTGGGTTATGTTAGGTGAGGTAAAGATGAAATAAAATTTTGTAAGAAATGATTTATGTCATTCTTTAAAACAAAGTTTGTCTCCCATTAAAATTACTTAATCATTAACCATCACCCACTAAAATTAAATCAAAACTTTATGTAAAAACATAAAACTTTTTGAATCAAAACTTCAAAACTTTTTGTTCTTGGCAAGAACTCCAAGAACATTGAAGAACACTTATGAAAACTCAAAATACATGGCACCAAATTTTAGTTCCAATATTCATGCTTAAATGAAATACATCTACAACATTTGAGATGCTAAATTTTCTAGCAAAATTTATATTCAAAGCAAGAACAAAGCTTGTAACATTTACAACATTTAAATCATAAAACATGAAAATCACAAAACCCAAAAGGATCCACCATACACTAGACCTAGGCTCTGATACCACTTGAAGGAAAAATTTTGTCCTAGCTAAGAACATGTATGAACATTTGAATACATATGCTAACAATTAACTCTTTAAAGTAGGCATGCATCCAAAAACAATTCATGAAACCCATGACTTTCAAAGCCTAGTATATGGTGAACCAAAAGACTCTTTAACAACATTAAAGATAATTAAGAATTTAGAGATTCTTTACCCTTGAAGCTCATCCTTGATTACACAAGGGATTCACCCAAGTGGAGGGCCTTCAAGTCACCTCCTTGCTCCTTGGATCTTCCTTGTGATTTTCCTCCTTTTAGTGCTCCTTTGCTTCTTTGAGGATTTGAGGATTAGTTCTCCAAAACACCAAAAGTTTGATGTCTCTATGTCTCTTCACCAAGGATGTAATTTGTGAGGATGAAAATGGATCACTTAGGGAAGTAAATTTGCTAGATAACTTTCCCCAAGTAGCTTAGAAAACCCTAATTGAAAAACAAAGCTATAAAGATGAATTTATACTTCATTTCTTAGGTGAGTGGCAAACTTGCAATTAAGCAAACTTGCATACCCTCACCCTAAATGGCCATATATTGTTATTGGGCTTATTGCCCATTTTGTTTTAGTTGCTTCACATATATCCTTATTTGGTGTGCGATCCATTAGGTTCCAATTAGCGAGGCAGTGGGCGATGTTACTCTTAACTATCGATTGTGAATTGAAACCACATTTCAATTCTCCCTTTTTGATGATTAGTGTTTGCTAATCAATAGGGCTTCCACAAACCATGAGTGACACCTAGCAGTATGTCATGGTTACCCAAGCTAAGTAGAATTGGTTGGAGAACCTATCCAGTTACAATTACAATGCAATACGGTCCTTCTCTAATACAATACTCTTAACCACATTGTTTTAAGTGATAGTTTGTTTCATGTCTACTATCCAATGTGATACTTTCTTATATGATTCCCTTGAATATGATTTGGAACATCTTCCTTAGTCATATTCATTTGCTTTGGCCAAAGACTTTAGAATCATATTTTAGAGTATACTCCTTCCACCATGGAAGGTTAGAGATCCCTTGTTGTGCATTCATATGCCTACATGACTAGATCACATGACCCCAACAATGCCGTGGACAATCCGAGGGAATGCCTTTGTCATGATCAAAGATCAAGGACCTAACCATTAGACATCTATGATGCCTCAGGTCTAAGGACTACTTTGCATATTGTAACCTTAGAGTTCGTACATGACATGTATGTTTGAACTCTCATTAATCGCAGTTCAGTGTACTCGATTACTCTTTCGAGCACCTATGTGTTTGTCTTAGTGTCCAACACCAAATGACTTGAGACTAGTTCATACTCACGTTTGAGTCAACATAACACATACTAACCTTAGCGGATTGTCAATGCCCAATTGGCAATCCTATGGCTAGGAACGTTTTAGGAATGAACATAAGAGAAAGGTCTCCTTAATCTAACTCATTAGATCACTTATCTCTTATGTCAAATACATCCATTGGATTCTCTTATTGATTAAACACATGATTCAATAAATAGTGATTAACAATAAGTATTGCCCTTCCGTTAAACATATAAAAGTTTAACATATTAAGTATTCCAAAAAGCTATTACATCAAATGAGTGGCTTTGTGGGCATACTTCCAACAATAAGTACGTAAAAGGATAGAGACAGGAAAGCAAAACACAAAATGTACGTGGTTCACCCAGATTGGCTACGTCCACGGAGTAGAGGAGTTCTCATTAATTGTGAAGGGTTTACACATAGGTTCAAGCTCTCCTTTAGTGAGAACAAGTGAATGATTTAGTACAAATGATCTTCTCTGGGAGTACTCTTCCTCCATCCAGGGGTGGTATCTTTAACCGGTGGAGATGCACAAGGTAATGTATCAATTTCACTTGAAGCTTACTTGTAGTTTCAGGCTTGGTCAAGCGCGATACAAACCATGTAGTAGGAGTCCCCCAAGTCGCCGAGCTAGGAGATCTGCTGAAAGAGGTGGCAGACAAGGTAAGCAATCAGAGCTCCAAGCAATCAGTCCCAGATCAGAAGTTTGATTTCGAGTTCCGGCTGATTGTTCTCATTCTCCCTATCTTGCAGGCAGCATGAAGGATAAAGAGAAGAAAAATGAGGAGATATGATATGAGATACTTTTGCTTTTGAAGAAGTAACTTTCCACAGGCTTATTCTTGAACTGGGTTGGAGGGTTTGCTGGTTTCCTCCATAGTATAAGGCCGACTGAAGAATTTGAGGGTCAAAACAAGTCCATCAAATCTAGAGTACGTTCGACCCTGATGATATGGGATACTTTTGCTGTTACGCTTGTCTCAACATGCTTCCTTGTATCCTTCTCACTTGCCTTATCTGTTCCTCAGGCAGATATGGTATCTTCTCTGGAGGCATAAGATGTTGAAGATAAGTACTCGAGAGCAATGCCAGGTAAGTAATCAGGTAAGGGGTCCCAGGCAGTCAGTTCCTGACTGGAAGCTTGATTCCAAGTGCTGACTGATTTCTCTTTCTTCTTGTCTTGCAGGTAAGAACAAGGCCAAAGGAAAATATAGGGAAAAAGCATGATATGGGATACTCTTGCTTTTAACCCTGATGATATGAGATATTCTTGCTCTGGTGTAGCTTGTTTGCAGAGGTATTATCGGGGGGAAAGAAGGATGAGTATTTCGAGAGGCTTCGTTGGGAGTGCCCTCTCAGATATGAGGAAGAGTTGAGCATTTTTGTAGGTCTGCCTGTCCGTTGGGGATGGAGGTCGACATATATAGGAGTCTCCCTAACAACAAGTAGTAATGCTATTCCTTTACTCTTCTTGGTCATAGTCATGTAGTGGGAGCTGCAAGCTTCACGTGTTTTAACTTTGCCAGAGTACTTTGAAAAAGTGGTCCTGTCGGGGATCTCGAGATTCGGAGAACGGTGCTTCTTCGATTTTTGAGAAAGCAATCTTACTGGGAGTCTGGTTCTTGAGGTCATAGCAATGTAGTGGGAGCTGCAAGCTTCACGTGTTTTAACTTTGTCAGAGCACTTTGAAAAAGTGGTATGTGGTATCTGGAAAGCTGATGTTGCGTGTGAAGATTACAGACAAGCTTTATCCAAGGAAATCTGGCTCTTGCGTGTCACGTGCTTTCTATTTCACCAGAAATCTTCGACAGATTGCCCGTAATTTTCGCAAAGCTGAGTGTGCATGTGACAGGTACTGACAAGGCTGAAAAAGTAGGTGCCTCTTCGATTTCTGAGATCGGCCCTCGTGGTTTCTGAGCAAGCCCAGCTTTTGAGAAAGCAAACGCCGCTTTGATTTCTGAGATCAACTCCTCGACAAATTGCCCGTGATTTCTGCAAAGCTAGGTGTGCATGTGGCTGATGTTGCGTGTGGAAAGTGATGCCTCTTCAATTTTTGAACCAACATCCATGTTGCTCTTTCTTTACTATTCTTTTACCCTTCTTGGTCATAGCAATGTAGTGGGAGCTGCAAGCTTCACGTGTCTAAACTTTGTCAGAGATCTTTGGCAAAGTTATATGTGGTACCCATGAACTGATGTTGCGTGTGGTGCCTCTTCGATTTTTGAACCAACATCCATGTTGCGTGTCACGTGCTTTCTACTTCACCAGAAATCTTCGACAGATTGCCCGTAATTTCCGTAAAGCTGAGTGTGCATGTGACAGGTACTGACAAGGCTGAAAAAGTGGGTGCATCTTCGATTTCTGATATCGGCCCTCGTGGTTTCTGAGCAGGCCCAACTTTTGAGAAAGCAAGTGCCGCTTCGATTTCTGAGATCAGCTCCTCGACAAATTGCCCGTGATTTCTGCAAAGCTAAGTGTGCATTCTTCGATTTCTGAGCAGGCTCCTCTTCTGACAAAGCAGGCGCCTCTTTTGAGAAAGCAGGCGCCTCTTCGATTTCTGAAGCTCCGTCGCATGCTGCTTTTTATAGAGGTATGCATTACGTTTCAAAGCACACTTGCATTGCCACCTGTAGAAATTCCCTTCTTGCACTTCTGAAATCTTGATTTGTCTGACCTCTTCTTCAACACCTTAGGAAAATGGATGGCCCATCTTACCGTCGTTTTGACTTGAACTTTGGTGAAGATGTGGACATGCCTCCTCAAGACAACATATGGCGCCCATTCTTCATATCCCCTACTGGTCCTCTTACAGTTGGGGATTCGGTGATGAAGAATGATATGACCGCTGCGGTGGTGGCCAGGAACCTTGTCACTCCCAAAGATAACAGACTACTTTCCAAACGGTCTGATGAGTTGGCTGTTAAGAATTCTCTGGCTCTCAGTGTGCAGGTTCTGTGTCTAATATGGTCTAACGCCTATTTGCTCGAACCCGTCAAGTTGAATCATTGGCGGCTGAAGTGATGAGTCTCAAACAGGAGATTAGAGGGCTCAAGCATGAGAATAAACAGTTGCACAGGCTCGCACATGACTATGCTACAAACATGAAGAGGAAGATTGACCAGATGCAGGAATCTGATGGTCAGATTTTACTTGATCATCAAAGGTTTGTGGGTTTGTTCCAAAGGCATTTGCCTTCGTCTTCTGGGGCTGTACCGCGTAATGAAGCTCTAAATGATCAACCTCCAATGCCTCCTCATTCTAGGGTTCTGTCCAGTATTGAGGCTCCGAATGATCACCCTCTGGTGCCTTCTCTTTCTGGGGCTCTACCGACTGCTGAGACTTCTCCTAAACAACCTTTGTGAAGGCTCCCTCTTGTTTGTTTATGTTGGCTCATGTATATGTACATAGTTGTAACTTATCGGAGATATCAATAAATAAGCTTTGCTTCATTTCAACGTATTGTGTTAAATACACCAATGCCTTATGCACTAAGTTCTTTGAATTTTTTCTCTTGTTGAAGCTTGTATGTTGAAGCTTTGTGAGTGAAGCATGTAGGTTGAGGTAGGGTTCCCTTAATTTCCCGAGTGAGGAAAACTTCTCGGTTAGAGACTTGAAAAATCCAAGTCACTGAGTGGGGTCGGCTATATGAATCCTAGAACGCCATTGTGCTCGGTCATGTGTCATGTCCGCCGTTAGATCCAAGTACTCTAAGTCTTTTCTTAAAGTATCTTCCAAAGTTTTCCTAGGTCTTCCTCTACCCCTTCGGCCCTGAACCTCTGTCCCGTAGTCGCATCTTCTAACCGGAGCGTCAGTAGGCCTTCTTTGCACATGTCCAAACCACCGTAACCGATTTTCTCTCAGCTTTCCTACAATTTCGGCTACTCCTACTTTACCTCGGATATCCTCATTCCTAATCTTATCATTTCTCGTGTGCCCACACATCCAACGAAGCATCCTCATCTCCGCTACACCCATTTTATGTATGTGTTGATGCTTCACCGCCCAACATTCTGTGCCATACAGCATCGCCGGCCTTATTGCCGTCCTATAAAATTTTCCCTTGAGCTTCAGTGGCATACGGCGGTCACACAACACGCCATATGCACTCTTCCACTTCATCCATCCAGCTTGTATTCTATGGTTGAGATCTCCATCTAATTCTCCGTTCTTTTGCAAGATAGATCCTAGGTAGCGAAAGCAATCGCTCTTTGGTATTTCCTGATCTCCGATCCTCACCCCTAACTCATTTTGGCCCCCATTTGCACTGAACTTGCAGTCCATATATTCTGTCTTTGATCGGCTTAGGCGAAGACCTTTAGATTCCAACACTTCTCTCCAAAGGTTAAGCTTCGCATTTACTCCTTCATGAGTTTCATCTATCAACACTATATCGTCTGCGAAAAGCATACACCAAGGAATATCATCTTGAATATGTCCTGTTAACTCATCCATTACCAACGCAAAAAGGTAAGGACTTAAGGATGAGCCTTGATGTAATCCTACAGTTATGGGGAAGCTTTTGGTTTGTCCTTCATGAGTTCTTACGGCAGTCCTTGCTCCTTCATACATATCCTTTATAGCTTGGATATATGCTACTCGTACTCATTTCTTCTCTAAAATCCTCCAAAGAATGTCTCTTGGGACCCTATCATACGCTTTTTCCAAATCTATAAAGACCATGTGTAAATCCTTTTTCCCATCTCTATATCTTTCCATCAATCTTCGTAAGAGATAGATTGCATCCATGGTTGAGCGCCCTGGCATGAACCCGAATTGGTTGTCTGAAACCCGTGTCTCTTGCCTCAATCTATGCTCAATGACTCTCTCCCAGAGCTTCATTGTATGACTTATTAGCTTAATACCCTTATAGTTCATGCAATTTTGTACGTCGCCCTTGTTCTTGTAGATAGGCACCAAAGTGCTCTTTCGCCACTCATTTGGCATCTTCTTCGTTTTCAAAATCCTATTGAAAAGGTCAGTGAGCCATGCTATACCTGTCTCTCCCAAGACTTTCCACACTTCGATCGGTATATCATCTGGGCCCACGGCTTTTCTATGCTTCATCTTCTTCAAAGCTACAACCACTTATTCCTTCCTGATTCGACGATAAAAGGAGTAGTTTCTACACTCTTCTGAGTTACTCAACTCCCCTAAAGAAGTACTCATTTCATGTCCTTCATTGAAAAGATTATGAAAATAACCTCTCCATCTGTCTTTGACCGCGTTCTCTGTAGCAAGAACCTTTCCATCCTCATCCTTGATGCACCTCACTTGGTTTAGGTCCCTTGTCTTCTTTTCCCTTGCTCTAGCTAGTTTATAGATATCCAACTCTCATTCTTTGGTATCTAGTCGCTTATACATATCGTCATAAGCCGCTAACTTAGCTTCTCTCACAGCTTTCTTCGCCTCTTGCTTTGCTCTTCTATACATTTCACCATTTTCATCGGTCATGTCCTTGTATAAGGCTTTACACCATTCATTCTTAGCCTTCACCTTTGTTTGTACCTCCTCATTCCACCACCAAGATTCCTTTTGGTGTGGAGCAAAGCCCTTGGACTCTCCTAATACCTCTTTTGCTACTTTTCGGATACAACTAGCCATGGAATCCCACCTTTGGCTAGCTTCCTCCTCTCTATCCCACCCACACTGGGTGATTACTTTCTCTTTGAAAATGGCTTGTTTTTCTCCTTTTAGATTCCACCATCTAGTCCTTGGGCACTTCCAAGTCTTGTTCTTTTTTCTCACTCTTTTGATATGTACATCCATCACCAACAAGCGATGTTGATTAGCCAAGCTCTTTCCCGGTATAACTTTGCAATCCTTACAAGTTATACGATCCCCTTTCCTCATTAGAAGAAAATTTATTTGTGTTTTTGATGACCCACTCTTGTAGGTGATCACATGTTCTTCTCTCTTCTTAAAGACGGTGTTGGCTAAGAAGAGATCATATGCCATTGCAAAATCCAAGATTGCTTCCCCATCCTCGTTTCTCTCCCCAAAACCATGGCCACCATGAAAACCTCCATAGTTGCCTGTCTCCTTGCCCACGTGTCCATTTAAATCTCCTCCTATAAATAACTTCCCCGTCTGAGCAATTCCTTGCACCAAGTCTTCAAGGTCTTCCCAAAATTTCTCCTTCGAACTCGTATCCAACCCTACTTGAGGTGCGTACGCACTAATCACATTGATGAGTTCTTGTCCTATTACAATCTTGATTGCCATGATTCTATCTCCTACCCTCTTGACATTTACAACATCTTGTGTCAAGGTCTTGTCCACGATGATGCCAACACCGTTTCTCGTTCTATTTGTGCCCGAATACCAAAGTTTAAACCCTGAGTTTTCTAGATCATTTGCCTTAAGACCAACCCACTTAGTTTCTTGTAGGCACATAATATTTATCCTTCTCCTCACCATAACTTCCACTACTTCCATAGATTTTCCCGTTAAGGTTCCTATATTCCACGTACCTAAACGCATTCTACTCTCTTGAACTCTACCCTTTTGTCCTAGCTTCTTCACCCTTCCCCGTCTAATAGGATCAAAGTACTTCTTTTGTGTGTCCTGTGTAAAGTTGATAGGAGCATATTGTCACGGGCCGCATGCTAAAAACAAAGAAATCGCCCAAGACATCATATATCTAAGCCCATAAAGCCTTGTCTTCATGGAAGCTTCTGGAACATCCCGGAAAAATCAAGAACATGGCGGAGCGTTCAAGATAATCTAGGGCATTCCGGAACATTCCACACAAGTGTACATATTTAAGCCTCACCTAGAACAATCTAGATTAGGCAAGTTGTATCTAGAACTATGCTAGATATTTTTGGATGTAAGTAGAGAATTCTAGAACCCTCAATTGAGGAGGTGACTTAGGCCTATAAATAGGAGGCAAGGCCATTTGGCCAAACCATCCAAGAATTGTAAGCAATTGTAAAGTTCTCCTAAGTTTCAATACAAAGCTTCCTTTCTCCCATCTTCTAAGTGATTTTAGCATTCTCCAAGCTATCTTAGCTTTCTTTGTGATTCAATCCGGGGAAGCGAGGCTTCGAAGGCTTACTTAGCTTGTTCATCGAGGTATTCAAGTCTAAGTGCCGCACGGGCGGAAGGCTTAAAGAGTCATCCCGTGACAGCTGGTATCAGAGCCAAGCTCGTGAATCACTTGAAGGAAAGTAAGATATGGCAAGTGGAGAGATGGTGTCCGGAGTCTCCGATCTAAGGGAGCGTACTGCCGAGGTCCAAGACGTTGCCAAGAGCAAGCCAAAGTTAAAGGACTTGCAAGCATCGATGGAGACCATGGAAGAGCGACTCGAGAAGGTGGAACGAACCATACTCGAGTTCGATACTCGACTTGATAAGGACGTTGTCGACAAGGAGGAAATCCAAACCATGGTGGACGATGGTAAGGATGAACTGCGTGGCTTGGTGGAAGGGCTACGAGATGAGCTCATTGGCGCTCTCAACACCATGGCAGACAAGATGCGGAGGGAAGTCCAGGTTCACCTTGACAACATGGAGGCAAGGTTTGTGGCGCTTCAAGAAGAGATAAAGGAGACAAGGGAACTTAAAGGAGATGTGGCGTTTTGTAAAGAAGCAGTCGTGAAGCAATTCGTGCAAGGGCCGAGGGAAATCAAGGCGTTGGACTCCAAGGTAATCGACTCCTTTAAACCCAAATCCTATAATGGGAAGAGGGAAGCAAAGGAGCTCGACACATTCGTGTGGAACGTGGAGCGATACTTCAAGTACTTGAAGCTTGAAGATGACGAGTCCAAAATCTCAACGGCAACCATGTTCTTAGCTGACAATGCCCTTATGTGGTGGCGTCGCCGGAGCATGGAGATTGAGCAAGGTACGTTCTCCCTCACCACTTGGGATGAATTTAAGAAAGATCTTATGTTGCACTTCTATCCCCAAAATGCCAAGTACGAAGCCAAGGAGAAACTAAGATGGCTCAAGCAAACGGGGAGCGTCAAAGACTATGTCAACGCCTTCGTGAGCTTGTTATTCGAGGTGCCCAACATGTTAGAGGAAGACAAGCTCATGTACTTCATGAGTGGACTGCAAAATTGGGCAAAACTCGAACTACAAAGGAGACACGTGCAAACATTGTCTGATGCTATTGCCGCCGCCGAATCCTTGATCGAGTTTAAATCAAGCCACCAAGGTGATTCCAAGTCCACGGGGAAGAGGGGTAACCATGAGAGAAGTGAGGGAGAACATAAGCCGAAGGACAAGGCCGAGACAAGCAAACCGAAAGAGAAGAAAGCCGATAAGCATGACAAAAGCAAGGGTAAGTCTTGGCAACCCAATTGTTACCTATGCGACGGCCCTCACCTGATGCGAGATTGCCCACAAAAGAAGGCCCTTAAGGCCATGGCCTTCAGAGAGGACAAGACCGAGGAGAATAACGATTCAAGGATGGGATGCATCCGTCTACTGAATGCCATCCAAACAACCCTCCCACAACCTAAGGCTCAAGTTGAGGGAGGATCATTGTTCGTCGACGTCAAGACTGGTGACAAGACGACGCGTGTGTTGGTGGACACGGGAGCAACCCACAACTTCATGACGTCGGAGGAAGCCACAAGGCTTGGCCTCCGAGTCACAAAGGAGCCTGGTAGCGTGAAGACGGTAAATTCCGCTGCCACCCATATTGTTGGAGTTGCGCGCAATGTACAAGTAGACATTGGCGCATGGAAGGGAGAAATCGACTTCACTATAGTCAAGATGGACGACTATGGCGTAGTCATTGGGTTAGAGTTCATGGACAAGGTACGAGCCTTTCCCATTCCCTTCTATAATATCTTCTGTATCCTAGCCGACGGAAGACAACCTTGCCTGGTGCTATTGGAAAGGCAAGCCAAGAAGTGTACCCAGCACTTGTCGGCAATTCAATTTGCCAAGTCTTGGAAGAAAGGCGAGGCCACATTTCTTGCAACCCTAATGTTGAATGAAGGAGAGGAGAAGCACGGGCCTTTGCCAAAACAAGTGGAAGCCGTCCTTGTGGAGTTTGCGGACGTGATGCCTAAGGAACTGCCAAAGAAGTTACCACCAAGGAGAGAGGTCGACCATGCGATTGAGTTGGAGCCTGGTGCTAAGCCTCCCTCCAAATCACCTTATAGGATGTCGCCACCCGAGTTGGAGGAATTGAGGAAGCAACTCAACGAGCTACTTGATGCTGGCTTCATCCAACCATCCAAATCCCCATATGGTGCACCCGTCTTGTTCCAACGTAAGAAGGAAGGTAGCCTAAGGTTGTGCATCGACTATAGGGCATTGAACAAGATTACCATCAAGAACAAGTACCCACTTCCGTTGATCGCTGACTTATTCGATCAACTTGGTGAAGCAAGGTACTTCACAAAGTTGGATCTTCGCTCGGGATACTACCAAGTGAGGATAGCCCCTGGAGATGAATCGAAGACGGCGATGGTGACCAGATATGGATCGTTTGAGTATAAAGTCATGCCATTTGGTCTAACTAATGCCCCCGCAACATTCTGCACATTGATGAACAAGGTATTCCATCCTTATCTTGACAAGTTTGTTGTGGTTTACATTGATGATATCGTTGTCTATAGCAAGACATTGGAGGAGCATGTCAAGCACTTACGCATAGTGTTCAAGACCCTTCGGGAGCATGAACTCTATGTCAAGAAGGAGAAATGCTCCTTTGCCACAAATGAAGTAGAATTTCTTGGCCATAAGATAAGGGAGGGGAAACTTATGATGGAAAAGGGCAAGATCAAGGCCATTCAAGAGTGGGAACCGCCGACCAAGGTACCAACACTACGATCCTTTTTGGGGCTAGCCAACTACTATCGGAGATTCATTAAAGGGTACTCAGCCATAGCGACACCCTTAACAGACCTTCTTAAGAAGAACAAGGCATGGGAATGGACGGACCGGTGTCAAGAGGCCTTTGAGAGGTTGAAGAAGGCCCTAATGGAGGAGCCTGTACTAAGGTTGCCCGACCTTAGCAAGCCATTCGAGTTGCACACTGATGCTTCCGACTTTGCTATAGGAGGAGTGTTGATGCAAGAGGGACATCCGATAGCCTATGAAAGTCGCAAGCTAAACAATGCCGAGAAGAGGTACACGACCCATGAAAAGGAGATGACCGCCATCGTCCATTGCCTTAGAGTTTGGAGGCATTACTTGCTTGGTACCCCATTCATCATCAAGACGGACAACGTTGCCACTAGCTACTTTCAAACCCAACAAAAGCTCACACCTAAGCAAGCAAGGTGGCAAGAGTTCTTAGCGGAGTTTGATTACAAGCTAGAGTACAAGCAAGGAAAGGAGAACGTGGTGGCCGATGCTCTAAGTAGACGAGTGGAGTTAATGGCTACGGTACTTAAGCCGCAAAGCCATCTCTTGGGCCGTGTCCGAGAAGGTTTATCACATGACGTCCAAGCCAAGAACATTGTGGAGTTTGTCAAGGATGGGAAGACAAGAAGGTTTTGGCTTGAGGACGGCTTGCTATACACCAAGGGCAAACAGATCTACGTCCCAAAGTGGGGAAGCTTAAGGAAAGAAATCCTGAAGGAGTGCCATGACTCAATGTGGGCAGGACATCCTGGCACTCACCGCACGTTGGCTTTGGTGAGCGATGCTTATTATTGGCCACAAATGCGGGACGATGTAGATTCATACGTGAAGACTTGTCTTATGTGCCAACAAGACAAAGTGGAACAAAGGCAACCGGGAGGACTGTTGGAACCACTTCCCACCCCATCAAGACCATGGGAGTGTTTAACCATGGATTTCATCACACATTTGCCCAAGTCTGATGGATGTGGATCTATCTTCGTCGTGGTCGATAGATTCACCAAGTATGCCACTTTCATACTCGCACCTGTGGAGTGCACAGCCGAAGTAGCTGCACGCTTGTTTCTAAAGCACGTGGTGAAGTATTGGGGTGTTCCGAGGAGCATAGTCAGTGATCGAGATGCTCGCTTCACGGGTAGATTTTGGAAGGAGCTCTTCAAGCTACTTGGCTCAAAGTTAGACTTCTCCACAGCTTTTCATCCCCAAACTGATGGACAAACGGAGCGGGTTAATGCATTGCTAGAGACTTATTTGCGGCACTATGTTAGTGCCAATCAACGAGATTGGGCTAAGTTACTTGATGTTGCCCAATTCTCTTATAACTTGCAACGTTCGGAGTCGACAGGGAAAAGTCCGTTCGAGTTGGCTACAGGGCAACAACCCTTGACCCCGAACACGGTCGTGACTGGCTACACGGGGAATAGTCCAGCCGCTTTCAAAACCGCTAAGGAGTGGCAATTAGCCCACGAACTTGCTCGAGCTCATTTGGAGAAGGCTTCAAAGAAGATGAAGAAATGGGCGGATCGTAAGCGAAGGAATGTGGAGTTCCAAACTGGCGACCAAGTCTTTGTGAAGCTCAATGCGTCTCAGCACAAGAGTACTCGTGGCTTGCACAAGAGCTTGTTGCGGAAATATGAGGGACCATTCCCTATCATCAAGAAGGTTGGCAAAGCCGCTTATGTTGTGGAACTCCCACCCCGCCTCAAGTTTCACCCGGTTTTCCATGTGAGCAACTTGAAGCCTTATCATGCGGACGATGAGGAACCAAGCCGAGGTGAGTCTCATCGAGCACCCCCTTTGATGGTGGAGGCATTTGACAAAGAAGCGGAGAGCATTGAAGCCAAGCGTGTCGTGGTACGGCCAAGACAACCAAAGCACGTGGAGTACTTTGTCAAATGGAAGGGGCTACCATACTCCGAAGCAACATGGGAGAAGGAGACGTCCTTATGGCAATATAAGGACTTGATTGAGACATTCGAGAGGCAAGAGTCGACGAGGACGTCGACGGCTTAAGTGGGGGATGATGTCACGGGCCGCATGCTAAAAACAAAGAAATCGCCCAAGACATCATATATCTAAGCCCATAAAGCCTTGTCTTCATGGAAGCTTCTGGAACATCCCGGAAAAATCAAGAACATGGCGGAGCGTTCAAGATAATCTAGGGCATTCCGGAACATTCCACACAAGTGTACATATTTAAGCCTCACCTAGAACAATCTAGATTAGGCAAGTTGTATCTAGAACTATGCTAGATATTTTTGGATGTAAGTAGAGAATTCTAGAACCCTCCATTGAGGAGGTGACTTAGGCCTATAAATAGGAGGCAAGGCCATTTGGCCAAACCATCCAAGAATTGTAAGCAATTGTAAAGTTCTCCTAAGTTTCAATACAAAGCTTCCTTTCTCCCATCTTCTAAGTGATTTTAGCATTCTCCAAGCTATCTTAGCTTTCTTTGTGATTCAATCCGGGGAAGCGAGGCTTCGAAGGCTTACTTAGCTTGTTCATCGAGGTATTCAAGTCTAAGTGCCGCACGGGCGGAAGGCTTAAAGAGTCATCCCGTGACAATATGCTCCCATACAACTTTGAGTGGAGTCGTTCGAAAAGAAGTTTCTATGGCCCCCTTGCTCATTTAACACTGCATCCGGGTGCCGATGGAGATACAGCGACCCTTGCTCACTTATCACTGTGCTCGGGCCACACAGCGCGCCACTTACAGGTGACGCCCTAGCTTTAGCGCGATTTCGTTCTGGATTCATTTTCATAAGGATTCGACGTAACATTGGAGTGCCGGCTGTTGACTACATGACGCCCTCCCCCTCCTCCTTTATCCGGGCTTGTGACCGGCAATGTAAGATAACTTACACAGGCGGAGTTTGCAGGTAAAAACATTGACTTCAAAAAAAAAAAAGCATTGACGAAGGTTCGTAATTTTCTTCTCTCCCTAGTCGTTTTGTAATGTACTTCTTGTTTTACCAAGCCAAATTATGTAGACTTCACAAAACGCGAGGAACGGAAGAGTTGGGAATCGGATTAGACAAGACCGAGTCGGGAATCGGATTGAAAATAACACTAAATAACAAACCCTCATGTCAGAAATGAAGATTAAACTGCCATTTGATTAAGACTTCTAGCCTTTGATTGGCAGAAAATATTCACTTCTACTCCTGTTTGGATTCACACTTAACAACCACCGTATAGCCAGCAAGAACATATAGGACCACACCATCAATATATATATATATATATATATATATATATTATATATTGGCTTTGGCTCGTGTTTGCTTACTATAGTCCAAGTTGTGAACATATGATAATTAATCACTAATCAGAACACGAAAACAACTAATTTATTGCTACAGTAAGAAAATGCAAGGATTAGTTTAATTAAGATTCCGCTGAGGAAATATTAAAAGTCAAACCTCGCGTCAGTGTTCGGGTTTCAGTGTTGCCGTTGGTCTCCTGGCTCCCTCGATCGCTGGCGAAAGCGACGGTGGACATAGTAACTTCCCTGCATGCTCGAACGGGGATGCAACCGCCATATTTGTTGACTTGTGAGCTGCTGTTTGGACTGGACGATGATGAGCACCTGTTTGCTTTCGTCTTCTCAAATCATGCCTTTAAGCTCTGCATGTGTTTTTTTTCCTTTTCTGAGATGGGTTGGGCCTCTTGTTCTCACCAAACAGAGCGGGCCCATTTAATGGGCCTTAATATACAAAATCCTAAACATTTACTGATCAATGATGGCCCGAGTTTAAAACGATCCAAAATGACTATAAAAGGCCCCAAGTCTTGCTAAACCACTAGTTCCCACCCTCAAACCTCCCCCCTTCCTTCCCATAAGAAAAAGTTATAGAAATGGTCTTTTAACTTTAAACAAATTGGAACAGTAGTCTCTCAATTAAAAATTCATGATCATTGGTCTCTTAACTCATCAAAACGTGCAGTTATAGTCATTTTCATCAACTCCGTTAGAACTTCCGTCAAAATGAGTTAGTGTCACGCATCTGAGGCTAAATCAATGAGCAAATATGGAAAACCAAATGAAAAAAAATTGTAGCAATGATCCCTCAACTTTAACCTAATTAGAGAAATGGTCCCTCAACTTTAATCCAATTGGAGCAATGATCTATCAACTTTAACCTAATTGTAGCAATGGTCCTTCCAACATTAGTCATTTTTACTGAATTTTGACAGAGTTGACAAAAATGACCATAGCTGCACTCTTTGATGAGTTAAGGGGTCAATGTTTATGAATTTTTATTTGAGATACCATTACTCTGATTGAGTTAAAGTTAAGGGACTCCCCTCCTCCCCATAAAGGTTAGAAGAATTGAGGATCGGAAATTGAAGACATAACTTCTGAGTGTAAATATAAATATTATTAATCGCTTGAGTCACAAACTTATTAAGCTAAGTGACTAGATCAAAACAGGCAATTTTGTGTTGTTTAACTTAAGCTGTGTAGAGTCTACAGATAAATGAAATGCTAAACACACACAATTTTTGTCATTTTACACACATTTGTTCAATCTTGTCCGTTGCTTCGTTTGATTTAATTTGATAGCTAAAAATAAAAATGGATGTGCGTGTGAAGGGTTAAAAATGGTAAGTGAAAATCAGATCCAATGGAGAAATCATTGTTATGGGAAGAAGATCCTCTTCGGATCAACTTTGTGAGAATCCTAAAGATTCCTATATCTTGGTCATTCGTCGTACATCGTGTGATTAGTTTTATTCAGATACTATTTATGTTTAATTTTAAATAATAAGAGTAAAATGATACAATGAATGTCTAAGATATAACGACCCGATCGTCCAAAATGAATCAAGATAGGATCCAATTCCAGTACTTACGTTGCTTATTCGTCTTGCGATCCTGCATGACCCCACCCAACTCAATTGCCATCTATCACGCCGTTGATTTATAAAACCTACTGAAGCTAAAATCACGGATTCATTCAATCGAGAACAAAAGAAAAAAAGCTGAAATTACAAGTCTACAACTCCAAAAGGTTTTGGTTTATGGGTTGAAAAAGAAAAAGAAAAAGAGAAAAGTAGCAAGGATGAACTCAGTAGGATCCACATTAGCTATCTACTCCAAATCAATCATCACCTTTGATTTCATTTTCAACGGTGGTGGGTAACCCTCGACCTCAAGCAACATAAAGATTTTTCAATGTGCTGAGAACACGAGTCATTACGCTATATGTTATTATACAAGTGGAGAAAATATGTTTTTCTTATTTTTCAAGTATCCCTCTACTTGTTTAAATTTTATTGACATATTGCATGATAAGATTTCAAACTCATAAAAAGTGAGAGGAAAGACATTATGCACTTTGAATTATTAACCTAACTCACGTCTGCATAGAGTCGGAAGTTGAAAATGTTGTGATGAGGTCTCCCCTCCTTCTACTTGTCTTCGGTGACTTTGTTTAATGAGGCATGATGAGTGCCTCCAAGGTCACGTATTTCCAACAGCATGCGTGCGTGGGTCATTGATATGTGCTTTTCAACACCCACATTTTCCCTCATCCAATCCAATGTGTGTTACATTATATGTGTAGTGGTATAGGCACTAACAACTAATAGCAACTGGGGAGGAACTCTTACTGTATACCAGCACCTTTCCTTGCCTTACAAAATCAATTACAAGGGCCTTTGGCGGGCCTAGCAGCCTACCATATCCCCTCCCAATTGAGAACTTCCCTAAAATCGAGTTCTCTTGGAACGGCATTCCAAGTTAATTATGTATGCTATGTGAAAAAAATATAAAAAGATGCTACAATTAATTTGAAATATTACTACAGTGACATTTTCGTAATATCGATAAGAGTACTAGAAAAAGATTAGGGTTTTTTTTTTTTTTTAATGGGAAAATTTCTACAAAGACCAAAGTTTAAAAAGGACTCAAAGTTTCAAACCATTTTATGAGAAGAGGTGGAACCCATGAACCCCTTTTCCCATGGACAAGGATTGTCTGCCCTCCACTTCCGGTGCCCTCTCGTGCCCTCCTGTTTGTGTGGTTACTGCTAAACCACGTCAATATTTTATATTACTATTTATTTTTTGTCTTATTATATCTATAAAAACAAACAATATAAAATGTTGACGTGGCTTAACCGTGACCACACAAAACAAAAGGGCACGAAAAGAGCACCGAAAGTGGAGGACAGACAATCCTTTTCCTTTTCCCACCACCACCACAAGTGGAAGTGGGAAACCCAACAAAAGAAGTTCATCTCCTCCATATCAAGAACAAGAAGTGGATGAAAAAACAACATAGCAATTTCCCATTTTTTGGAGGTGGTCCACTGTTTGTGCTTTTAAAAAGTGGACCCACACTATATCAAAGACCATTTTTTTAGCTCATATTTGTAGATTACAGTTGCTAGTTGAAATTTTTCTTTAAATTATTAAAAACAAATCTTTTTTAATTTCAATCGTCATATTATTTGGTTGACAATGTATGGTCTACAAAATGATTTCCTAGTACTTTCCAAAGATGGAAAATAAAAAAAGAAAAATGTCGTAGACCATACGTTGTAGATCAAATAATATGGCGATTAATGATTAAGCTCTTTTTAATGATTTAAAGAATAACTCAAATGATTAATCACCACGTCATATGGTATGTAGTGTACAAAAAATAATCTCAAAATTTAGTATCTCTATCATCACCGGAAAAAACCAACTAATAAAAATGTAGGACCCACAAAGTGGCCAATGATGTAGGAGAGGAGTTAATTAGTCCAACAGAGTTCTTGCTACCAAAAGGAGACACTTTTGCTCCCTTACAAATGAAAACTGCCTCAGATTCCCTGCCCACACAAACGTGTTAGCCTTGATGGATGTCCCTCCACTCTCTCTCTCCCCTCCCTCTCTCTGCTTTTTTTAAGTCCTCAACTAGTTGAATCTCCAAAGCAATAGAGAGAAAGGAAGCAAAGGAGGCAGAAGAGTTGTCGTTTTCTTTTGGATTGGTCAAATCTTGTACCAAACCAAATTAGCCGCTTTCAAACGAGCTGCCTATTCACGTCCTTCCTCCTCCTCCTTCTTCCTCAGCATTTAGGTTTCATATACTCCACAAGTTTCAAACTTTGAATTCGACTCAGTCGGTTTCTGGGTTTTTGCCTTCTTGGGTAGTTCTAATTTCAGCTCCAGAAGAACTTTCACTAGAAAAGCTACCAGGTTAGTGTTTACTTTGCCTTGAAAATTTTACCCAATTGGATTTTTTTGTTACTTTGTTCAAGAGAAAGAAGAAAGGTAAGAACTTTCAGCATAGCTAATGCAACTGCTCAAATGCACTGTAATTTTTCTTTCATTTCCAAAATTAGATTCTCCAACAGAGAAAAGGGTCACGAAATTTGACAAATTTGGATGCGTTTTTGGATTGGGATTCACTAACTTTGTGTTCCAGAATTACCCATTTGAATTTTGAATTTAATTGATAAAAAGACTAAAAACCCAGAATTGTTTAAGAAATTAAAGGGAGGGAGCTGAAATTTGACAGCTTTGAATGTTAGTGAGATTCAGACAAAATGAGCTTTAAAGTGTTGTGTTGATTTTCTTGTCTGAAATGGTTGCTGAGATGAGGCAAAGCACTAAGCTTTATGCTGTTGAATTTCTTATTCCCATTATATTCTTGTTATCTCTGGAAGGACTATTCTCTAATTAAAATAGTAGATTGGGGTATTTTATTAATTAATTGTTTAAGGATTGGCTCCTCTCTTTCTTGCAAAGGAAAAAACCTAGTGTTTTTATTTGAGTTTTAAATTGTTAAAGTTCAATGGAGTTTTCATTGGTGCATTTCCTAACTCTTTCCCTCTCTCTAAGTTTCTTTTTCTCTTTGGAAGGATTTGATTTAGCTTAAATTTCGATATTTCGCTGGTTTTCGGGGGCTCAGTTGTGCATTTGCCACTCTATAACCTCATATGTTCGTGGTGTTTGTTGTTCCAACTTTAAGTTATTATCTTGATTTCGTTCACTCTCGAAGTGTAGCTCGCAGGAACGATGGCAACATCTGCAATGCCGGTCCCTCGGGTAGCATCTAATTTTGATGAGGTTTCTATGCATCAGAGCTTGCTCTTCTCTGATAGTCTCAGGGTACTCCTCTTTTGCTTAAATATTATTGCTTTAGTTGGTTCTTAGTTTTGCAAATTCAGTGAAATGAAATCTTATGAGCTTTCGTTATCTTCCCGAAAAATCAACTCTTTGGTTTTTCGTATACCTCACTTAAAAATATCCGAATTCAGGAGACGTTAGCTTGTTCTAGTGCAAAATTCCCTGCAACTGAAGTTGTGTGATTTTCGTTGTGCATTGCATTACTTTTCAGGATTTGAAGAATTTGAGAACGCAATTGTACTCAGCGGCAGAGTACTTTGAACTATCGTACACAAATGATGACCAGAAACATATGTGAGTTGTTCCGATTCATGGCAATTGGGATTTTATTATGCTAATTCTTTGATTTATTTATGCTAATTCTTTCTATCCATATTATTTTTTGCAAAATTAAACAAATATCCTCTCGTTGTGCAGAGTGGTGGAAACATTGAAAGATTATGCCATTAAAGCTCTTGTGAATACGGTGGATCATTTGGGTTCCGTTACATACAAGGTTAACGATCTCTTCGATGAAAAGGTGGATGAAGTTTCTGGCACAGAATTTCGGGTATCTTGCATTGAACAGGTAAGTTAACTGTGAAATTAAAGAAATCGTTTATGATCCAGGTCTAACTATAGAAAAAAATCTTGAACAAGCTTGTCCGATATGTGTTTCTGTATAAAATGATTGGCGAAAAATGCCTTTTTGGGGCCGAGGTATAAGATAGTTAGTCTCGCATGTAAGTTCGTAGCTCATTCTTCAAAAGTTTTGCATGATAATCTTCAGTTAAGAAACCAATGGGTCATTGCACAACAGTGTGCGACTTATTGCACCGAATTCAATCCTACAATTTGTAGCTATGTATTCAATCACAAGAAACCAATGCTCTTTTATGTTTCTTTTAGAGGATAAGGACATGTCAAGAATACATCGATCATGAGGGTCTTTCTCAACAGTCATCGGTTATAGATACTCCTAAATACCACAAGCGGTACATCTTGCCAGGCAAGTACACCACCGTTGTCTCAGTTTAATGTTTTCATACTATAAAACACTCCATTTTATGATTTTTGACCTCGTTTTTTGGAAATACGGAGATAGAAATGAATAAAAATTCTTACAACTCAAAATCATGTTCAGTTGGTGAGACCATGCACGGAGGCAGCAGAACTAAATCCAAATACCAAGGATGCAACCTAGATGACGAAGATGATTGGCATCAATTTCGGAATGGTAAGATGCTTCATCTCCCATTTTGTTTCAGTGTGTATAATTAATCAAGAGTTTAACGTATTCTGGTTCTTGTTGTAATTTGATTCGATCCTAAAGCTGTTCGCGCTACAATTAGAGAAACCCCACCGTCTACAGTCAGGTAAATATTACTGCGGTATCTTGCTTGAATCAAGTTGATGACCCAATTTCATATGTCATAAAGGACGGTCATGTTTTGTGCAGCAAAGGGCGTTCTCCGTCTCCTTCTCCACAACCTCCCCAGCGAGCTGGAGTTTTTTCTTTTACGTCTACCATGCCCAAAAAGGAATTAGGTGAGAATGCATCTTGGACATTGCGATATTGACACCGTTATAGTGAATTGGATATTGATAATCTGATTTTTGATGATGTTTTGAATCAGACAAGCGAACAGTTTCGCCTCATCGATTTCCACTTTTACGGTCTGGATCTCTTGCAAGTAGGCCAACTACCCCAAACAAAAGTCGGTCAACTACCCCGAACTCAAGTAGGCCTACAACTCCAAATCTTTCTAATCCAAGAAGACGGGTGAGTGTCAAACGCTGATTACTTTTTCAATGTTTCTTTTGAAGTTCATTAGATTTTCAACATACTTGGTACGGTTCCCTTCTATTGTGATAGTTGTAAACTGAGAGTTCGGTGTTTATGTATATACAGTACCCTTCGGAGCCTCGGAAGTCAGCTTCAATGCGATTACCTGCTGAAAGAGATAATGGCAGAGAGGTTGAACAATCCCCCAGCAAAAGTAAACGGCTCCTCAAGGCCTTGCTTAGCCGGCGCAAGTCAAAGAAAGATGACATGCTATACACTTATTTGGATGAATACTGAGAAATTGAGGGAGGATGGACAATTGAAGCAGAAAATTACTGTTTCCAGCTTGCCCTTTTTGTTTGATTACCTTTTCCTTTTACATAGCAGTGTAATGTTTTCAAGTTTTATAAACAGTATATATCAATTATTACTTCCCATTTCAGAAGTTTGCTTGGTAAGAGAAATACTTTCGAAGCGATTGCGTTGTGATGAAATGCGTTGTTAAATCAGTCCAGAACTTCATAATCAATCATACAATGTAAGGAAAACTAATGAAAAGGGCTTGAAAACTTTGAGTTTTAATGATAAGGACAAAATAAAGGATAAAGTGAACAGTATCATAATTGATTTTTTAGTGTAAAAATATGGTTTTTCGTTAAATTAAACAGTACCGAGAGCTTTTCGTTAAAGTTTTCTACAATGTAGGGTTTAGGAGCAATCTGATCGTTTTGTAGGAGAATGCATTCAATCTAGCTGCCACTGTAAACTGAATTACACATAAAATAGCATTCATACGCTGTGTTGAATGTATCGCTGAATCTTATAGGTCATAAGCAAAGTAATCAAACTACATTTCATGCTCTGAACAGTTCCACAAATACCAACTTGAATTGTTACACATCATTTCATAGAAAAACTATCAAAGCAAGTAGCTAACTGGTCACAATTCTATTCCATTTCCAAATTCTTCGATTGTATTTGCGGCGAGTGTCAATACATCTAACAAAGCGCTATATGATGCTCGAAGAAATCTCGCCTCAACAGCCTCAAAGTGCCTGTACATAAGATTAAAATCAACCATAGGTTCAGCAAAAAAAAATTTGTAGCAGATTTACTGAATTTAGCCCACAACTTAGCTTTGAACCCACTTTTTTGTCAATAGTTTGGTCGTTAGGCGATAATATTGTTCCTCCCTCACCCCATGTAGCATTTTCTTACATCAGAATCAATCCAATGATTCTTCAATAAAAGTTTGGAAAATTAATTTTATCGAACGGAAATGCTTACACCGAAAGCTTGCAGTTGGAAACTGACATCTGCCTCTTCACCTTGTCTGGTTGCAACTGCAGTAATAGATGGAATCAGATAAGAAAACAATTAAACCAAATGAAGTTATGAACTGAGCAAAACATAGCTTTAACATATGAAGCATCACCTCCTTATCAACAGCTAATGTTGCATAGACGATTGAAGCACTTTCCTCGGACTCAAAATCTACCTCCAAGTCACTGCACACAGACCTCCATTTTCTTAATAACGATGCTCCTACTATGCGGGTTAAAGAATTCGCAGAGGCAGATAAATTATAAACGATGAAAGTTGAATCAATGATCTCCGCTTCCCAGAGAAACAACCCTTGTAAAACTTTTACCAGGCCACGCAACTGTACGTCCTCCCGTAGTCCTTGATGCATAGTTTTCACATTCAAGTTTTCAAGTTTATGAAAAGAACTATCTAGAGTAATCTCAAAATCCATCCACAACATTTTTTAACAGGGTTCGCCTCAGTATATCTTGATCTACCTACCTCACCAAGAGCTCTAGAACTACTCCCTAACATAGCTGAAAACCCCATCAGCTCCTATGAACCCACAAATTAGCTCAACCAAAATTCTGAAAGTCTAACACCGAAGTGAAATGTCGAAATATAGCAGCAATTCAACTTTTCCAAGAAAGTTATGTTGTCCTTCACATTGTGAATGATGAACATCGGTTAATGTATGTACAGAAATATTTCAACGAACGAGATGAGTTTCGTTCAGTTTTAACTAATCACAACAACTATGGGAAGCACAGAGAGAAGTTCAATGGAGTGAAAATACATAAAACTAATCATATAAGCTACACATACATAAACCCAGAAGCAAAACTATCGAAAATAAACTAACTAGGAATTCAAAAAACAGATACTATAAACTGCAATTCGTTCAAACAGATACTCAAGAAAGCAGATTCACGAATAATATACATAAAGATAGAACCTTTTACAAATCGAAATCAAACCCATATCCAAAAATCAACTAAGGATCTTTACTTTTCGGTTCCTGAGGGATTGAAAGAGGAAAATAATCAAAGCCCAGAAAAAAAATACATGTGAAACTGCTGACTTTAATTACAAAAGTAAAGAGATTTCAACAGAAAAACATAGAGAGAAAAATAGATATTGGTATATAAGAGAGGAAGGAGAGAGAGATACCAGCTAAACTCCCACTGGGTTTGGTCATCTGCCATGTCAGAAGCTGCTGCAGCCATGGTTCTCTGGAGCTGAGAAGTTGGAGACGCTGAGCAGAGCGTCTCACTGGGGTTTATCGTGTTCTAGTCTTCTAGACGAACAAAACGCTGCGTCTCAAAAAACCAAAACGACGTAGTAAAGCAAGGGGTGGTGTGGTATAAGATAATATTTTTAAACTGACGGAAGTACCCTTTGTTCTTAGAATTCTCACCAAAAGATCCGGAGAGCATCTTGTTGGTTTAGTACGCATAAGGCATTTGGGTATATTCCAGCGTATATCTGCCATCCTTCTCAATAAACTCCCGTTGCTCGAGAGATGGCATCTTATTCAGCACAACAAAGGCGTCTCTCTCTCCTCTCTCTCTCTCTCTCTCTCTCTCTCTCTCTCTCTCTCTCTCCTCTCAAAACCTCCCTTCCTTTCATTCAATTTCGACACCTTCTTCTCATCCAATCAAACAGCACATATTTTAGGCCAGGTACGTTATCTTTTCATATATAACATCATCATTTGGTTAACCGATATTCAGTTTTTAATTTGTCATCGGTCTTAAATTTTAAATTTATGAACCATAGTTGTTGATAATAAAGGCGTATGTGTCTTGAATAAGATGATATCTTTGTTTGAGGTGAACCACCGCTTGATGCTGCCTGCATGTATTTTGTATATCATACTAATATTTATGCCTGCATGTATATTGTATATCATACTAATATTTGTGCTGTCTTTAGTTAGTACTAGGGTTGGTTGTTCAAACTCCCGGTTTTTCCAGTATATTCATCCCTTCGTTTTCGTTCCTTGATTTTTCTTTGATTCATTTAGTCCCAAAGTCCCAAGGTGTTTTTGTTTGTTTTCAAGTAAAATTAAAATTCATGAAGAAAATTGACCAATTATAAAAATTCAAGGATAATCGCTAAAATTAAAGTTCAGGAAAAAAATCAGCAACTTCTTACAAGTTCGGAGAAAAATTGGCCAATACCTCAAAATTTTATACCAAAAATTTATTATGATAACACCAAATAAATAAAAATAGAAAGACCCTATTTCTTGTTTGCTCTCATTCTGTAAAGCGTACAATCTGTAAAGACTTGTTTGTCTCCAGTATAAATGGATAAAATTATGATCTTGATATGTTGCAAGTGAATTGAGGGTTGGGATCCGCCTAAATATTGGCCCTTGTGATCCTCTCTCCATTCCTGCCTCCGACTGCAACATGTCTGTATCCTCATATCTTGTTAACAAATCCCGGTTTCCGGGAAGAACACTTGACGCAGCATTCACCAGTGCCGATGGAATGAAAAATCGTTGAACCCCAGTTGAAAGAAACGCGGAGGGTTCTTTGACGATCAGCAGCAGCTTATGTGATGGCATGTCCGACTCTTGCTGGTTTTATAGTTCTGAGGGCTCTCCTTCCATTCTCCAATGCCAATGAAAAGAGGCCAAAGAGGTATAAGAGGAAAAGATGTGGCTTTTCAGATATGCTGGACGTGAATGACACACTTCTCCCTTCTGCGCTGCTTTTTCTGATACGGGAAATTCTTGTAACCATCCACCCTGTAAAAGACAGTATATATTAGCACGTAATCACAGATTATATTGACATCAATACAGCAGGCATGCTGCTGTTTGGTCCATGCTTTTATACAGAAAAGAGATGGATGATTTTGTTTAGGTTAAATTTGCTTACCCGAACTTGTTTCAGGCAAATTTGTCCAATCATGTGGCTCGGTCTTTGCTTCCGTTGCCTTGATCAACTCCATAAGAGCTTTGTTTACCTGATATTCAAAACAAATTAACATAAGATTTCCTTTCCACGCCAAGCATCATTGAATTATATAACGGATGATTCCATATAACGGATTTACCTCCTCGGTCCTTTCATGACTCACTAGATGCCCTCCAGGAAGATCTACCATTCTAGCAACAGGATGCAGCTTCTCTGCCAGTCTCCTTGCATGATATATTTGAGCAATGACGTCATGCCTATCAATTTAATGAATGTCAAGATGGTTGCCAGAAGAATATGTAGTGAACTGTTAATCAAAATTGACAAGTTTCACACAAACACTTGATTTTCGGAGATAATTTGTTTGAGAGTCGGAAATGTATGTATGAAGCAGTGCCTTTCTGCAGGCATACAAATTCCAGACCACTAACAGTCTTATCTTGACACACAACATGGAAAAAAAGGGGACATCTGAGATGCACTGCATAGTATGTATGACCGCACCTGCCGTGAATGACTGAAACGAGAAATCCTGCTGAGCGGATCAATTCAATCTCCCTTCGTGTCATTTTATGCGTCCAGCATGCATTGATTTGACCCTCGAAACCATGGTTGGACTGCATCCCGGTTGCTGATATACCTTTGACATATTCCTGGAGATAGGTTCCAGTTCAGAACAAGGATATTGTACTACAAATTGTATCTAAGCCCCAACCGAAATATCAAAACAATCAATAAGCAGTTCCCTTAGGATTTCTTACTTGATATAAAATCGCCCTTCTCGTGTTGGATCCAACATATTCTTCAAGATATCCCTGCACGTTAATACAGCGAATGTGTGAGAGTTTCGTTCTTTAAAGCATGAGTCATGTCCCTATTAGTCCAGTCCAGAGTTAACAGAAGGAAAAATAATAGAAGCAAGAGCACCGCAGACCTTCGAGTAGTGCGTGTCCAAGTCTACAGCCGCCCTTTGCTCGGGAGTCTTTGCCTTAAAAAACCGGACAGCAATGGATAGTGTTTGTCGGTCAAGCTGCAACACATTGAACATATTAATGAGAAATCAACTTCACCTCCTGCAAGCAAACTTACGTACTGTTTCTAGTTCATGGGTAAGAAGTCACGAACCCTTGGTAAACATTCGAAACCTCCCCCGGTCACATTGAGCAAAGCCAACGACAGAATTCTATCGGGCACCATTGCTGCTAATTTGCAAGCTATCATAGCTCCTGTTGTGGTAACAAAATTCGCGTCAGACTAGAGAAATAAATTAACGAAACGAAAGAAAGAAAGAAAGAAACCAAGTCCTGCTACGAAGTAAATTCAGCTCACTGTTTGTAATTCAGTCAGTGCCGAAAACATGAACTCACCCATCGAATGCCCGAAAACATGGGCTTCTGTCCACCCCAAGTGATCCATCAATGCAATTGCATCCTTTGCCATTGTTCTTGTTCTGCCACAAACAAAAAACAAAACATCATTAATTCAACTGATCCCCATTATCCAGTATTTTCGGAAAATTCACGTAATTTTTTACAAATCTTCAATAAAAAATCAAACTTTTCACCAAATTAATACTCAACAGACGATAAATGAGCACTAACGAACACTAAAACGTACGAACACTGAAACATGTTTTATTTATTGCCTGTTTAGTGCCACTTCGTAAAAAGGTTCTATTTTTTGTTAGAGTACATATACTTCCTTATAAGAGCGATCACAAGCTA